>VXAL01019650.1:194236-223136 GCA_013399475.1 Chauna torquata | reverse complement strand
CCGTCCCTTCCCTTCCCTTCCCTTCCCTTCCCTTCCCTTTCCCTGTCCCTTTCCCTTCCCTTTCCCTGTCCCTTCCCTTTCCCTGTCCCTTCCCTTTCCCTTTTCTTTCCCTCCTCTTTCCCTTCCCTTTTTCTCCAGAAGTCTCTAAGAATGCAATGAAAGAGACTTGTAGCTTAAACTTTCTCAAACACAACAGAAGATAGTGGGAGATCCATGCAAAGACTTTCATTATATGTTCTTTGCATATAAGTAATTCTTTGCATACTATTAACAAACAAACAAAAAATTAGTCTTTCAGATATTATGACTAATGTTAACGTAAGCCGAATTTTACATATGAGAATGAAAATTTCAAGACAGAACCTATCAAGAATTAAAATAAGAACAAGGAAGTAAAAGGAATATACAATAACAGAAACACACTGCCAGATATCAAAGTGTCCTGAGGAAATTCTCTAGAAATGACCCTTCGCTTTATTAGTACAAAATCTTAGGTCTCTGAAAAAGTTCAGGTTTCACTATGAGTTATGCAAAATGTTAATGAATAGTTTCTGTGCAGCTCTGAGCAAACTGGAGAAAATGTTGAAAGCTCTATGTGGCAAAAAAAGCAATACCTATTCTGAAATACAGGAAATAATAGTAAAGTCCAACGCAAAGCTTCATTGCATATTCTTTGAGCAGCTGAATGCACTGTTCTCCAGTGTAAAGATGGAAAGCAACCTGGAAAACTCCAAGAACAGTAAACAGATGTATGTAAACTTGCTCTGAGTTCATCAGAAATCAGGGAAGTTCCAAACCCTCCACTTTCTGCTTTCTTTGAAAAAGAATTCTCTAAGTATGCACAAAGCATGGCAAAGGTTTTTTTTTCACGTCTTTGCAGGCTCTAAGATTGGAAGCTGTAAGAAGGCAACATGCTCAACACCATGGTATAAGATGTGAAATTAATAAAGAATGATAACTTAAAGTAAATGCTAACTAAAATAACCAGAAACAAAAATGCACTTTAAACATCAGCTTTCCTCCAAAGAGTCAGATGCTGTCTCAGTTGAAGCTTACATGTGATTCTTACTTTCTCATACAGTTTCTTGGGATAGTTATGTAAAATGAAGCATATTATCTTACAACATTACTTTTTCCATTTACATTTATGGCTGACTTAAACCCGTTCCTAGTTTTTCATGATATATCTACCGATGGAGACAAAGTAATAGCTCCTTTGGACAAAACTACTAGAATTACAGCAAAAAAAAAGTATCATCTGAATGTTTTTTGAGTGGTTTTACAGGAAACTAAATTTCAACTTAGCAGGTTGTGATGGAGTATAAAAATGTGCAAAGCCTGTGCCACATTCTCCGATCCTTTTATGTGAAATAGAAGATAGAAAGAAAGCAGATAGATAACTGTTAATTGTGAAAAGAACCTCCTTTCCCACCATCTCATGTCATCATTTCCTCACGCAAGAACATGAGGATCTATAGCCTGGATTGCTAGGTGGATGTCGCTCCCTCCATTTATGCCTGGAAAAGCACTGCCACATCAGGAATATGACAACACAGCAACATGACATTGTGATCTTGTCACAGACAGGCACACCTAGCTTACTGTTCTTTCATTTTACTCGTGCCAGCTTGGTTAAAACTAACATGAGTGTTTTTACTCCTACTACATTGCATCTCCATTTTATTCTGCAAAAACATTTCAGCAAACCTCTCTGTCTCATATGTGGTCAGAATACTCAGAGCAGTAGAGCTTTTGTTTGCAGAAAATACATAGTTTTTCATTTTACACTCAGACTCTGGAATTAGCTGAAAGCTTCATCAGAGTCGAGCAGCAGGACAGCTGCTCTCAGTTGGTTACACATCTAAGAAAACTAACAAGTATAAATTAATCTGTCCGGGATAGCTTGTAATTTATGATTCCTCAATTGGCCAAGTGTTTCAAATGGCAACATGTGCCTAATTTATGGACTCTTTCATTTTCTTTGTCCTTTTTCCTAACAATATCCATTCTTCTTCCAACTGCATGCCACAACCTCCCCTGTGGGAGACCTGCCATTGCTAGCGGCAGACAGATATGGAGATGTTCATGGTGGTCTGGTGGTGCACGCAGAGAAGTAAGCTAGCCAGAGTTCAAACCCCACTTCAGTTGAAAACTTGTTTTCCTCATTTACAAAGCATTCTTCCAAAACATTTAAAATCATTTCAGAAGCTTCTTCTCCACTGTCACCAGAAGGCAAGATTGGTATGAAGTAAACACATCTCAGGTAAGTTTTATCAGACTAGCTCAGACAGATAAAATAAGCACACTATCAAGGCACAGATTTAAGGACTTGAGCTTTTTTAGTCTCTGCTCCATTTTTTTTTTTTTTGCTGCTATTTTTATCTAGAATAGTTTTATGTCTTGGCCTTATCCCCATCTCCTTGAAGCTGCAGCATGCATAACCTACTGGATCAAATGGATGCCCAGCTAAGTGAGCTTAAAATTGGGTTTATGAAGTGCTATAAAAATGTGTCTATGATTGCTGTCACCATCAGTAATTTCTAAAGACTGACAGAATATCACCCAGCTTCTGCAGAAGTGTGAAGTTTACTGCCAAAACTTTTAGAATTTTGTTTCAGTACATAATTGTGTATGCACAAATAAAGATGTCTGTGCATGGAGACGTACAGGACTGAATAGGTGAGAGTATGAGGCATATGTGATTACCTTGGAGGCAGGACTGGTATGGTAACAGGAGCTATCTGGAGCTGTAAATCAAAGTTCAGAGGTGGATTTGTTCCTCAATTCACACACAGAGAAGAGGTTAGTATAGTAACAAGTGTAACAGTTGGCTTTATACTTACACAGCACCTTCAACCCCAAAACTCCTCAGCAGGTTGCTTGATCTTGATTAAGCACCCATGTTCCCAACAGGCCGTTCATGCCAAACAGCACCCAATGGAAGAATAGTCCCTTGCAGGATTTCTGCTGGTAGCAGGGGCAGTCCAGGCCGTGCAGTCCCTGGTGAAGTTCAGTGGCAGCTGGTCCTAGCTTGTGGTTTCCTCCATTTCCACCCTCCACATCCCTTGCCCTCTAACTTGGTAGGGGTACCTGGTAGGGGTGCCTTCTCCTCCACCAAAGCCAGTGCCCGTGCACCATGGTTCCATGGCGGTTACCCGAGTGCAGCTTTCTCCTCGTTTGTTCCAGGTGCCTCAGCACAGGAGCCCAGTTAAAAGGGAGGAGAGGCCATCCTATGCACACTGAGAGGGCATCACAGTCTTTTGGCCTCTCTCCTCCGTGGCCAGCCTAATGTCTTACGCCCAGAAAAACGCTCAGCAAACCGTCAAATAACTGAAAAGGTCGCTTTAAACAAGAACAAGAGTCCAGTCTCCAATACCTTCAATCTTCCCACAGAGCAGGCCAAACTATCTTTTCTTCATTCAGTGACTTAATTCCCAAGGTGAAATTTGCAAACCCTCAGCTCCGGCAGTACCTTGGATTTGTGTTAGCATAAGGAGGAGTCCAATATACATCTCTTCTGTCTCCCTCCACCCAGCCCCACCCTGCATTTGAGGTAGAAAAGTAGATTTTCATTCAAAACTTCATCTACTTGCCGCTATTGACTAAGGAGAAGGGAGTACACTGTCTAGCCTTCCAAGCAGCTGTAAGCCTTAATTGGGGTCAGCAAGCAATAATTTACACAGTTTGCTTGTTTAAATTACAGGAAAAATCAGTCATTTTGTCCAATAGCAAGGGGGGCAGGGAGAAGGAATGTCTACCAAACAAATCACAGTATAGTGCAAAGGGGTTTTTTGAAACCTGTTTGGAAAGAGTGCTAATAGCCACACATTCAAAAATGTGTTGACATCACTCACAGTGATGGGCAGTGGCCCAAGGATTACCCAAGGGACAGCAGCTTGTTCTAATCAAGAGCAGAAGAACTGTGCGGAAAACAATGAAAAGTGTTCCCTCCCGTGGTATATAGGTCCAAGCTGGCTTATGAGCCACAACCACTGTGCAGAAATATTCACTGCAAGATTAACTGTCATGCAGTGACCTGCAAGGAAGGTGTTTTATGCAAAGAACAAAACAGAGCAAAATGCCTTGGTGAATAGGTCTAACAGGCTTTCTCTCTCTTACAGCTGTCCTTTTTACAAGCAGCACTTTTAGTCTTGATATACATGTTATACAAGTCATCTGTAAAGCATTTCTGCACAGGGATGGTCTTTTATTTCCGCTGTATTTTACAATATGCTGTACAATGGATATGTAATGTCTTGGAGACACAGCTGAGTAAAACAAGTCCTGCAGTGTAAGCACCCACTTACACTAGTCCTGGTCACTTGGAAGGTGATTGTGGATATATCTCAGGTTCATTTACTGGGTGAATTTTCTCTGAATTTCAGTTTATCATGCAAAATAGTAATCAAATTTCAGCTGTAAGATCAAATATATTAAAATCTCAAATTTAAAAATATATCTGTGTGAGTGTTGGTTGGAAGGTTACAAAAAACATAACCTAACCCTGAAAAGCTGAAGGTCAGGAGAAGACAAGGAAAGACAAAAAAATTAAATTTTTCTGTGTTTTTGCTCAACTGTATGAAGCCCACAATTAACAAAATTATACATTAAAAATAAGGAAAAAAAAAAGCAAAAGAGAGAAAAAAGTCAAGAGGCTCAAGGGATGTGTGAGGAGGAAGGAAGTCCCTGAGCCCTTTTCTGCAGTCCAGGTGAGTGAGCAGAGTGGAGGCCCCAGCTGGGATGCACTGGCTGCCTCCTGAGTCCCTGCAGATGCAGCACTTCCCTGAGGCTGGATCCAGCAGGGCACCACCTGTGCATGCTCTGCACTGCTGCCTGGGCTCTGGCTGCCTTTGGCAGTGAAAGCAGAGAGGAGGTGGAAGCTTATGGCATTGGCTATGGCTTTGACCAGGCAACTCTTGGCTTGGCTTGGATGATCTGCCTCCTCAAGCTGCCCCTCTCTCTGAACCTCACCACCATGGCCCTGCATCCACCTCTTACTCTGCGCTCTCTCCACTGCTCCATCTTCTCCATAGCTTACTAGCCTCTTGTCCCTCTTCCACTGACCTCTTTTTCCACTCCCTCCTTCCTGATTAAACCAAGTAAGGAAGGAAATTCAGACAGAAAAATAAAATGTCACCACACTTGCAAACTTTCCATTTGATTGCTGGGTCCTTTTTAGCAGGCAGGGCTTAAAGATGAAAAAGTATTGAAGGTTTCATTTAGTCTAGTGGGGGAAAGGGAATGAATGCTCATAGAATAAGTAGCTCTGCTCTGCTTGTCCATCCTTCTGTCTTTCATCTTCCTTCACTACCATGTTTCCTGGCTGGGGTGTTGACAAGGGATATGCCACCATAAACAATGAAGTGAAAACAGCTGAAGTTTTCAGCATTTTGGGTTCATTCCTTTCTCTCAGAAGTTTTCCATTGTGTAATCTAAAAACTTGCTAGACTCTGGAAAAGCTGCAGAGAGTAAAGTGAGAAAGTGAATAAATCAGAATGAATGAAAATACGGGGAGGGGAGCCCTTGGAGTTCATCAGAAGGCACAGAAGAAGAAAGAAAAAAAAAGGCAATTGGAGAACAGTGCATAAAACCCTAAACAGAAATGACATTCTGAGTTGTAATGAAGGCAGGGGGAGGGGAAGGTATTCCTACTGACTAGTCACAGCTGCAGTTAAGATGCCAGCTCATTGTATAAGTAATGGGAGACAGAGGAATTCTTACCAGGGGCAATTCAGAGTTGTCAGTTTAGTTTCTTGTCCTAAACAACCCACTGCAGAAAATTCTCTAGCCATTTTCATGTTTCTGTCTCTTCTATATAGTGGGACATAGAAAGCAATGGTCAGAATACAAAGCTCAAAAATTTTGCAAAATTGACTCCTGCAAAGTCCAAATAAAAATATCGTTTCAAACCTGAAAAAAAATGTTTTAGCAGAAACAAACTTCAAGTGATAAGTGGCAAAAGAGCGTGCTTAAATTAAAAAAAAAAAAAAAAGACAGAAAGAAAGAAAGAAAGAAAACAACTGCAGAGATTGTAACAGTCTGTGCAGAACAGATGTTTTATCTGTGTACCCTGCTCTCATTCCCTTGCTTCCTTATGTTGTCCATAGAGTTTCTGGGCCCACTGAAGACGATGGTGGATCTCACATCAGTGGAACCTAGCACAGACCAAGTACGTACATTTAGCAATATCTCTATCATTGTCTGAGTTAGTTGCAGATGATCGTATCTGAAGCATTCTGTAGTTACTTGTAATCCTTCACATAACAAGTGACTAGAATAAACCCTTACTGTGAGTCTCATGTTTACCCCTTGACTGCTCAAGAACATGAATATTTCTATCGAAAGAGGTAAGGTAGAACCCCTCCAGAGTAGGAAGGGTATAAAACAAAACTGCCAGGGAGTGAAACCACAGAGGGAGGTGGCTCCTCACTAAAGCTTCATAAAGTTGCCAGCTCCCTGCTACATCTCAGTGACTGAGCATGTCCCTGTAAGAGCAGCCAGTAGGAGCTGTAATAACACAGAGGCACAGCCTCTGGGTTGGAAATCCCAAGGCATAGAGAGTTGGGGACTGGTAGGTGACTAGGCAGAGGCATAACTCTAAGTTTGCTTGTTCTTCTGTTATTCCCCAGACATCTTCTGCTGACCTAAAACTGTGTGGGTTTTCTTACTTTTTGTTTAAACCAAGAAGACACACTATTACGTGTGACAGAAAAACAACAACAACAAAACACAAAACAAACAAACAAACAACAACGACAACAAAATGTTACTCCTCCCTCTCTCACTAGAGAGAAGCAAAGATGTACTTGATGGTGCATGAGGATGTGAGCGTGAGTGCACAGCCATGTTTCTCCTGGCATCAGGATAGCAATCAGTGTCATACGCAGGGATTTTCCACAGGGGATAAAAACATCCAGACCCTCCTGCCCTGGAAAAGCCAGGGTGGAGTGAGGGGGTCTAGATCAGGGCTGCAGGCATTATTGAGCAAATAAAGAGGGCAAACCAGCAGCGAAGAACTTGCCCTGGTTTCTTAAGTTGTGTAGTATAAGACAAAACATTGTGGTCTGATTGATAAAAGTGCTATTGATAGTGGGTGTGTACCAACACAACTGCTTTAATTACCTTGAAAGGGATTTCCTTACCTTCTAAAAATAACCACAGCCCATCCTTTATTGCAAAACAATCAAAAATAGCCAGTAAGTTTACCATGTGCAGACAGCCCAGGTTGAATTAATCAGGTGCTAGTCAGAAAACTCACCCTGCAATGAAATGCAGTCATCCATGCTCCTCACAACAGTGTCACCAACAGACTAAACCATTCTGAAACTAAGCCAAAAGCTCTGAGAGGAATCAGAAAGAAAACCAAAAAGAGGAGACACCAGAAATGTTGATTTAAAAGCATTTTTCTTCCTCAGTATCCTGATCTGAGAAACTAAACATGTTTTGTCTCAATACTTAAAGATGTTCCTACATAAATCTGAGTTTCAAAAAGTTATAAACTTTTTTTTTTCTTTTTAAATGAAACACTTGCTTTGTTTTGGAAGTATCTAATTTTCAGAGCTTCCTGTGACACCTGGCTCTTTGAAGTGTGGATATCAGGATATGTCAGTAGGCCTACCAGGATAACAGGGAAATTGAATTCTCCCAAGCAATTTGGAGACATCAAAGTAAAATATTTCCATATTCCTCCATCCAGCTACAAAAGTGAAAACTCCTGGCTGTCATTCCGACAACTTTCATTCTCTGTCTTTCAAAGCTGTGATGTAAAAAGAGTAGAAGTGTCTATCTTCTTTATAATGGGCTAAAAACTTCTTGCACCACTTTTGCTTTTGTTAAAGTCAATGAAAATGCACCCCCTTCATTTCCAAGAAACTTACATGTTTTTACCTGACTGGAAATCTTAAGCACTGCAGCTGCAGCATCACATGTAGAAGTCACTATACCTTAATGTGACAGATATTTGTTGCTTGTATATATTCCATATGCAGCCACATAGGGACCAAGAAACGTTTTATTTAGAGTGGTTCCTGGCTTGGGCCTTACTAGAGTACTAAAAAAGTTAAATTGTATTTTGCCTGGCTAGTATGGTAGGAATATCTAGCATACAAGAGTTTATTCTTTCTCTGTATAGGTCCACTTTTTCTAATCGTTTCATTGTAGTATGTGCAACAAGATACACAGCCAAACAGAAAGAAAAATGGCTGAATTAAGCTTAACAAAACAGGTGGTTGTGAAATTAAACCAGGGCTTACGAAATTGACTAGAACTATGCTGCCTCTGTTTTCCATAACAATGCTTTGCAAAATGCAATATTGCCTGTACACAAGCACTTTCCTTCAGGGCTGATTATACAAAGATATAATCAGATCTGAATTAACCTAGCTTTATGTGTGTGGGGAGAGAAATGGGGGGTTGTTTGTGTTTTTCTGTTCAAGATAACGACGTGCAGTTTGCTGGGAATATTAGATAGCTGATAATCAAAGCCAATGATGGCTACAAAAAATGACACAGTATTACACCTTGCTAATTTAGCTCAAACACACCTATTCACTGGTCATGGTAAAGTTTAATGATTGGCTTTCACACAGACTTTGGTGAGTGATTAGGTGAAAAACGAAATAAAGGGTGAAAAGAACCTGTCAGAAAGAGATCAGAACTTCAGGGAAGCATAAGAGACAAGAAAGATCAGGAAATTTTGGGAAATGTTGATCAAATTCCTTTCTGGGTCATGCAGACCTTTGCCTGAACCATTCTTCCTCGAAGTATGAATCTTCTGGAAGTAACATGCACTGGTTGTGGAGCTTACATTTAATCTTCATTCATCAGAGTCTCAAATTAACTGGAACACATGTGGGGACCTGGTTGAGAAAGGTGTGGTCGGATCTCCACTTGACTCATCTAATTGACCTTACGTTAGAGTTCTGCAGAGTGGTTTTGTGGAAGCCTGTTCTCCTGTGATAAACAGCATCCTCATCCCACACAAACAGTATCATGCCTGACACTACAGTGGTGGAGCACAGGGCAGCTATGGTCAGTGGTACTTGAGGACACACTGGCTCACTGTAAATTACCATCGCTTGGCAACTGGATGAGCCAAAATAACTCCAGATCAGGGCAAATACTGCAGAAATGTTTGCATGATTTGTGCTGAATAAATCTTATAGGACTATCTGTATTACTGCAGTTTTATCTCTGGTAGTGTTTGCATTTCAAAGAGAAAGATGGGCTGTAAGAGGAACTGATTCAGCACAGCACTTGAGCAGCTGTTATTACACTGATCACAAACATTAAGTTAAGCTTCAACTAAGTGTTTTGCTGACGAGAGTAGAAGACTCTCAAATATCCTTTTATTGTAAAGAGAGGTTTCCACTTACATCTCCTGGATCAGTTGACTAAGAAAAATTGTATACTGATGTGGTCTCAGAGATTGAAGCACAGATCTTCAGCTGGCAGAAACTGCCATATGGTAATTGTATCAACGAATGTATGAAAAGCAGTCTATAACTGCTGAAAATCCACCCATAACTTAAACAGAATATTTTACTTTCAAAACTTCTACTGAGAGAGACACAGAAAAGCATTATGCTGTCTATTCTGCAACAAGGTTAAAGACGATAAGCATAAAAAGATACAGACAGGTGATATCCATGTGTGAAGATCCCCAAACCATTCATCCCAGCAGCATTTTAGCAATATGTGAAATGATTCCTGCACTCAAACACTTTGCAAACATTGCTGTGAAAAGTGACATGAAAGCCATTGATTATGGTAAAGACTAAAAGACTGAATTTGAGAATCACCTCTGAAGAACAGAGTTTAACAAGACATAGCTCTTTGGAGCTCTGTGAACTTGACATTCATCCTTTACTGCAGTGGGAAGAACTTTGCTTCCTTTCCTCATATGGAATTTTGGACGTGAAATAATTCTCTTACAGACTGAAAGGCTGTGTGACATTTTGTGGCTTGATTGGTGCGGGTAAATAAAATCTCAGGTTATTATGACCCAGGTGCTTGCAAGCAATTTTTGTTACTTAATATTTTAATGATTGCTTTTTGTTTACAGCTGCCTTTTCTAGACCAATAAGCATGGCAACTTCACAAGTGGGAGGACTCTTCTGAAATACCACTCTGCACATTCAAGGATTAAGCTGGGAAAAACAATCCCTGTAATTACCAGTGAAATCCTAAATCCTGGAGTTCCTGTGAGCAACAGCCACAAATTGCAGCACTGTCAGCCTCCCTGCAGGCTGTGGTGTTAAGAAAACAGTGAAGGCANAACCTTGATTATAGAATTTTAATAATTATTATAATTATTTGACTGAGCTTTAAGACTGATCCTGGCCTCAGAGAGGTCAATGGGAAATCTCCATGTTGACTTCCATCTTTTCAAGACAACGCAGAGCTTGTGTGAATGGGCAGTGGGTGTATAGCCAGTTTCATTTCACCAATGTAAAACAAAACTGGGGTTAGGACACCTCTGAAAGAAATTGATTATGAAATGTAAACAGAAATATCACATGAATAATTATGTGTTTTATTGAAGAATAAATAGATGGAGCTTAAAAATTAAACATTGAATTGAAACATTTGAAAAACACATTAAAGAATCTCTCACTTCTTTTCAGAACAAACGAAATGTAAGACTGCGATTCTGGAACCAGCATCAGCAGCTCTGCTGACTTCAGCGGCACTATGCTGAATTACTGCAGTTAAGGAATTGGCCCATCATCTGTAGGAGTGTACATGTTAGAGCTCCTACCTTTGAATCATGCATTATCTACCAACATGTACAACGCCACAAAGACCACAGAATCAGCTTGAGACCCCTCTGGCTTCAGTTAGATTGACCCACAAGACACTAAACCTTCTCCTTTGATGGTGCTTGCTGAAGTACATGGTTTTCCACAAACTTACATGCAAGCACACTGAAAGAATAACTTATCTGTGGCCAAAATGTACGTGGTCCATTAAGGGGCTGAGTCACAATTAGTTCAAAGGGACAAGAGTAAACTTCAGAGTACATAAGAGTGTGTGTCATTTTATCACCTTCACTTCTGCAACTCCTTTGCAACCTTTTAACAGTACTGAAACTTCACTGCTGAGCTTATTATCCTGGTTTTATAAAAGCTGGATCATGAGCACACAGCTGGTAACATTACAACACCGTAATTGCGCTCATTGTAATAAATGGAGCCTGTCTAGCAAGAGCTTTCAATTAGCTAGGTACAGGAAAAAATTAGTATCTGAACTTGTTTGTGAGAGTTCAAGGTTTCATATATAGTACATCTGACCCTAAAGATCTCATCTCCTCTGGAAAAAAAATGCCAGACATTGTTCTATTAATAAAACATACCACATGCATGCACTTACTCATGATCATGTATTTGTGATTGATCAAAGATCCAGCATGGTTACTCAATTTATAGAGATTGGGAATTAGTGATAGAAAATCTAGTTGTCTTAATTCACAAGGAATCAAACCTCATCTAGTCTTCTAGTCATCCAGGAAATGTCAATGTACTGCAATCAGAACTGGAATCTGCATCCTGACACTCAGGCATCACCAAATTTTTCTTGTGTTGTGACACATGCTCACAGACATTTGAAGTCAATAGCCACCTATTTCCCTGACATCTCTATGAGCTGGAAAGTTATCATCTTGTTAGTTTTATGGGTGCAAAACAAACAAACAAAACAGGCAAGCTACATTTATCCATTTTGGGGCTGATTTCTTTTTGTGCAGCAGGTATCACGGCATTGCGCAGAAGCTTATCTCCAGCTTGTGTAGCAGAGCAGGAACAGGAACACACTCTGGCATCAGTTCTTTCCTGTGCAGAGCTTCAGCCAGAAGCATGTTCATGTATACAAAACTAGACATTTTTCTATCCTCCTGCTGTAGGCAGCACCAAGACAGCCCTGCTTCAATTTGTTACAATATATTTTGCTGCTTTCATTCCCTTGGTACCCCTAGTAGTAACAGAAATAAGAAATAACTGTCTAGAAAGCACCCCAGAGAAGATCCCTTCCTCACCTTGGGATACAAGAATCTGCAGGATCATTGCTGCTGCCTGAGAGGTTCTGAGAGCTTTGTTTTGTTTTCTGTAGCTTCATTTGGCCCACACATCTTCAGTAGCTGTCCTTCCCTTTATTACACAGAGTACTGGTATGAAAGAGTGGGTCTTGTCCTCAGTGCAGTAAGACTACTTATACAGAAAGAAAAAGTCAAAGCTACAAGAGGAAGGAAAAAGGGAAACAACTTCTGGAGGAAGAATAAGATAACAGGTGAGTGATGACGATGCTACCAGATACTGTTGAAAAGCCTTAGCACAGCAAACCACCATGAATAATAGGAAGGCTGTAGACCTTTCCTGGTGTCCTGAACATTGTTTCTTGTGTAGATATAAAGGTCCACACCTGTAGGCCAAGTTGAAAAACAAGCTGTGCCTTTTCTACTGAGTGGCCCTTGGCTGGTAAGGGGAAATACCACAGAGCTATTGTGCTGGGGTGGGTGTCCCTTTGATATTCACATTCTAGCATGATGGGCTCACTCACCAGCACTGCAGCAGGATGGTGTCACCTGGCAGCAAGGGCAGCCTATAACACAGTGGTGCATCCAGTTCAGCAAGGATACCAGCACTTGGTCCTGAGGGATCTCATGGCAGCTGATCTGCTGAAGGAAACTACATGTGATCTGTCTCCAAAGGCTGGGAGTGAGGGAAAGGGAATTCAAAGCATTCAAGCAGAGAGAAAAAGAAAAATGAAAGTGTTACAAAGTGGGGGCGGGGTGAGGATGGAGAAGTCCACACGTTTCTGTTTCTGAGCTATCGGTGAACATTTGCAGTGATGTCATATGGAAACAGAAGAAAAACAAGATGTTTTGTATCTTATTAAGAACTGTGATCACAAAAAAGACTTTGCTCCAGTAAAACATGCTATGTGCAGTCTGAGGTCTAGCTTTTCACCCGGTGGGTACAGTAAATCCCAGAGAACACTGAATGTGGATCTGTAAAGAGCAAATTGCATGTGTCAGGGTCCTTCACTCATCAATGAGCACCACCACACTATTCAGCACTGTGGCCCTGTCCCTGACACCTGTCTGAGAGAAAGTTCAAGCTGTTTTGGGAGAGATTCTCTCTTTAAAAAGCACTTCGAAGAGTGTGGAGACCAGGAGGAAGTCTGTTACCCTGCTTGACACTGTTACGCAATTAGCTATATTAAACCAGCAGGGTTTTAAAGGCCACCTTTTAGAAACAAACCCTGTGTCCCTCACATATGCGTAAGCCTCCTTTTATTTCTTTATTTGTCCCAGCTTTGTTTCTTTTGGGAAGCCTCATTGGTCTTACACTGTGTTATTCTCCAGGACAGCCCGAGTCTGAGAGCCGCTAACCACTGCGGGAGCATAGCAGACGGCAGTCACTTGGTTACGGCAGCAAACCACTGCACCTGCCCTAGCTGCTGCTACTGTCACTTCTTGCAAGCCTGAAGCCTGTGAAGACCCCTGTTTAGCAAACACTCTTTGCTATTCCTAGAAAAATAAAACAAGACCAAACTGAACTAAAAAAAACCATTTCTTATCAGCTTTGAGGGGTTTTAAGGAACAACCGTATGGAAAGCACAAGTGATTAAAACTGTTCCAAAGCTGGAAATAACAGCCCTAGCTGTCCAAGGGCTCACCTCAGGTCTGTAAAGTAGAAGGTGTCCCTTACGTGCAAAAAATGGGACTGATTCTTTATTTCTGTTTTTGTTTGTTTGTTTGTTTTTGAAATATTCATATATGCAACCTCCTCGTCAGATTTCAACCTGAGAAGTGGAGGGGTTAGTCTTGGTCACCTTCATCATCTTGTAAGGTCAAAGCTCTCATATCCCATTGCCAGATTCTTTTCACAGATGCTGTTTGCCAGGCCAAGATTCCTGTGTCATCCTTTCACCAATAAAAAGTGGTTTCACCAGTAAAAAGGTACCATCTGTCAAGCTATGGTCCCATTAAGTTAAAGCAGCCCTACAAGCACCTGAAGGTCCCTTCACCATCAAGTTAGAGAGCTGCCAGAAAAATGAAGAAAGCTGCTACAGGATTACTCAAGCAGCATGGTAAGCAGGAATATAATAGGGCTGTGCCTAAAGTGTGGTAAGCACAATTTGGCTCAAAGGAAGTAAAAGGAGCTGTAGAAATTCCTTCTCACTGTTTTTTTTTTTTTTTTTTTTAAGCTCCAGGACTAACTCTTAATTTAAATGTGATTTGCTGACAGTGTAGTGCACCCTACGTCACTGCACCTGCTGACTGTTGTGAAACTAAAGCTGCGCAAGTGTTGTATGATGGCAGTAACTGGAACAGCACGGGCCCTGGAGGCAGTTTCAGAGCAGAAACTCGTTGCAGCAAATGTAGGAACATGTCAAATTACTGCCTGGTTTTATTTTCTTGTTTGTTGCCTTCTGAAAATCATTCTCTGAGGACAAAGCTGACACTCTAAACGTGGACTACTGATGGTGTTGGAGGCTTCATGTTGGGGCTACAGGGAATACAGTGTAAATGAAAAATTCATCGTCTGCTTTAAACCTGGTTAAAGCCTGTCTGTGATAGATGAAAGAAGGTACTGCTGTGCCTATAACACACAACACCCTGTTTCCTTCTGAATTTAACAGTAACCCTGTGCTGGAAGCCCAAAATCCATCTCTCCTGAACAATTGGGGAAGACTTTGCAGAGTTAAACCTTCAGGCTATTCCACGTAAAACTTGATAACTAGCTGTTTATGACTTCTGGTCAACATTCAATGAGAATATACCAAATAGTTTCATACCAAAACAATGAATGCATGCAAAATAATTATAAATATTATGAACACTGTAAATAAATATTTAGGATACTGCAAGCAATTTCTGAACTCAAAGAAGTAGTAAAGCATTGGTTTTGCTGAAGTCCCTCATGCAGATTGCCCCATTCATTTGCTGTGAATTTCAGATAAGCCTGATAATAAACCTCTTCATAGTCTCCCAGACGTGAACTAACTGTCCTCTGATTTCTAGTCTAAGTCTCAGACCATTGCTGTTTTCTTTCTCCACCCTACTTTTTATGAAGGGGAATGATGGGAGGAATGAGAGGCATTTCTAAAGAAAGATTGATGCTCTGTCATGGTTTACACCTTTATCTCTTTACGATCCATCTGACTCTGAATGATAAGACTTGGCAGGCTGCCTCCCTTTAATAGTGCTGCCACCCTCCACCTGTCAGGAACCGCTGCTCTAGAGCTAATATTTGCTCCCTTCCTGGCTCCTTTAAGTCGTTAGGAGCAGCAAGCTTTAGCCTGTAATGATTCTTCCTCTACCCAAACCATTACAGATTACTTTCCCAATCCTCTTCCACCGCAGAGTGCTACTGGCCATTTGGACAGGTTCCTAGAAGAAGAAGAAGCTGTTGAGGGTTATTAAAAACATAGGAACCAACTTGGGTCACAAAGCTCCTGAGCTGCAAATAGACAGTGGATGGCAGGGCAGGGGGCACATTCAGGGTATTGCCACGTATTACTGTTCCCTGTGCATCCACAGTTGGCTGTTGTCAGATGCAGGATACAAGGTGGAAGGGTCTTTTTTTTTTTCAGTCCCAATACAGTCAACCTAACCGTACATGACTTGAGAGAACTTGTCAACCTTTAACTTCGCTACGTATTATTTCCTCCTCCCACTTGGTGGTTCTGCTGGCCCAGCAATTAGGAGGGAAGCAGAATTACAGCCTTTCAGCAAGAATGTTAACACTGGATGTCTCCCATTCAGATCCAGATGAACCCATAGGGAATGACTGAGAACTGCCAGGTATCATTGCTGGATTTTTCCCATTACTTTCTAGCAATCTTGCCCTCCCTTCTTCATAAAAGGCAACAAAAGTCCATGTCCATTCCCCAAAGTATTTCTCTGATGATTACTTCTTCTATAGGCTGCAGATGACACTGAGGAGTAACACTTGCTGGAAAAAGAGTACAGATAACACCTTGGCAAAATATAGAGGTGATATCTATATTTGGTGCTGTGAAAAATATCAGGATGGGGATGCTAGAAGCATGAGTTTCAGCCCCAGAAAGTCAGAAAGCCATCGCCATCATCACCTTAATATTTTATGGAATCTATAGCAACTGACCACAGAGCATCAGTGTCTGAGCAAGCTGAGTGCCCTCTGTCTGCTCAGACAACCTGGCCATCAACCCCAAAGAGTGCGTCTCGGGCACTGAGTTCGCCCATGAGTCACAGTGACCCAAGCATTTTCAGGAAGGCAACTGCTTTTCTGGCCTTAGAGAGGGGTCGGGAAAGGGCAAAGAGAGAAAAATAATAATAAGAAAGGCCAGCTGAATCCAGATCTCTGTAGCTATACTGATCATCAGAATATATTTTTTGTTTTGGCACTGTGATGTCTTTTCATGAAGTCACTTGAAAAATAGCCTCTGCAAGAGAATGAAATTCCTCCTGATTACTCTTGTACAGAGGCAACATGTAAAGAGCAGAGAGAGAGATGGAAACAAACCAGAAACCTGAATACCTTCAGAAGGCAGACGTCTCCTTTGGCTTCTGTTGGTTTTCATTCTGTGCCTGGAAGGGGCAGAGGGTGATCTGATCCCCGAGGGGCTTAAAGGAAGGGGCACTGAGATGACAATGCCGTGAAAGAAGGGATTTTGCATTTGGAACCTGATTTCAGCTAGCCTGTCAGTGACCTCAGACTTGACCCGGAACAGACCTCTTTTGTTGTATAGGAACGAAATCTGACTCAGTATGTCCTTGGACTGTTTGCTATCTCCCTTCCCAATCTCTTACGTTCAGAGAATGACCACATTGACATATGGCTCTTTATCACACGCACTAGTTATCATCCAGGGTTAAACCAGTCTGTGATCAAGCAGACATGTAGCGCTCACCAGGGATAAGTTGAAGGCGCAGGGTTACCCTGGGAGAAGGAGTGCCTTCTTTGCTTCACAAGTGCTTCAGGGAGTGATTTTAACGAGCAGCAGTGATAGTGTAATAAAGAAGACACAGTTTCCTTTAGATGAGACTGGTTAATGTTTTATTTTCTTGTCTATCTTTACCTGTAGCTGCACCACTCAAAGCATATCTATGGCACAGGAATCCCTTATAACCTCCTTGATAAAAAGAGGAGCAGGATCCAACATCTTCTGTGCGTCTGAAACCCCAGACACTATGAGGATTACAAAGTAAAGACTTTCCTCTGACTTACAGTAGCTGATCTCCAACCTGTGGCTATAGGCAGAGGATGCAGAGGCAGAAGAGTTCTGGGCTATATGCCACAGGCTCTCACAATCTATCTGAAAAGCAGAACTAAGAACCTCTGCATGCCTCAGTTTCTACATCCATCCCTGGAGTTCAGCAACACCAATTTCATTACCACTAACCCCTTGAGATCCCTGGATAAAAGGTTCCATCAAATGGCACAATTATGTCATTAAATGGTAACTGCACTGTCTAAATTATTATTAATAATAATAACATTTATCTCTTGCAAAAGAGGTTTACTTTAGAGCAACAATTTTTGATCTGCTAGATATAATTGCTGAACAAGATCCTGCATGTCCTCATTCCCCCAGACTGGTGTTTCTCCTGCAAGGATGTGATCTGACTTCAAGCTTAATTGCCCTGTAGTAAGGGATGGAGCAGGGGGCTGTCAAACCCCCCTGCTGCAAGGAGTAAGAGCAAAATTAGTCTGAAAAATCCTGAACCGCTGTCAATCCATCTAGATACAGGCTGGGGGTTTCAGACCAGAGGCCAAGAGACGTTAGCCCAGCGCCAAACATGTATGGAGCAAACATGAAGTTGCTCATAGAATAGGGCCAGACTGTCCACATAATTTCTCATCTAGTTTTCTTACTGAACAGGGTACAGTAACTCCCTCAGCTTTCCACCTGTAGTCAGACCATGGGTTCCTGTTTTCCTCACTCTAAGACACAGCCTGCGCTTGCCATACCGCAGGCCTGAGCTGTGAGTTGTGTTTTGGGCAGGTTGCAGAAGAAGCACACAGCCCCACGCTCCCACAAACAAGAACTGCTGGGCATCAGTCCCACCCTGGAAGCTGTTTGGAATAAAGAGAACACAGTCAAAGAGGTTTAAGGGTGATCGTAGCACTCTCTCTCCTACACAGAAAAGACATGTTGTCTGCACAGATAAACAAGGGTGAGGCATTTGCTAACCGCTGCTTAACATTGTTTATTTATAAGGGCTTCACACTCCGTCATGCTCACATAAATGACCCAAGCAAAGATTTGCATTATGAGACCAAAGTCCCTGAGAAGTTTTACACCGGGTGATACATGATTATTTGTAAACAATAAGCAGCCTGGCTGTGCTGTCTGCTGTCTCTCTGTTGAGACACAGAGATTGCTTGACTCTTCTTGTACTTTGGAAAATGAACAGGTGAAACTGAAATGGGTAAAGTCAGGAAACAGAGTCCATTTCCTTCTTATCAGGTAGAGGGTGGTGCTTCCATAAGAATGCAGCAATGAGACTACATAAAGCAGTTATCTAAAAAACCACTAGTGTGAGTTACTACAAGGGATACAAGGCAGCTGTCTAGGACAAGAAAACATCAAATACGGTAACCCTGAGACCACAGCTCACCTCCACAGCTGAAGAGGCGATCTAGCTTGTCAATCTAAATAAAGCAAACTGGCACCATAACTTCTGAAGAGGGCAGTTTGAAACAGACTGTTTTATCACAAGGTGCTATGAGCCACCATTTCCTCTGGGGTCCTCAGAGAGCTGTGGGGGCAAGCTGACAAAGGGCCACCTGCTCCCCTGCTCCTCTGCTTTTTCACAGGGAAAGGGAGGGCAGCTGCAACTGGTGCTGGAGTGGGGTAAGTCCAGGGCAAAACCTGAGGGTATATACCTCATTTTTCCTTACCTTACCACTAGCTAGGGGATTGATTATGCTTCTTTTTTATTTTTTATTTTTTTATTTTTTGGAAAATAATCTTTGCCTTTTTGTCTCAAGGAGATGTGCACAACCCCTTCTAAGGTTTCTACATAAGCATCATTTAATTACCCAAACCAGTAACTTGATTTTATAAACCTTGACACAACAGCAGAGGTTACAGCACAAACAGCACTGTAACAACTTTTTTTTTTTCTTTTTTTTTAATATTTCTCAGCACTGCCCTATCCATCTAAGACTGAAAAGTTTCATTTCCACTCAGTGGAAAGGGAATTAATCAAAGTAACTGACATCCTGTCTAGCTGGAAAAGATGAGAAGCCACCAGCTCAGGTGAAAAATCTAGTCCTGGGGAACACCTTTGCTGTTCCAAATCTGTATTTTCCAAAGTAACGTATCCACCCCATGTTCCAACAAGACACAAAGATGGGAAATCAGCTGTCTATGGTGCCAATAGGCTGGAGGGCCAAACATTGGATATGACTGCACATGTGAAATGCAGAGACATGAAGGTTGGGAGCTGTTACCCGCCATCTGATTGCACTAGGGTGCCCTGCCTGTCCTACAGGTGTCCATCCAGGAGAGCCCTGGGCCTCCTGTAGGCCTGGTCTCATATCTGACAGCCATGTGGGATTGTCTCTGATCCCTTGAGCAGCTCAATTAGAACTAGATACTTGGCAACTGAGTCCAGCCCCTTATCACTTGTCTCTGTGTCCACAAGCCCATGTTATAGCCAGGCTTCATTTGTGCTGAATGGGGAGGAGGGGAGGTGAAAGAACATGGTCACACCACTGGGGAGGCAAGAAAAATGTGTCACACATACATTTTGGTATTTTCCAAAGCATCTTCTTTAGTGCTCTGGACACTGCTGTCGAAATCAGCTTCCTGAGAGAAGGCAAAGCCATCTCCCACCTCCCATGGGAGTCCTTGCACAATTGCTGTGGTACAAGTACAGTGTTGAACTCCCAACACCAACATGAGAAAGAAGAAATAAATGAAGCTGTTATTCTGTTTTCTCTCTGATAGATAAGTAAAAGGTGAGGTGAAATGTATTTTTTAAGAGACCTGATAAGCTGATACCACCCATAAACCCTATCAGAAACTAAACTGCATATCATTATGCCAAATCATATTTACTTGTGAAATTCAATTACAAGACCAACAGCAACTCTTTCATGTGCAAAGATGTGTTGAATCCAGAAGAGCTAGTGTGGACTTTGGGTCCCAAGTAGTCCTTTGAAACAAGCCTAGAGTGATCTTTGTTTCATTAAAATATATATATATATATATTATTTTTGCTTCCCTGATTTGAAAGGGGAGAAGGGGAGAGCTGGGTAAACATTACAGTTGATCAAATCTTAAACAGTGACACTTGCCAAACCAAAGATGATTGTGTGAGTTCATTACTATTGGTTTCTTTTCTCTTTCCTCAGAGGCAGAGCATTCACAATGATATGCTGTTATGCTCAGGATAAATAGCTGTATTTTACAGATATAAGATACAGGCGTGTCTTAAGCCCTGATGTTTGCAGATCTTGCATGGTAATTCTTGCTCAGTGCTTTCTGGAAAAACAGGGCTGTGTTACTCTGAATGTAACAAGCAGAAGTTTGTGCCAAGGAGATGGGAGTTGGCATTTCTTAGAGAGCTCTAAGATTCACTTGAGGAAAAGAGGCCTATCCTGGAAATGAATTTCATTTATACTGGCTCAAGAGAAAGGCATCTCCAGGAAGATACACAGATGGCAATTTTTCCATCTGAAAATTCCTTTTACAGATTGAACATAAAATAAGAATTAAGCACTGCACAAGTAACTTGATACACAGCAGAAGAAAAATTGCAGCTACAGCAATCGGAACGAAACTTCGGCTGTGGTTCACTGAACAAGGAGCCAGCATTGTTCCTGCAAGCAGCAGTTCCTCCTCCTGCCCTTGCCTGCTTGCTTCTGCCCAAGATTGTCCCACACTGGCCACCAGTAAACACAGCAAAAACAATGACAAAAATGTTTCATTTTCAGCAGAATCATCTCCTCGTTTTGGCTTACCACGTGAGCACGCAAACAGCTGGAATGGCGTCTTTTGGAAGCAGTGCCAATTTAAGCTGTTCGCGGAATTATACAGACTCCCAGAGAGAAACTCTGGGAAGGATTAGCAGAAACACTGCAGTGCCTTGCATTATGAGGAGGCTGATTTGGTCACTGTTGTCCAGGCTGCCAAAGCAGATGCTGCTCCCCTGCTGAGGAGAGGAATCCTTGTAGATTTATGCATATCCAATTTCCATCGTAAATCTCCAGTACAGGAATGAGGATGACCTTCCAGACTCTCTTGTGGAGGTAACAGGGCGTTTTCGCATTACTCTCCACCTTCAGCATGAAAGACATCCTGTTATAACATAAGCTAAAGGAGAGTGACTCAGGTAGCGGGGGATCAGGTTCAGCTCCCCCTGTGTAGGTATCAAAATGTCATTCCCTCTGGGTGTGAGAATGGGGGGACTCGTGCACACGGAGTCACACACTACCACGCCTTTGGTTCATTTAACTCCTCTAGTTCTTATTTCTACTCCAGCAGGAACTGTTCTGAAACCCTAACTTGAAGCCGTATCCAGCTTTAGGGCAAACCAGACCCCATCCCTTCTGCAGGTTTAGCACTCACAAGCTCTGCCCAGCTGCACTCCTGTACCAAGGTGGAGCATCCAGAGCCAGAAGCTGTCCCTCCCTATCCCAGGCATCATCCCAGATGGGTGAGGTCAGTTTAGCTCCTTTGCAGCCAGAAGTCAGGACACAATTAGCCAACCCACACAATGGACACTGCCAGCACTCAGCTCTGCACCATCTGATGTCAGAGTCCGATTCATCTCAGTTTCAGAGGTGCTGACTGCTGTTCACGGTGGAAGGGGGACAGGCAATCTGGAATCATATCTCGCTGATCCATTAGGGAGCTGGGAGCTTACGAAAACTGAGCACCGCTTTACTTTTGTCACTGCAGAACTTCCTGTCTAGCCGTGTGTATGTGTTAACATCTCGTTTGTGCACACAGGCTAACACTTTACCCTTTGCCATGCTATGGGACACATGCTACTTCTCTCCATTCTTCCATAAAGGAGCAGAGAGGATGAAGACAACGGATGAATTAATGAAAATCGAGTATCCTTGAAAGGTTAAAAGCAAAGTAGCACTCCTTGTACATTCCGCATGAGTAATGCGAGTCCAGAGTAGTCAGTGATATATTACTACCATTCTCTGCATTGATTTATTGTTCAGTGTCTGCACTGTCAAGTTTGTTCTGATGTCATCATTTTCATTGCTCTCTTACTCGCAGATTAAAAAAAAAAAAAAAGCCAAAGAACGAGAAGTACAGGCAAGCTAGACAGATTTTCATAAGAGTTCCGTGCCTAGTTTTCCTCACTACCTTTCAGAAACATTTATATTGATTTTTACTCCCATTGTAACCATGGTCTTCCCTAGTCTCTAGACATTTGTAAGCAAAATCTAGATGGAATTATTCTCAGTGCAACTACCAGTTTTTGTTGAAAGACCAATGGAAATTAGTGTATATCCATTAATAATAGAACTGAGATGTTTTCTTGCAGCACAGTGCCACCATGAAGACTGTGTGTCTTTTTTTTTTTTAAATTTGAATTTTCAGTACCTAAATACCACAGAAACAGAAAGCATGAAGCTGTAACACAGAAGAAGAGGGAACAGATAAGAGAGAGAAAGTAGAAAAATCTCAAAAAAATAGATAGTTAACATACGATATCTTCTTTGTAATAATGTCATTTGAGAGTTATGAAGCAGAAGACTAGTGGTTTTTATGGTCATTTACAACAGATGAGAGACTGGTGCTAAAAAAGAATTAAGAGGAAGCATAAAATAGTGGTTTTATAACAAAGCAGATATAAGGTTCTCTGGTGAAGTTGACTGATTTCAGCCTTTTTTACACTACTGTCACAGTGCTTCTCAGTTTTCAACTGAAGATCTTCAGGCTCTGATATAGATTTGAAGTAAGTGGGGTTACTTGAATATTTACCTCCACCCCTGAATTTTTCTATTAAAAAGCAGTTCAGTCTAAGCTAATTTTGCTGCCAGAGGCTGATGGGTTAGTCTTAGAAAGATGTCAGGTTGTCACTGCTGCTTTTCCCCCCATTTGTGAAATTGTTCATGAGACGGTCCCTGAAGGGACCTCATATTTATCATCATGCAGTAGTGGGATAGCTCTGTCAGCAGATGAAATATCATCACCTGGTTCTGGGACCAAAGACTAGGAGAGGGATGTAGAGGTCATATGGAGACTGGGACTCTGCAGTCAAAGTCTGAGTGGATGAGCAGAGAGAACGAGGATCAGCACTAGACAGGAATGGAGCCTTGGGAAGGTGCTTTTCAGTGGGAGGTTCACCCAACATCTGTGGCCTAAAGAGCTGGCTCTGCCACCTGCTCTCAAGGGCTCTGTTATTAAATGATTTCCCTTGTCAGCATTTTCTGGGCTAAAATCCCAAGCCAGGCACTTATGTATAGCAGCAAGACACAGAAGATCAAGCTGAGATCCCACTGGTATGGTTGCTGTGCAGAATGACATGGGACCCCAAAATTAGTTGTTTTCCACCACTGCCTGTTCAAAATGTCACACCCTGAAAAGCTCAGAGGACTGAAGATCTCTGCTAGGTATGAAGGACAGAAACTCTGGTCTCAAAAAAACGGTCTTTTCAAACTGTTTTAGGCAAGGCCAAGAGTACAATCAATTTTTGCCTTTTCAAGGATGCCTTGAAAATATTTTTTTTTTGTTACACCCACATCACTGCAGATATCATGATAGAAATTTAGAATATATTAGAAACGTGCCGCTTACTGGTCATCCAATTTGATATCTTCTTGAATAAGGCTCCCAGATGACCTTCTAAGTCCCTTTAATAGATCAGAAGTCAACAGAGTACCTGACTGCACACAAATATTTCTTGAACTCATCTCCACCTAAAAAGGGTTCTTTGCTGCAACTGCCATAATTTCTTTTTGTCATAGCAGAGCCAGAGGCCTCAGCTGAAATCAAAGCCCTTCTGTTTCATGAACACCAAAGAAAGAGTTCATGTCCCCAAATGTTGAAAATGAGAATCAAAAGAACTGAGAAAATACCTGAACTAATGAAAAAATTAATTTACTCCTTCTCCTGCAGGAAGGAAGGGCTTCCTCAACCTTTCCACAGAAACACTGAGGCCTTCAAGAGTTACAGCCTGACAGGTCACTACCACCTGCTCCTTCAAGCTGTGACTAGCTCCAAGCAGGTCAAGTCATAACCCTTCCAGAAGCAGCAGGCTTGCAAGGATGACATCATGTAGTCAGTGTGGGACATGGAAAGATACCAGTCCTGAAAATTCGGCATGGGTAGGAAAGATTTCTTGTGTGGGATGATTTTAATTCCAGCCTTTAGCAGCAGCAACAGGGAACATCCCTCATTCACGTCTGTCCAATCATCTCATCTGTGGTGACTCTTTGTATCAACTCCTGGTGTACTTGAAGCATTCAGACATTGAAGTGAAAGATGGGATGTAATGAGGAATACAAACTTTAATTTACAGGGAACGGCATATTTATTTGCACACATTGTAATCCACTGGAAAAGTATGTCACCCATTGACTCACAAACAGCTTGAGCATTGGTTTGTGTAAATATTTTTAGGCTTCTTTCACACTTCCATATTCTGATGCCTGTGACACAGGACATGAAGACAAACTCACCAAAAATAAAAAGAGAAGGTTATATTTTCTGAAAGACTTTTACCAATCACAAAATCACAGAACAGTTGAGGTAGGAAATAACCTCAGGAGATCACCTAGTCCAACCCTCTGCTCAGAGCAGGCTGACCTAAAGAAGGTTGCCCAGGACTGGAGCACGATGCAGGACTTTGTATTTTTCTTTACTGAACTTCAAGGCCTTCATATTGACCCATACCTGCAGCTGGTTGAGGTCTCTCTGGATGGCGGCTCAATAGTCTGGTGTATCAGCCACTCCTCCTGCTTTTGTATTATCTGCAAACTTGCTGAGGGTGCAGTCTGTCCCATCGTGCAAGCTATTAATGAAGACATTTTATAGCATTGGACCCACTGTCAGTCCCTGGGGCACAACCCCTGTGACCATCTCCCAGCTGAACTTCTTGCAGTCCTCTGAGCCTGGCGCTTCAACCGGTTTTCGGTCCACCTTGCTGTCCACTGATCTAGACCATACTTCATCAATGTGTCTGTAAGGATTATATAGGAAACAGCACTGAAATTTTTGCCAGAGTCAAGATAGACAACCATTACTGCTCTCCTTCCCATCCACCAAGCCTGTTATCTCATCCTACAAGGCAATCAGGTTGTTCAGGTTTCATTTCCCCTTTGTAAACCCATAAATTAATAGTGACTACTCTCGGTCATTAATATGTTTGGAAAAGGCTTCCAATATTATTCCCTCAATCACATGAGGCTGAACTGACTCTAGTTCCCCAGATCCTCTTGAAGACAATGGTGACGTTTGCTTTCTTCCAGTCCTCAGGAGCCTCCCCCACTCACCAACATCTTTCTAAAATAATAGCAAGTGGTGTTGCAATAAGATCGACCAGCTCCCTTAGCACCCCTGGGTGCATCCCATCAGGATATTAGATATATTTATTAGGATATCAGAAGATACATATTAGATTCAGATTTGAATACATTTGCTTTCTGATACATATCATTTTTAAGCTAGGATATGCTTGCAGCAGGCTCTGTAGTACTGAACTAAGTGAAAACAGAACTGCTTTAATAACACTGACCTTTCAATATACTGAGTCATCATGACTCTTGTGTCAGCCTCAAATATATCCTTTCCAAGTAATTTCCTTGGAACTATGGTGTCAGATGAAGAAAGAGAAATAGGCCAAGAGCTATTGGAAAAATCCTGCTATTGTGTAAACAGAAGTGTTTGGATAAATGAGGTGTGTGGGTACCAAAGGAATAATAATAATAATAATAATAATAATAATAATAATAATAATAGCCCTGCAGGGGTCTAAAGGGAAAATGTGATTTTCTAATTTTACTTGGGAATTTTCTTTTCATAATCAGTCTCCCTGACAGCAGAGTCTCCCAGTTCTTGATGAATCTACCGCTATCACATTTGATGCTGCAACTTTTAGGGGGTACCCCGGGAGGCAGCAGCTGGAATTTCAGAGGAGTCCATAGCCAGAAGTTCCAGCTGGGTTGCAGCCAGGGTTTCAAAACTGAACAGACCACAAAGAGAAGAATTCTTCAGAATGAGGAAATGTGGATGCCTCTTAGGGGGCTTTATCAGGAGTTGAGCTCTTTTGACACAAATCCAGCGTGCGATTACAAAATACTTCAGGAAATCAGCTGTACCCTTAACCCCTTTGGTTTCCTTAGAGGGGAGGGAAAATGCTTTAAATGGTGCCCTTCAGTTTGCAGTTATTTACTTTACACAATTCTGAAGAGGAATATAAATGTTTGTTTCTACCTATGGCAAAGAGGTAGGTAAAGTTTCAGGTGACTGATATACAGATTTCCATAACATGTGTGTTCCCCATATTTTCATTTTCCTGACTTCCATCAGATCTCTCCCACATCATTCTATATTTAAAGCATCACTAACAAGCTGCACTTTTAAGTGCGTTTCTTTTAAATTAGCCAGGTCTCACTAGGTCAAAGTATACCTGTCCAACTGCTGTTTTAAATATGATTCTCCTAAGCTACCTGCAGTTTATGAGCTTAAAACTTTTATCAGGACACAGTTGTAACTAAAATAGCCTTGCACTACAGGAATGACAGAAACAAAGATTCATCCAGCTGGGAGCAATTTGATTGCTTCCTAAAATAAAGATTGAAGGCAAGGAAGAGAGGAATTCCTCTGTTTTTCTCAGACGGAAGATTTCCAGATCTCTATTCCAGTTGTAATAGCAGTTTCTCAGGAACCATACTAATAAAACCACATACAAGATTACTTTATCAGACCTCTTCAGATATTTCTGAGTTTATTAAGCACTCTGACATCATTCAGTGGAAAAAAAAATGTGATATTTTTATTTTGTGAAAGTGGAAACTGACTCAAAGGGCTGATCAAAAGGATGATTAAGAGCCTGAAACATACTTAGAGTCTAAGAAGAGTAGGACAGTTTGTAAAATACTGAATGCAGGGGAGAAGTGATAGACACCTATAAAGTAATGAATGATGCAATGAAGCTGAATGGGTGAGGACTTGCTGTGTATCATAGTGGAGGAGCTGTGAGGCAGGACAAAGTGTATAAGGCAGCAATGTTAAAATAAAGACCAAAATAGAAAAAGAAGTGTGCTTTCATCTGTCACCTGTAAGTCAAGAAATATGGAATTAATTTCTATGCGATGCTGTGGAGACAGAAAGGATAAATGGCTTCAAAAACGATTTTTACAAGTGTATAGAAGTTAGTTCAAGGGGTGGTCCAGAGATTTCAAGGTCTGGTAGACCCTCAGACTACTAACTGGAAGATTACTGGATACAGCAGGGAAAGGAATGTGTAGTGTGCTCATAAAAGAATAAAAGATTTTCTGTGAGAAAAAGACCTTCTATCTGATCCAGCTGAGCAAGGCTGGGAACTGAGCAGACACCAAGCAGCAAGCAGTAAGCTGCTCTTCTATAATTCACACTCATCAGTGCAACTGCCCCAGTCCTACAAGTGTAGCAATTCTATCTGCACCACTGCTGTCTGTGTGTAAGACATTCCCATTTGTTTGCACCTGCTTTACACCAGGCAAACAAGGGATATACCAGACTGTGGAGCAAGGAATATTTCAGCCATCTGTATTTACTGTTTCCTACAAGACCTGACACAAGTATCAACATACATGCACTAATAACTGTCATAGACAGAAAAACCCCACTGTTCTCATGCCAGCTTTAAATGTCAGAATAGTTCCCAGGGGGCTGATCCAAAACCTGCTAGAGTCAAGAGCAGAAGCTCATCTGCTTTCAAGGGTGCTTGTGATGCGTTCGTGCTAGAGAGGAAATCCCAGGAGACAGCTTCCACAGACAGACCAACAAGAGAGCATGAGATGATTAGTAAGACTGTTTCAGTTTCCCTGTTAAGCAATGGCTTAATAAAAGCAGTTTTCACAAGTGGTATTTCACAATAACCAGAGGATGTTACACTAGTGGTTACACATTCAGAACAGCTCCACAGGCACCAGCAGATCAAACTATCTGGCTAAATGAATGGAGTTACAAACCAAAACAAACAGACCCTGCCTTCAAGCAGCAGTAACAGCCTTGCCATTAATTCATGATTTTCATAATAATATAACATCAGGCAACCCCAGCAAATCTAAGTGAAGCCACTTGCTAGCTTCATCAGCAATTATCCTTCCAGGATGCAATTGCAGGACAGGGCTTTCCCTGTGAGGAAGCACAGTGTAAGTGTCTATAACCCAACACCTTCCTGCTTATGCCTACTTATTTGGGTCACACCATAGCCTGCCTCTGTACAAGGTGTGGGATGATGCAAGATTATTGACCCTCATGGTAGGCCTACACACATCAGGTATAAGAGATACCTGAGGCATTTTTTTGCCAGTGTTTCCAGGGGTAGCAGATGAAGCCATGTGTGCAAGCCATGTGTAAGAAGGGGAGATGCAAGGAGGAGAGGCGTAGTGGAGGAATACAAGGGACACTAGCAACTTGCCCCAGCTGAGGGCCTGGCTCCTGGCACACATAATGTGCTTGTCAGAACAGCAACAAACACACTGACGTGCAGATCCTCACTTGCTGGTTTTAGACATTTTTACCATCAAGAATAAGCCAAAGCAGGGTGTGGGAGTCAGGGCTGCAGACCCTTGCTTCTTAGATGTTACATTTGGAGAAGTACAGACCTCATGCCTCTGCCAGATGTTCATTCTCAAAAACAAAATAAAACAAAACAACACCGAAATAACTTTTACCTCTCTCAGACAAAAGGTGTATTCTCCTCTCCTCTCCTCTCCTCTCCTCTCCT
>VXAL01019650.1:138473-193861 GCA_013399475.1 Chauna torquata | reverse complement strand
TTTTCTTTTCTTTTCTTTTCTTTTCTTTTCTTTTCTTTTCTTTTCTTTTCTTTTCTTTTCTTTTCTTTTCTTTTCTTTTCTTTTCTTTTCTTTTCTTTTCTTTTCTTTTCTTTTCTTTTCTTTTCTTTTCTTTTCTTTTCTTTTCTTTTCTTTTTTCTTTTTTTTGTTGTTGTTGTTGTTGTTGTTGTCTTTTATGAAGCATTCCTGTTTATTTCTATGCCTTGGGGGAAAACTCAAGCCATTTGGCTTCATAAGATACCCACAGTCAAACTGAACAGTGCTGCATCTCTGATCGGGGAACATCTATTTACAGTGCTGAAGATGTTAAACTTGGAAATATGCTTTTTATTTTTATTTTTAACCTGGAATAGAACTATGTATGGCTGCAGACACTTCCTCATTTAGGCTGTGGATCTTTCCAGTAGTTATGGCACAGACCCAAGTCCCACTGACGTCAATGGGATTCTCTCCATTGACTTCAAGGGGAACTAGACCAGGCCTTGCCTTGAGGAACACAGCCAAGACAGGATAAAGTCTTCCACTTTCCCACCCAAGGAAAAAGATGGTGAACTTAGCAGCACTTAGGGACCACTCTGAACTGTTCCTTCTCCTTCTACCTGCCTCTTTCCCATAAATTTAGAATACATCCAGTCCCCTTCGGACTCCCTCATAATTTCCATTTAGCATCTCCCCTCTGAACCCTCCCGCTTGTTCTCAAAGCCCATTCATAACACGCCTACAGCAGCACTAAAATCAGGTGCGAGGCCACCTGCTCTTCTGTAACATCCACTCACTTGCTTCCTTTCCTTTTGTTTCCAGGCCTTTCCTCTGAAAAGTTTCTGAGGACTAGCTCGGAAAAAAAGAAAAAAAAAAAAAAAAAAGACCAACTGCTTACTATTGCACTTTCGACTGTTTATATTTTTTCACAAGTGTTTACTCTGCATACAATAAGAATAGCTGAAAGCAGATGGTTCCTCCCTCTGTCGATGTGTCGATGTCAGGTGAGTTTTCCTAATAAGCTCAGCAGGGAGCAGATCAGCAGCAGGGCAAGGGCAGGGAGGCAGACGTGCTGGGTAAGAGGAGTCCTTCGCCTCCCTCTCACCAGTTAGCAGCCCAACCCAATTAGCCCTGAGACACTGCAGGAATTACCCTGAGCATGGTGCCAGGGTTACATGGCTATTCAGGTTCCAGGAAATGACCTGTATCACTGTGTGGTGCTCTGTGAGCAAACGACTCCTTCAGCCATGGCACTGGAACCTCTAACACGGTGCTACAGTAAAGGCAAGCATTGGCAGAGGAGAGAAAGTGTAGGTGGGAAGGGATATGTAGAGGTGGTGGCTCAGTGGAGTGGGAAGGTTATGGGATATGAGGTGGTAGAACAGGTCAGGGAGAAGAGAAAGGCTGGAAGACTGGAGGGGGTTGAGAGCAATCTGTTGAGTTTTGCAGGAATTTTGACTCCTGCTCACCTGCCTCCTCAGGTTTATCTGCCTGCAGTCAGCTGCAGGCCCATTTGTTCCTATCTTTTCCTATTTCCCCTGTCCTTCTTGTGTCTCAACCTCACAGACTTGCTGCAAGAAGATCAATGGTGAGATATGGTAAGAAGACAGCGTGGCTTCTGGCTCTCCACCTAGATGCAAGACCAGTCTGTGGAGCTCAGGAGAGTCCTGGAGAGCCATCTGGGATTTCCAGTCAACAGCTGCCTCCAGACTCTGAACCCTACTTTGCAGAGGTAGCAATAATGGAGAGTTAACCTCCTGACATAAGCAAAGTAAGCACATTTGTCCACCTAGCCAAAGCCAGCTACAAGCACATCCTGGTGCCCTTAGGACCTTGACGATCTGCACCTAGACCTTGCTGAGAACAGGACTTATGTGAGGAAGATCAGTGTCCAGAATGTGACACTGTGAGATTCCAGTTCACTCTTGCAAAATTCTTTATAGCAGTGGTATAAACCAAGGAAAACTCTAGTGCATAACGCTAAGACCATGTCTGCCTTTTCACATTTGAGAGTCTCAGAAGTGGAACCATCTGCTGATCATGAGATAGGCAATGGTCAACAGATTTGTGTTCTTCCACCAAACTTTTAGCAAAAGATTATCCAAAAATAACAAAACAAAACAAAAAAAACATTTCTCTTATCTTTTCTTTTGCTTTATTTTATTTTATTTTATTTTATTTTATTTTATTTTATTTTGTTTTATTTTTTGGCTCAGAAAGGCATCATCTCCAGTGAAACAAATGTTCTGAAAATAAGGAGAGAATAAACATGTTTGTGCCACTTGTTGGACGTTTTGAGCACTGAGGAGCAACTCAGAAGTTTTCTCTCTCTGGGTCCCCAGATCATGTAGCGTTTCTGTGGGGAAGCTGTCCAGGAACCTGTTTTGGCAAACAGAAAGGACAAGGCCATGCAGTTACATGGTTTTTGGTTAAAGGATTTGACTGGCAGAAATTTTCTTAGCCTAATCATACTTGGTATTACAAGTACCTCTTCCAGCTTATATCTATATCATGAGACCCTAGCTGAATCCAAAGTCCTGTGAACCTATACACAAATGCGGAGGAAGAAAACACCCTCAGATATCCTCTTTTGCAAGTGAATATCAACAGAAGGAGGAGAAACAAGGAAGAATGCAGTGACTAGTACAGTGGGACAATAAAAAAGAAAAATATTTGCAGGTTTAGACTGATGGCAAGTCAATGATACTGGAAACTATGATGGTATATACTAGCTAAGGATCTGACTCACCTGTGTCCTTTGGATATGACTATGGGTGCATCTTCAAAATACCGTTTATTTTTAACAGTTTTCAAGGTACGCCAGTAAGAGGGGAAAAGTCTAAGATCCTAAGTCTTTTTGGAAGTATTGTGGCCAGGACAAAAAGGAAAAGGGGAAAAAAAGATTTCGTCACAGCTTCCTCTCTTATGGGATACATTTATGCTTAGTGCACACATAAATGAACAGAGGATTTGAAAATAGGTGGCAATGCTGAGAGCAGCAAAGCCTCACAGACCTCTGGCCAAATTCCCTCTACTAAACCCTGAATGAGGCCAAGGGGAAGTTGATAAAGAATCATATGATTTCAAGATGAGAAAAAGTAAACTAGTCTTTTCACCTGACAGTACAATACTGTTTCCTCTACTATATCCTCTTGGCTGGATCAATTGCCTGAATCACTGAAAATGCTAATAATAATACACATCAGGTAGTAATAGATTGAATCCTCTGATGCGTCATTGTGAAGTACAGTTCAGCTGGCAGTGCTGGTGTTTATGCCACCTTTCCTTAGTATTCAGCCGACCAAAGGACAGCTAGCTTGAGAGGCATTTTGGAGACAATCCAGGCTGCATATCATCTGGACCAAACAGCATCACTCCTTCTGCAGTCTGATAGGCGCCAGGACCTGAACCCTTCTGCTGGTCAGGGAGGAATTACTTTTATTCTTGCAGGTTGTGGGAGAAAGGGGAAAGAGGGTAAGGCTAACAATGCAGGCAGGGCTGAAACGACACCCATAGCTGGGGAGCTGCCAGAGTGCTGTCACATGGTATGGATAAAACACGGTCAGTAATCTCAGCTTCATTCTCTTAAGTGCTTGCAGCCCTTGTTGCTTGACAAATCACACTGTCATCTCTCTCACTTTGTTTTCTTCTCTTACTGGAAACTATGTGGATTTTTGGTAGCATCTGGAAGTTGTTAAGAGGAATTAGGGTTAGCAATGGAGAGGTATGAGAACTTTGCCTGGTATCATTAGATACCCGGAGCCATGTAACATGTGTGGTATTCAGCACCTTAGAGTCCAGGTAGCAGAGAAGTAGAGACATCCTCCTGTGGGACTGAGTGCAGCTCAGTATACTTACCAGGTTTTGGTGGTACATGGGAGTGGCACTGCTACCATTCTCCACAAACCCACTGATACAGAATGTTTTCCAAAGAAGGCAGGGCAAATCACTGGATGTGTTTCGTAGGAAATTCGATTGCCCAGTAGGGTGTTGGGGGAACAACTTGTTGCAGGCCAAAACACCCAAAAAAAATGAAATTTCACAAAAATGAGGCACTTCCTCTCACTTGAAGTAATTTGTTTTAATGCTTGAGTTAAAATAGCAGACTTTAATAATTTCTTTATTAAACAGACAAACGAATGAACTGGACATCCTAAGACTGTTCCCATAGATTCTTCTCCTCACACATCCCCAGAAATACAGTTTTCAGAACGAAGAAATTTTTGCAAAGTATTTTGCTATCAGCAAAGTGGTGTCTTCCAGTACGTCATTGAGAATCACCTCACTTGCTCTGCATAAGCCCTGTACAGCTCACAAACTTTTTCACCCCCTGAAGTAGCAGAATTAAAAATAGACATCTAGAAGGATGACTTCCTATAGTGACTGTTGTCTCGTCAGACATGGAGAGGATGCAGAATTCATTTGTTTCTAAACTGCACAATTCAAAAATAAGTACGTAGCCAAACTTCTTTGCTATTCATATTGCTGTATGTTTTGCGTAAATTCATTAGTTGGCCAAGGTTAATTCTACTATAATTTTCCATATTGTAATATTCTTGTTCTGTTCCTGATTTGCACCTATTTAACAGAGATACAAAGATCAGGATGTGACCCCAGCAAACATTGAGTATAGGCTCATACACTCATTAGTTTTTTTCATTGTGAACAGACTATTTACAGAATGAAGGCCAAGTTGTGTTTTCCATTATGCCAGAACATACCTGGATTATTGCCACTGCCTTCATGGGTTACTTTGGCCTAGAGTAACTGGGATCAAAATCTGGAATGGAGAGGTAAAGTCCAATGGGTATTTTAGGAGAGGCCTGTTCTTCTTTGGCTTTTAGAGAAACCAGTAGTCAGACTTAGGGTGGGAGAAGTAAACAAACTTACATACACCCACCATTGCTTCTCCAGTTCAGACACAGTCCATGGAATCCCAAACATCTGGAGCTCATTACCACACTGGCCTCATTGAAATAATTATTTAATTAGCCTCCTTTTCACTTTCTCTTTCTCTCCTCCCTTCTGTTTTCTTCACCACTCAATTCCCAGATGCAGAAATCAATTTGAAACACCCTACCAGAAGTGAACTTCCTCCATGGGAATTTGGTCTGTAGTAAAACATTTCTATTCAGTCTTAAACAAACATTATACTCTCTGTAATACTTATCGCATTCTGTCATTAGAAAGCTTCCCCTCCCTACAGCAACTAAAAACACCATTTTCGTTCTGTGTTTCCTATCAGCTGCTCATGAATTTTGAAACAAAGAAGCCAGACAAGGTACGTTTCTTTGGCATATGAATCCTTATATTGGCTACTACTTACAGGAACTTCCAAATCCAAAGCCATCACAAATCCAGATCCCCTCTTGATCAGGAACACAGAATACCAATCTGAAGCTTCATGTCATGAGCTCATTAAGGAGTAGAATATCCTTCTGGATGGGGAAGATGGAGGATATTGCCAAAAAAGCAGAAACGTTAATAATCCTGCCCAGAGGTGAAAGCTGGACCAGTCAGAAAAGCCATGTCAGCACTGCCAGAGCTCCAAACAATAAATGTTTCTAAAGGATCAGGTGGAGCATAACAACTTTTCTCCTAAAAGACAGAGAGAGAGAGAGAGAGAGAGAGAATAAAGATAAAAAATTTTTGTTGCAGTATAATGGTGCATCCCAGTGTAACACTGTGATGATGTAGTGCTCTGGAGCAGTAGGCCAGAGCTGAGGCAAGCCTCAGTAAAGAAAATATAGAGCTGTTGAAATGCATATAGTTTCATATACCTGTTCAAAGCTGAATTCTCAGTCTGGAGAGCTTTTTGAGTCATCATTTCCGTCACTCATCTTGGTAGAAATGCCTATGTGTACTGCTGGGATCTTCTGTTAACTCAGGAACCCCAACTGCTGCACAAAACAGAGAGCTAAGGATCAAAGGCCCAGTGGGACAGGTCAAGTGGGAACACCTCTGTGCAGATCCATACCCCATCCCAATTGTCCCTGCCACACACACACCATATCCTCTGCTTTTTGCAAAGATGAAATGACCGAAACAGAAAAATACAAATATTCCTCTAATTCCCTAGATCATCCTAAATAGGTTCTTGCTACTTACTATAGCTTTTTAGGCTTAGACAAAGGACACAGATTTCTATGTGCATTCCAGAAGGAGAGGAAAATCACTTCTGCCTGGATTCTATTTCTGTGAGATTCAGTGATGATATTCCTGTTTATATCAGGAGCAGAAAGATTGGTTCTGGAGCCTGAAAATTCTAGGGGGCAGCACTCATCTTTGTGCTGCAATGCCGAGCAGTTTAGAGGTTCTGTCCCTGAATCTAGCCTCCTCAACACAGATATTTGATATTTGTTCTATGCCCAGATCTGCGAGGAAAGGAGAGCTCACCAGCATGCAAGGCTCTGCTAGAAGGATTTTGTCCCAGTCCTCCTGCTGACCAACTTTGTGCACCCACCCCTCACTCTATGGAGAAGATAAATCAGCTATCAGACCAGAGAAGTTTTCAAGCATTTGACTTCAGAGCAACCCTCCAGCTTTGATTCTTGGTTGCAAGAAATGGCATTAACAGTCATTATTGTCATGTAATGAAAAGTAGCCTTCTGAAGAGGCTAAGACTCTAAGCAAAGTCTGTTTCTCGTGAGGATCTAAAGCCCAGCCCTTGAGAAGAAAAGTTGCAATGTAAACAAGTACAGAAATGCCATCCAGCCACCACAATTTGCTTATGAGAGAGTAGATGAAAAAATGTCAGGAAACAGAGAGCCATTTATCTTGTTAAGTCTCAATGCTTGTGACTCCTAAGAGGACTAACTTTTTTTTTTTTTTTTTTGCCTACTGTATCTATAGCAATTGCTAGCAAAGTAATTGTTGACCATTATTTTCATTCCAGGAAAAGAAAACACAGGTAGAATTTGGCCAGAATTAAGCTGCATATTTTGTAATCCTGGCAGAAATTCCTTCAGCAGGCATCAGGACAGTGAAGTGGACAGGTACTTGGCAACTTGATGGCACATCTGTGTTAAAACAGAAGAACAGGGTTGAGAAGAGGGGACCTCCTCGCAGCTCTAGACACTCAGTTCACATAGTTTTGCAGAACAGAGCAGTGCATGCTTCTCTCCTCTTCTGATGGTTGTATATCCACTGTGCAGTGATGTACTGGAGACACAAAAGCCAACTGGATGTGGCTAGCACTACTGCTATTGTAGCACACAGATCAACACATGTGAGCCCCCAGCATGTTTAGGCAGATTGGCAGGCAGGTTTTGATGCCTGCACCAAGACTAATGCTACTGGAGTGCCGGTGATGCTGGGATTTTCCTTGAATAAGCTGAAGCTACAGACATGGCTGCAAAGCACAGACGTCAGGTGTATGTAACGGGTGCTGGAGCAACAGGAATCTAAGCACCTGAGAGCCTGCAGTGAACCTACTCTTGCCACAGGCAAAGCATGATCCTGCCTGTTTTACAGATTAGGTTGCCTGAGGACCCTGATTCACCAACTCTGCTGGATCTGTCGTCAGGATATAAAGCGATTACGGCTCTTACCATGCCACCAGTCCTGGCTCTCTGCTGAAAGGTGCTTGATCCAATTTGGGCTGACAAAGTCACAGGCACCACCCACCTGACCAGTCTGAACTCTGGGTCCTCCCTGTCTGGGGAATTTGCCTGTCCCAGGTGATGTCTGTCCGTCTGTCCGTCATCCCCTCAACCCATCTCCTTGATTTTTCCTTCTCCTCTTTCTTCCTTCACTTCTCTTTCCTTCCCTTATTCTGCCCAAACTGAGCCCAGTCCTGAGCAGCCAATATCAACATGGCAGCATGTGAGGCCCTGCTGCTCCTCTCCTACCATGGTGGGGAGCGTGCTGTGCTGGCCTTGCCCAAGGCTAGCATTACTCCTGGGAGCTTGACTGAAGGTTTGAATATGCACACCCCTGAAGACTACAATACAGTGGCAGAAAAGGTTTTTGCAGCCAAAGAGACAATTCAGCCACTGCATTGTGGTGGGAAAAAGAGCATGAATTGGAGTCCCAAATGTCTTCTTCAAAGGTGTGGCGTGATGTTTGTCGGAGGGATGACCAAGCTTATTCTTTAGCCCATGCAAAAGCAACTGGCAAGTGTAGAAAAGCACAAGTGTCCTGGAAATGATGTCTAGAAACTAACTGCTCGTGCTTTCTCACCAAACTACTGGAGCGGTCAAATAACATTTGTAGACATCATTGCAAAGACAAAGGGGAGATATTTTTTCCACAAAACCTCACAGTGAACTACTGAAATATTAGCCACTATGCAGTGTAGACACTGAAGCCTGAAATGGTTGGGGGAAAAAATAAAACTAAACAGGTAAGTTAACAGGAAAAAAAAAAGAAATCACCAAGAGATATTAAACACCAAAACACAGCTATTTCTTCAATATAAATCAATGAATTGATGATTACTTACTCTGGAAAAACAAATCTCTGGTAGAGTTGCCTGGAAAATGATCATCTGTTTCTTGTACTCTTCCCCAGGCTCACAGGCAGGATATCAGGCTGGCTGGACCTTTGATGTGCTCTGTTAGCTGTTTGTTTGGTTTTATATTTAGGCCCACAATGAAAGCAGGTGATAGAGTTGGGAAATGGACCCTGGTCTCCCACATGCAACAGACTCCCATATGCTATCCTTTCAAGTCCATGGAGAAAAGAAAATAAATAAAAGTGAGAATTTTCTATCCGAAAAAAAGCAGCAGTTGTGCTTTAACATCTTTGATCACAGCAACAAGTGTGAATAGCTATACTTAATGCAACATATTTCCAGCAAAAAAATGTAGGCCTTGAGGAAATTTAGTTTTCCTCTCATGAGCATAGTAACAATAACCCAGATCTGAGCTAAGGTTTTGTGCCTATTCACAAAACAAACTTTCTTTAACAACTTGAAAGAACTACTTTGGATTACACAATACGATGTGTTTCATTCATTCTTCAGAAAAAAAAAGTTTCAAAACTAAAGGTCTCAGTGCAATTCAGCATCTCAGCTCAATATTAAGAACACAAATACCATAAAATACTTGAGAAAATAGCACCTCCACGGAAGTGCTAATCAAGCTTTTCTATGCAACAAGGCACTTATGGATCCAGGCACATGCTTGAATTAAAAAACCTGATTAATTTCTCTTGTTCTTCCAGGGGAATCCCTGTCTGTTACCAAGGCCTTTGCTGTAAGTCTGTTTCCATTGCTGGGTGTAACACTAAAACTATTGTTAGTTTACACCAAACACTCTTTAAAACAAGGATTATCTTCCATTTCATATCTGTAAGGTATAATCAAGCTCTGATCCTGACTAGGGCCTTAGTCACTGTTATCATCTTAGGTAAATAAATAATAATGATATTACGATGACAGGGCAATAAATTATATGTATTTAAAATAGATGTCTGAGGCTTTGGAATGAGGGTGTTTCCTAATGGAGGGGAATTCTTGGCTGTCAGGCTATTTCCAGAGAGACTTTTTATGCATCGCTGCTTTGAAATATCTTTCACTGCTACAGACTTATGATTTTGACTTTGGATACACTTGCATTTCGCATTTCAGTTGACAGATAAACTAAAAGGCTATGCAACTGGTTTTTTGTTTTGTTTTGTTTGGTTGTTTTGTTGTTGTTGTTGTTGTTGTTGTTTGGCTCCTGTCTTTGTTTGTTTGTTTGTGGGTATTTTTTTTTAAACCATGCTTTCGGAGAGTGCTTATATTGGGTTTTTCCTTTTCCTCCTTTCTGGATGAAAGTAATATTTTCTTGCAAGTTTCAGTTCATCCTTGAATAATTTTTCTAAAAACCATCAACCAAAATGCACATATTAGGGTAAGAAAGAGTGGTCTTTTAAATCCATTTCACTATGGTTACCTAAATAAAATTGTTTTTATTTTTAGAAATTTTGAAGAGCCAATTGTTCTCGGAAATGTTATAAGGAGAAAAAGACTTTCATACCTTTCAGAAACTTGGCCAGGTAACATGGTTGCTTGTGGTTGCATTTACTTATTTAAAAATAGTTGCTGAAATACTACACCGCAACATATTTAACAGGAAATTGATTTAGAACAAAACAAATGAAAACAAATTTTTGTGTTTGAAAACTATCTTCTTTTCATGAAAATCAGGGATAGTTTGTCAAGTTAAAAACATCATCTATTAATTTTTGCTGAAAACTGGAAATGCTTTCATCCAAAACAACACCAAAGTGTTCTGTAGGAGCATCAGTTCAGTAATAGTATGGTCTCTTTTTTGGTTATACGCTGTGCTCTCCAACTAGCTTGCATTCTCGTGAAGCAATGATCTCTGGGGAGCCCAGAGACCATTAGAAAATTGGGAAAGTAGCACGACATAGACTGGCTGAAGTGGCAAGACAAACAAGAGACAGGGACACCCAAATTTGAGATCCTGTGTGAACCTCAGCTGTTCTCAGACTGCACAATTGGAATAACAGTAACCTGCTGCAGAAAACCATTGAGGCTTTTTATTGCTGCCAGCTCTGAAATGGCTTTGTCCAATGGAGTTGCAGCTGCTGAATATAATTGAGCAAATAAGAGTTAAGGAAGCTGACTAGGAAAGATGCCTTCCCAGATTTGTTATTTGTAAGCAGCGAGGGTCTCATTGGTAGTGATTGGCGGCTTTTTTAGTCACAGTGACCATGAAACAGTCGAGTTTAAAATCTTTGGTATAAGAGGAAAGTTACCAGCAAAACTTCAACCCTGGATGTGGGGAGGGCAGACTTCAGGCTGCTCAGGGAACTAGTTAGTACATTTGTGTGTGTTTGACAACATATACTTCTCCACAAACTTCAGATAATAAAATAAAATTTTAACTTAATATTTATTTATTTATTTATTTTAATATTTTCTGTAAGAATGCCAGAAATAGTTTATGGCTCAAAACAAACAAACAAACAAACAAACCACCACCACCACAAAAACAAAACAGTCTTTAACTGGTTAACTGGTACCATACCATCTGCATGATGAAAGTTGGCCTTCCTCACCATGAAGATGGTGCAGCAAAGGAAAGGCTTATTCAGAACGGCTGCAAAACCTCCATCCTAGAAGGCTTTCCAGAATCACCTAGACAAAGCTGGGATGCCCTGAGCTAGCATTGGTGATACTCCTGTTTTCAGAGGTGGTTTGGACTAGGTATCTCCAAAACAACGGTTCTGGGAAACCCCCATATAAAAGAGGATGGTAATAGTGTCTGTTCTACTGTCAGTGCTGGAGACCAAATGCATTAGGGATATTTAAGTATGGAGATTACTGTGCAGTCTTTAAGGGACAGGCTAAACAGAAAAACTTCCCCTTACACCCGTCTTACAAAATACTGACTGACACTACTGACATAGCAGACCTATGCCAAAGCCCTTCTCAGCCACTGGAATATCTTCCCTGCTCCTCTTCCCCATCCCTCAGTTTCTGTAACAGGTTTTGAATCAGCTCCACAAACCCTGAAGCAATCTTTGTCAGGCAAATATTGTCCTAGGCAGCTGTTGCAATATCTCAGCTGGATAGCCTTAAAATTAATGCTTTCCATGGCTTTCTTCCCCTTCCCTGCTATTGCTATAACTCTCTCCTGCTAGGTTAATCTCTCTATTTGGTTTGCATTTGCAAGCCCTCAACTTTTCCCAGAGAAAGGCAAACCTGTCAATGTCACTCAGAAAGGCTGCAAACAGTTCCACAATCCTCTGAGACACTGAGGCTGAAAACAGAGTATCCATCTCCATTTATAGCACACAGGAGAAATGGTTTGTAGCTCTCAGCCTTGTCAGGATTCAGCAACAACCTATGCGAAGTGCTACGGAGGCATTCTTCTCCTTGACAACTTATGGAGAAAAATGAAGGGACTGCAAAGCAGGCATAAAAACACTCCCCATTGACATGTAGGAGCTCTTCATAAAGGAGACCACATACAGGGAGAGCAAAACAGAGGCAGTCGATGCTGTGTAAACTGTTTGGAGTAGGATCGGCAGCTTTGTTCTCAGCTTGTATAGCTCCTTGTGAATAGCAGTCAGGATCTATGGCTAGACTTCTGGATATCTTCATAAGACAAACGACTGCAGATGTTATTTGATGCTTTTCCTAATGAAAGCAAATTTATCAACAGGACTAGTCTGATTAGTCCAGTTTGATTTTAAGACTGAGTAATTCCCAGTTTTTACCTACCTTCTTTTGAATTACCAGAAAGTAATTTGCTTTGCATTATCTCACCTGCACTGTGAACTGAAAATACCAAAAGTCTAGCACTAAAAAAACAGTTTAACATCAATGAGAGTGTGATTTCTGAAGAGAACAAAACTATAAATGGACTTTACACTCATACTCAGCAAGGGAAGATGCCAGAGTAATCAGTAAGTCTCTAAGGAGAAAAAGATGTGCTCCAGAGAAAATTCCCCTTTTTCTGCACAGGCTGGCCTCTGAAGGATGTTGGTATCTATTCTTAAGTGACAATAGCATTTTCAGGCTACAAAAGGCCTGGCTACACAGACAAACAGCAACATTAAAAAAAAAAGCCCATTTACAAAAAGATTGCAGTTTAAAAGGCAAGAGAGTGTAAAATACTGTCCAAGCTACAGAGAGGAGGTCCGAGGCGATTTGCAAGTCCTGTTAGCTTTTTTACAAATCAGTCCTCGTGCATGTGCATTTCAACCTCTGTCAGTCTGTGTTCAAGGCACTCATGGGAGCATCTCTGATTAGCCTACATGAGAAATGGGAGTTCTGAAAGAAAAAGTGAAGAAATTGTCACATGGTAAAGGTAGATAATAAACTCTCCAAAGACCTGACTGGCTAAGAACTCCATGCCAATAAAATGAACATTACTCTTCCCTTTACTCTAAAACCTAGCATTTCTTTTCAGCTGGATAGATAAACAGCAGAAGTCCTAGCAGTCTGAGTTCATACTGAGTTCTGGTTAATATTAATAATAGGAATGCTGTGGGGGACTGTGTGTTAAATTTGGTGAAGCCCATAAGAAATTATGTTATTTGGTCAAACCAGAGGTTCATGTGTAGATGATCTACTTTCTCCAGCAGCGGTCAGAGGCACATGTTCAGGAAAACTATACAAGAAACAGGAGAAATATTTTGCAATTCATATCCCCTTCTTCCATCTGTGGTTTGTGAATTCTTGCTGCATATCGCTCGCCATGTTAAATACATGTCAGTGCATCTGTCCCCAAGAATATTTTCCTACTTCCCTTTTGAACTCCTTTTTTAGTATTGAGTTCCCAGCGTTCTGTAGTGGGAGTTCCACACCCTAACTGTGCATCATGGTAAAAACACTACATTTTTTGAACAGTCTTACAAGGCTTAATGGGTACAGGAAGCTTTGTTTGATACACATATGTAGATATACATAGTGATAGTACCTGCTGTCTGCAAGACCACATAGACACATTTGCAAGAACATACGCTTGGAAGAAGCTGAAATAATCCAGACAACTCTAGATTTACTACTTGCAAGTGTATTTCTTGTAGCAGCCCAGAAATTGACCTCAGCAGCCCAGAATCTCACCCTCCCTGTCAGCAGCTCAGGTCGCTGTGGTATGCTGTTCTGTCTGGTTCAACAGCGCAGAAGGTGACTCTCTTGCACTGCTCACAGAGCAATTGACAGCTTTCTTTTCCAGCCAGCAAAGCCAAGCTGTCCAAGGATAGGCAGTCAGGGGCCCATCTGGCTTGATCTGGATACCACCGCACATATCATGGTTGTGGTGGAGGGGAAGGGGAAGAAGAAGGGTTGGTTAACCTTTTTGTAATTGCTTTATTTTGACACGCCTCTGCACTTCCTTTTTTGGAATGGGAATGGAAAAAAAAAGGAAAAAAAAAAAAAAGCTCTGAGATGCCACAAGAAAAAGCCCTATTCTGCTGTTATTTTTTAGTTTGGATGCAAAGGAAGGAATGCTGCAGTTCTGTGGAGAAAAGCCTAATCAATTCAGGTTTCCTACCTGAGGCAGTGCAGATGGCCAGTGAGCTAAAATAACCCCTCCACCCTCCCACCCTCCCCACAATGTGTCCATGGCCATTCTATTTATTAGACTGGAAGATGCAACTGCTGATTGTCATTACATTCACTGAGATGGTGTTAAAGACAGATTCATAATTCCAGCTATTCAACAGATGTGAATTAGTAGTCAGAGATTATGCAGTTAACAAATATCTCTTTTTAAGAGATGCCATCTTTCCCATCAGAGATCAAAGGGGATTCACAGGTTTGAGCATTGCAGTATTAGCACTTGAAATGGAAAACAGATTAAATGGAGACAACAGCATTAAAGAAGCCACAGTGAGCGGTGATATCTACATCACAGGAACTATCACTTACAGCCCCCTGACCATTACCCTTGGCAGCATCATCAGCCTTTTGACTAAACAGCTGACTGAAGAGGTGACCTTGCCACCCTTTTAGAATTAGCCCTTCACAGCTGCAGCAGTGTTATAGTCTGACATTGTCTCTGAGTTTGCACTCCATGTGTTTCCATCCTTGCCTCTTCTTAAGTGCTGTCTTATTACAGCCGTCAGTTAATGGATATATTACAGAAATTTTCTCCTGTAATGTTGATGTGCTAGAAACCGACTGTACATAACAAATCTACTTTGTTTTTTTTTTCCTGAACAGAGCTCAACTTTGTTCCTCTGGCTAGTGTGTTACCAAAATATTGTTTTATTTCTTCCACCCTGGAAAAGTCTGTAAACCTTGACTACATCTTCCCTGTGCACCTGTACGCCCTGCCCTGTATCTTCTCCATTCACCATACTCAGAGTCAAGGCTGAGGGAGCCTTGGCATCCTGCAAGGGACACCGCAGACTGAGACGTCCTTTGTACCTGTCTGACCTGAAACACAAAAAAACCACTATGGTGGACAGGGTATGGGCCAATTAGCAGATAATGTGGTGGGATTCATGTAGCTATGTGAAGATGCCTATCTGACCAGATTGCCTGAGGCTCTTTGTATAGACCACAGAAAGTGATAGGTACTTGGGCTGCTATGTGAGGCTGCTGCAAGTTATAAATGACAAGATTTTTAACACCAAACCTTCTGCAAAGGCACTTGTTCGAGGGGAGGATAAAGGAACAGTACCTCAAAACATTTTGCAGTGAATGCTGAGAGAGAGAGGGAGACCCAAAGCCCACTTCTCCCAGGCTGTCTCTCAGTGCCCTGCTCCATACCACACTGTGTGTCTGCTCTGCCTTAGACAAACTTTTGGGAGACTTTCACCCATGGCTTGGGGCTTTCTGTCAGCAGCCTTGAAACAGGTCTGTGCAGCTCAGTGACCTGGGGACCCGAGGACCCTCCGTTGCCTCCTAGGATCTCAAGTGCTTTGGCAGTAACCCAGGGTACTTGGGCATCATTTATTACTCCCTGGAGAGCAGAGCACCTCCACAGTTGCCATATCACCCTGAAATCAGTCTGCACAGCAGACAAGATTTAGGTAAAAAGTAAAGCGAGTTATAGCCCGCTAAAATACAAAGTTAAGAAACTAATTACTAGATTTGGAAAATGGATACAAGGAGACAAAGCCATAACATACTTTTTTATCTACCTGTGCTTGGACCTGTTCCCAGTCTCCACTCTGATATGCTCAGCAAGGAGCTGACAAGACATATCTGCAGCTTGTTGGTGCTGGGGCCCAAGATAAGGCTCGTCCCTCCGGCAGTGTCTCCTTGCACTGGAACCAGTCACTCAGAACAACCTGTCTCTACAGAGGTCTCCATCCTGAGGACTCAACTCAGTAAGTAACCCCACAGGAGTTTCCTGTAACCCAGACCCTTCTTAACTGGTTCAGTTTGGGTAACAACTTTCTGAGACAGGCTGTGAAGAAAAGTTTCATGTTGTATTTGCTTGTGAAATGCTGTTTCGTGCTGGGTGGCCGAGACTATCATCACCTTGGCTGTCAAGAGATCAAAGAGTCCCATGCTGTAGATGTGTTCCTGTTTGACAGAGGAACTGCAGAGCTGGAGCCAAAACACTTCTGAGTTGGCACATTGCATTTTCTACAGCCTGTGGCTCTAAACTGTGTCAGTGTTGACATTAAGCTTATCACCCATGTGAGTAAAGATAGTAAGACCACCTGCCTCTTAGTATTTTTCATCTGAGTCTCTCTGATCACATAAGAAAGAAAATTATTAATGTTAACCCCAGTTTGCAGATGGGAACACTCAGGCCCTGTGAGGAGAGGAAGAGTAGCTTGTCCTGGAGCTAACAAGGAGCTCCTCTCCTATCTCCTCTCATCTCAGTACTGATTCAGAAGGTAGCACTGAGCCTCTGGAGCTAATCTGCATGTGGCTGAAGAGTTTTTAAATACATATTGCCCTCAATGGGTATCTGCTTTTCTGCTTATCAGCTATTTTGCTTCCATTTCTCTATTGTGAGACTGATTCAAGAAAGATAACAGGCTTTTGTAGGTACTTTTTGGGTGAAAGGGATATTACCCCTGGAAGTTACCTACCCCGTTTTCCTGTCTGGAAACAAAGACAGCAACTAAAGGAATCTCAGTCTTCCACCCCGAAGTAAGTATGAAGATGGAAGAGGGGCATCTCTCCTTGCACTGCCTAGATGAGATTTCTCCCATCATACCATACCCCTTCCAAAACAAAAGCTTTCCTGAAACCTCCCATACCTGCCCAAGTCTTTGTGAAGTGGGCTTTTGTTCGGGCAATATGAATGGGATGCAGGTGGCCCACCCTCTCGCCCCACCCAGGGCTGTCCCTAGGAATGGGGTTCTGCTGCAGGAAATGATGGATGTGTACCTGTCAGAAGAGTGCAGAATGCAGCCTCTGCTTCCAGTGCATGTTACTGTGTCTGGGTGATCTCATTACGGGAGGTGGCCTGAGGACCTAAAGTACCTCCCAATATTCTTCACTACCAGCATTTGAAGTATGGCTGTGCCAGGGAGATGAACGGACCAGGTCATAGGGGATGGCCACCAGCTGCAGCTGGGGAGCTCCCTACTTAGCAGCACTCCAAGGGGTACAGGGGCCCTAAGAAGGGCTGAGCCCCAGCTGCAAGCCAGTAAGCTACCTTCAGCAAGACTTGCAGGCTCTGTTGCCTCCTAAGCAATTGTTTATACCCTCTGTAAGCTCACAAAAACCTGCGTAAAAGTAACAGCACAATTCTTGAGAAGGCCTTTGTTACCAAGAGAGAGATGCTGTGTCAGCCTTTGGAGATAGGTCCAGATTTTCAAAGTGCTTGTTAAAGAAATCTCTAAACTCTATGTCCAGAAGAGTGAATGCCTAGGAATGACCTTATGTGAGAAATAATTCACAGGTGGAAGAAGGTCCAAGAGATAGTACTAGCTCAGAGGTGAAAAAAGAAGCCCACAACACCCATAATGAATTCTTGCCTGATTTTTTTTTTTTTTTTAATTTCTGTTATTTTAACAATTAGTAGAATATCCTCTTGCAACAAGTTCTGTGAACAACAAGACTTGGCCTTCCAAGGCAGCCCATAAAACTCCAGTGGAATTAACTTAATGCCTACTTACTCTGCGTATGAGTCCTGCAAATCCATGCTCACCACCATGGCACCCAGACTGGTGAAATACAGACATAACTGCCTCTCCCTCTGCCGCACGTGGCAGTAAGGAGTCTGTGCCAGGATGTGCAGCTGAAGAGAGATGCATGTTCTCAGGCTGTGGTTGTGCCCCCCTTCCTTCCTCTACTACAGGAAAGCTGTTCAGCAGATCAAGGCTCTGGTAGACAAGCATGAAGGTGACAGTGTGAGGCCCCAGTGCTGACATCTGTGAATTGTCTGAGTGGCAGATCGCGAGACCTGAGCTGCACAGTTAAGCTTCGCACAGAAGGTGTGAGACATGACAGATCTGCTCATGGGGAGCACTGACGAGGGTGCGGGTGTGCACCCTTTAAACCTCTCAGAAAGTCCCACAGCTGTTAATACAATGAAAATCTCTCCTTTGATTCTCTGTCAGAAGCAGAGGTCATTGTGACTTTGTTTATAGCCACCCATCCTTTTAAAAGACATGCTGTTGCTTTGGATTTTTCACTCCTAAAATGCTTCAAATGAGGTCTTCTAAAAAAAAAGAAAAAAGAAAAAAAAGAAAAAAAAAGAAAAAAAAAGAAAAAAAATGAAGAGAGAGAAAGTAAAAGACATGAAGCCAGAAAGCCACACTGCAAGATCCATCAGTGGTAAGTTATACACACAGATTTATTGTTACACATCCTTGCTCTGGACAATGTAAAGCTTCTCAAGGTGGCACTCCTAGTAATCCTGATTGAGTATAGTGGGAGGGAACAGCATTACCTGACAGTGGGTTGTATAGACATGAACACTGGGGGCTATTTATGCTGTAGGCATGATGCACCAACTCTATTAATTATTAAGCAAAAATGTAAATCCTTCTCTATCTCAAGTAGATATATATTTTCAGATCTCAGATGAAATCTTGCCCATCTACTTTTTCTTGATTTATGCTCAGTGCCAAGGCTTCTGGCTCTAGGAAGATGGGGAATAGAAGTGTTTGGCTGTATTTGCCCAGGGTCCCCACATTTTTGTGCCTTTTCAGGGTTCTAGACTGTGGTTAGCCAAACGGATTCAGGTCCGGATCCAAGCTATAAGTAAATTCTGCCCATAACTGTTCTACAGAGGGTATTTTCCACATTCTAGTGAGAAATACTACATTTCTTACCATTTTGGTCAGACAATATTTTGTTTCTACACGTTGCTGCATGACCTCAATGTCATGAAGTTGTCAATGGAGTTCAGTAAAAAATAACTGTATTGCCATCCACAGAAGATGTCTATTTTTTCTAGCTTTCAGATTGCTTTCTCCTGCATTCCTGCATGCCCTGCCCTTGCATTAGGTAAGAACTGCATCTTGCTAGCTCGGTTTGAAATGTTTGGAGCCAGAGTTGGTCCATCACTTTGCTAGTCCTTTCCTATCTCCTTTCAACATGAAGATTGAATGACCTGAAATGCTTTGTCTCAGGCTTTTTGTGGTGGTTAAGATCTTGCTGCCATTCAGTTTGAAAGGACTTGATCAATGTAAAAATATATCCACCAGACCCAGGAAAGTGGATGACACATTAGACATGAAGCAGAAAACATCACACATGTAAGCAGGCTGTTATGACACTGCAATGTCTCAGCCAATCCTTTCCTACCTGCAAGCACTCACCTGTTCCTCTGTGATGATGGTTTGGTTTGCTCAAAATGTGCAAACTCTCTTTCCTCAACTGCTCCCAGCCTGAGAATCAGAAAGTTGTAAGCCCAATGTTTTGCATGCTAGGGGCACTAAATACCTGTCAAAATTGCAGAGAAGTGTTTGGAAGAAGGTAATAATATCCACTTGTCACAACAAGTTTCAAATACTGCAATTTTAGCCCTTTACGAAAAAGATTTAATACTAGCAGCATTAGAGAGAAGATACCTTTTTCGCACTGGGCACCAATCTATGTTTTTAGACGTAGCTTGCAAGATGCAAGGGTAGTCTGAAGGCATACTTCAACCACAGAATGCTCTTTTTATCCAAGGAGTGTGAGAGGGATTTTTCAGTTTGTTTTTGTTACTCAATGTAGAAGGCACACGATATAAGCTGTGACAGCTTTCACCTGCTCAGCAACAACACAAATCTGCACAACACTCATTAGCAAAAATGGTAGAGAGGCAACTCTTAGAGCATGGTAGAGGGACAGTGTCTTTATATTGGTTTGGATAACATGCCTTTCTTCCATTTTATTTTTAAAAGACATGTAGCTGCAATGTTTATCATGACAGCAACAGTGTTTATCTTAACAGGATTATGTTAAAACAAGTTTAATTGTATTAGCATAAAACATATCAATGTTGGCAGTGACGCAATATGTTTAGCATCAATATAAAGGTTGCTAAGTTTTATGCTTTCAGCTGGAATTAGAGCAGCAACAGGACACTGGAACATATGGAACACATTTTAGGTTTTATGTTCGTGTCTCTCAAGGAGGATTAGTACATTTGCAAAGATTCTTTATGCTCTCTACCATGGGCAGTGATAGTATACGTGTAACGGCATTGACATTCCATCCCTCATCTCCCCATTTAAACCTGAACCCAAATGTTTGGGAATTCTTTAGAGGCTTGACAGCTGGTCCTAGCCTGCAAATATTATTCCATATCTGCTGCTTGATGGGTTTTAAAAGTTGCACAGTGTATATAACAGAGCCTTCAGCATGATGGATTGGATATAAGATATTGCCAAATTCCTTCTCATCTGTACCTATCAATGTGTGTTAGATCTGATAAGGTAAAAGCTGTGGAAAGAATCTGGATTTTAAATCTGCCTGGTAGGGAAGCCTTGATTAGCTAGAGCCTTCATTGTTGAAGAGTTTAAGGTTAGGAAGATAAATTCCTTCTTCTTACTCCAGACACCATAATTGACCATAAAAGAAGCTGTTTTCAACCCTTGTATATGACATACCTAGGAAACTCTAAACCTTTATTGACAAGGAAGGCGGTCTCTCCTTGCTGATCAATTAACCCTCGCATGCCGGGACCATCTGAAGAGATGAGGTGTCCAGTTTCTGATGGTTTGCACCATGACATAAGACCTCACTTCCTGTCCAGGCCTTTTGAAACCCCCCTGCATTCTTAATGGTCCAATTTTTTCCCCTCAAGTCCAATCTCCTTCATTACTTAACAGAATTGCTGTTATTTACAATTAAAAAAAGATGCAAACAAACCTGAATCAGTCAGTACATCTGAATCACACCTGTGCAATGGGATATATCCCACCTCTTGCCCCCAGCGCACACATAAGGATTCCAAAAGATGGGTCCCACTGCCTGATAGTTATGGACCCTATCCAAGTTAAATGTCACCTACATCCTTCAGCCTACATTTTGTCTAGTAGCAAGATAAAAATAAAACGCCTAGAACTGTTTGAGAGAAACACTGTGCTATGGACCTAAGTACAAACTAAACAGGATAAATATTCTTCTTAGTGTCATACATCTACCTAGAGTAGCCTTGCCCTCCATTGGCAACAAGGATTTGACCTTGAACCATTGAAATACACTTCCATTTTCCCTTCTTGAACTCTTATTTCACTGGGAGAAGATGGAACCTTTGAACAAGACCACAAGGCACCAGGATGTGAAGTCAGGGCAGAATGAAGCAACACCACTGATGCAGTAGGCGCAGTCCCGTCAGAGCAGCATGGCTCAGCCATTTCCTGATGTCATCTCTACATGCACATCAAGACCGAATGCTTTCCTGGAATGTATTTCTTATTCTGATGCCAATTACTGCTCTCAGCTTTGGGGTAAGTTAATGATATAGTATGGAACTATAATTTAGGAAGTCAAACTCATATGCTCTCCGCCTGCAATTTTTTTGGCTTTAAACTCAAGAAATCTGTGAGTATCCAGTTACTCTTCCAGAGATTAAACTGTAATCTAATCAAATTATTGTGGAGACCTATCTGCAGGACCCCAAATTGGACAAAGCTGCAAGTAGTATTTCTGGAGAGCAAAGTCGAGATGATTTCATCAAGTAGTTAGAGGCTTTACAAAAGAGTGAATTTTAACATTTCCCTCTGGCAGTTCCCTCTGTGCAGGCAAAACCTGCAAAACCTGACAAAACTCTTCCCCCACCCCTTACAGAAGAGGGAGAAACTCAAGTATATTCTTTAGTACATGAGCTGATCAGAACATTTTCCCTTGTAGGAATGTACAGCTCTGAAAGCTAAATCTTTGGAACTGCAGTTGTCTTATCAGAAAGCCAGAATATTTCAACACAGAGATATTGCTCATAGATTTTGCAATCTATTTACCTCCTTCTCCAATAATTTACTCCACTTCAGGCTGTGTGGTCAGAATATGTCATTATCAGGTTCTGTTAGTTCTTTCAGAGCTGGTCTTTAAAAATATCTTCATCAATTCTCAAGTAGATTGCAAACTACTCTATAGAGACAAGGCAAAGAGGACAGGCATGTACTCTTTTCTTGAGGTTTTATTATTCTATCTGTGAAGTTCTCATTTGTCTTACTGCTCTTCTATTTTTGTCACATTCAACTGTAACTGGAGAAAGCCACTAAGAAAAAGAGGAAGCAAAAGACTCATCACCAAGTCTGAAAAATTCTGCGAGTTCTTACTTCTGCTCTAATGAAAGAGCCACATAACTCCTTCTCCTTACAAATGCAGCTCAGAAGGACAGCATATTGTACACTGTTTTATCCTCCAGAGGATCTTGCCCATGGACCCTGAGTTCAGAGCACCAGTCCTTCCCTGTCTTTTCCAGTTCCCTTTCCACCATTGAGTGGCAAGTTATATAAAAGCCACAAAATTCCAAACTATATGTAGCATAAAGCAGCTGTTTGTCCCCAAATCCCACTGAGCTGACTACAGCAACACACAAATTACAAGCTTTACCTAATCACAGATACCCTACCAAGTAATTTTTGGCTTTCAGCTATGACAGTTGGTGGGGTTCACTCTTACAGCTGCCTGCACTTGATTCAGCTCTGTCTCTGAGCTGTATTTTTCTTTAGGGGCCTTTCGTTCAAAAGTGCCTGGGTTCAGAAAAGGCAAAGGAAAAAGGGGTACTGACTCAATTTTACCTTTATGCCTAATAGACCTCTACTTATATTGTTTATGAACTAAAAGTTATGCATAAAATGTCCTCCCAATACCTACAGGAACCAGGTGGGGTGAACAGGGAGCATGAGCTACTTTGTAGTTGCATATCTTTTCAGTTATTTTCTTTATTGTGTATTGTATTGTATAAGACCATAACTGTCCCTGATAGAAGATAATGAAGGTTTCCATGTTTTTGACAATAGAAGTTGTCTAAGTAGCACAGACCTCGCTACACGAAATGGAACAGAGCCTAACCAACATTAGCATCTTGAGTTTTGGTTGTGGAGTCCCACTGACTTCATTAAAATTTTGACTGTCAAGTGGATGTGTTGTTTTTGAAGGGCGTCTCCACACAGCCCAGTGGAGAATGGGCAGAGATCCCAATTTGTCTGAAGATCAGTCAAATTGAGCTGAAAAGACCACAACACTCAATGCCACACAGACTGAAAAGTCTGGGTACTGAAGCAGTAATGGTCAAATTTGTTTGGTGTTATTTATGGGCAGCTAAACTCTGTGACCTCATGGGCCCTAATGTTTCCAGATGTTAGACAAGGAAGCCTGGAATGGATCTAGGTGTCCCTGTCCCCATCTTTAACACTCTTCATTCATTCATTCTGATGATTTCATTGCTAACTTTCAGATGAAGAGATGCTGTATTTATCCACTCTAAACCATTCCGTGTAACTAACTTTTACTTCCTGCACATGGAAAGCTCCAAGGACACCCAGAATAACACCAGGATGTCCATCATGCCTGCTTCAGGACAGTCACAAATGCCTTCCTGACAGACCTGAAGACTTGGAGGCATATTTCCACCTGACATTGCTCAGCCTCCTGTTAGTTTATGCACCCTGGGTTGCATAATCCTTAAAAACCAAACAGGCAGCAATGGGAAAACATTTCTGTGGCTGAGTTGTGGCTTTTGCTCCAAAAATACACTCAGCAGCTCTATGCCACAAGCATGCCAATGAACAATAACTCAGTTTGCATTTTACATTCAGAGGTACACTTGATGCATTTTCACCTGTTACCTCCATGAGGATACTCCTCTCCCAGGAACAAAGTCCAACAAGTCAATGATTCACATATTAGGAGCAATAAACCCTTCCTGCTCACAATACTTCACAAATACGTGTTGCACTGGGGAAGGCTAAGCCAATCTGGCAGGTGTTGTCATTGTGACTGATTTTTGGGAGCTAGCATTGCCAATGTTTCTCAGTGTGCTGGAAGTATCAGCTCAGGAGCTCTACGTCCCCAGCCAGTCACCATAGGGTGTTAAGATGGACACTGCAACCCCACTAGCAGAAATACAAGACATGGACTGGTCACTTCTCTTCCTTGTGCCTTGGTTATAAGAAAAACAGAAAGTTCTTTCTTCAGTTAGTATGAATAGTGCCTTACTTTGTCAGTATTTACACCACTTTCTTTTCACAATCATTTTAAAATGGGAGGATGACCACTTGTCCTTGCCACAGCTATGTGTTGGCTACCTGACACTACGAACCATTACTGTTTTGATTTTTGATATGTGTTAAACTATTTCCAAGGAGTCATACGTACATGGTTCCCTAAGTAGCTGTCCCACTGTAGAGCTGAAGAGACCATGTAGACACCAGAACAAGTCCTGCATATCTGGCAGTGAGAACCTGCACCTGCTCCACTTGTGTGTAATTGAGACAAGATTGTTGGGCTTTTTTTTTTGTGAGCAGAGAGCACAGAATCTGAACAAAAGAAGGAAAATAATGTTAGTTGTGTATCGTTATACAGAAAACCTGCAGTAAATCCAGAACAGCGCTGTCTGAGTTAATATTCTAATAATTTTCCCAAAAGACTATCCTTCCCCTAGCAAACAGCTTCCACAGAGCTCACACCATGCACACAAGGATATTTATCGCCAAATAGGATAATAAAACACTCAGAGGAAGGCTGAATTCCAGGTTCACTTACAAGCAAAACCAACGGCCCTTAACACTGAATGCTGGGTATTTTGCATTGTGCTATTACAATGAAAGCTGGATAGCTTTTCCCTAAAAGGAAAGTCTGTGGTCACACAGGGATTTGAGATGGGAAATGGCAGAAACATTGGCTCATTATTTATTTTTTACTCTATGGTGTTTCTGTGTAACCAGATGTTTGCAACACTTCAGAATATTTAGGCTGTCTAAATTCACTAGTCTGAACCTAGATGGACACAAGCCCACCAAGCACTGCACTTAGCTTAGTACCCCTGTTCAGGAAGCCTAAATCTAATTAAATCTAGATACATGGGGTACAGCAATGCCACTAAATAAAAGACTGGAAAGGTACCACAGGTGAAGTCACATCCACACACCGTAGGGCTGCCTCCCTCTACAACAAACCTGACTATATTCAGACCACACAACACTTGGTTTCCTTTGGACCCCAAACACTTTTGCCATCCCTTGACATAACTTGTGCAATTGCTCTTCTGTTCAGTCTGAAAGAATGTGAGACACATTGCAGCCCATCAGAATGCTTCTCTAGCAAAATGCAAGGTTGTGCATAACATGGGTTTTGGTGTAAAGGCACATGGAGGTGCTTTGTGGTGTTATGAGACCTTCTGGAATGGTATTGTAAGACCCCATAGAGCAGAGGCATCCTGACCATGTGCTCGCACTGGAGTCAGCTTGGGCAGCCCAAAACAGAGTGAGAAAGCAAACTAGAAACTGGCGGACAAACAGTCAGGTCTGAAGCTTATTCTCCAGGCAGACTAGTATTACAAAGCACACCTAACATTTCTTTCAGTACAGAGACAAAGGATTAGGAGAACATAGAGAGACAGTTTCCTTGCAGATACAGCACATGGCAGTGTACTTGGAGGTGCTGGCAGGACATTTGCTTCAAGGTATCATGAAAGAAGCTATCAGTGAAGAAATAGATCTCATCAACCTAGAAACAAGGTCATTGTTTTGAAGTACATTAGTCAGGGATGTTTTACAAGCACTGACATGCAAGGGAAAGTAACAGTTCATGACAGGTAAGAGGTTTAACACTCACTGAAGTCAATTAATATAATCACTATAGAGCTAGGCCTGTTTATGGCAGCCAGAAATCCAGCTTCTGACTTTCAGGTAAATTTCTGTGTTGGGAAGGTGGGGAAAGAGGAAACATCACAAAATGACGTGATATAACATATTTCCTCTAAACACTTCAACATGGGAAGAGTGGTTAAGTTTTCCATGAGGTATTAGTAAGCCTATCAGTGAACAGCCAAGGGAGCAGAACCAAAATTAAATCATGCCAAGGGCAAAGAACAGGTTTTTAATTTTTTATTTATTTATTTTTAATTCCACTCTCTCATTTCACTCTGTATTAGGTAATTCGTTATCTAATTTAAAGCAGGTATTATGCGTTAGAGTCTCCACACTTTGCAGCTGGCGTGTTTAGACCATCTCCTTCACGTGATCTCTTATTTTGGCTGCCTGTGTTCCTTTGGCTGCTGGAGTAGAAATCCTTTGCTCCTGATTTTCAGAAAATCTGGATCCCAGTTTCCCCTTGAAGCCAGTTGGAGCAGCCGGTGTGCTAACTGCGTAAGCAAGAGGAGAGAAGCCCTCAGAATGACAGATAGCTTTGGAAAAAGTGTCTAAAATGTTTTAGATACAATATTCAAAGTGTCATGGAAAGGCTTTTAGTTTATAAGTGACTTACCTTACCAACAAAGTGAAAAAATACCTGTCTGGACTGCACTGTGCCTTCCTCTTCTGCAGTGCTGGAGATGTTTCCTCTTTAGTAAAAGAGCAGCTGTAGATGGAGAGTGAACTGTAAGGTCATGTAAATTAAACTCCCTTCACTTGCTCTCTCTTTTAGGACTACCTCCACCTATGGCGGGGAGCCTAAGTAGGTGTAACTCATGTGGGACCTGATCCAGTTCTCATGAAGTCAATGAGAGTCTTTCCACTAACTTTTATAGGCACTGGATCCAGGCCACAGTGAGGAGCTGGAAAGTGTAAGTTAAAATCCCTCTTTTGCTTCTTTTTACATACACACAGTAATCACCTCTCCTGTACCTTGTTTCAGTAACACTTTCAGTTTTTTCATCCACGCTCTTTTGTGTGCAGCTTCTATGGGGTTAATATCCTGAGGTTAGAGCAAGACATTGAAAGTCTGGACTTCCGGGGCTTAGGAGTCCCTGTAAGATACCATTTGCCCAATATTTCTCTTGTAGCTTTCATTCAATCCCATCCCATCCTGACAAGATCATGAATCCTACTTACTCCAGGGAGGTGAAACCACTCTCTTCCTGCCCCAAGCCCAGCTGAAAACCACTATTATTAGGAGGTGATGCTACCAGGAGATAGCTGTACCTCGATCTATGGTAAGACCTGAGACTTTTAAGTCTTCGCTTGCTCCTGGTTTCTGCAAAGCATTCTCTGCAGAGCCCTAATGAAATCCTTCCTTGTACTTTCCCCTTGACAAAAATTGCCATGCTGTTTGGTTTATTTAGACATGTATTTATAGACTGTGACAGAACTGAGATAATGACGATAATCAGGTTTGACACAGCATGAGCAGTAAATGTGCAGAAGAAAGGAGTGGCTTCATGTAAGTTTCATCTCAAGTTTATCCAGAGTGAGAGAGACTTCAGTACAAGTCTCCCTCTGCCTTATAACCAGGTGGACTTGCTACAACTGTGTAGCAACTCCCCTCGCAGAGCGAGGCTGACTAAGGACATGTTTGTTTAGCTGTCTGTAGCTACAAGTTAAAAACGACGGTGTAAACTGTAAAAAAGAAGTCATTTAAGGGGAGAGAGGGCAGCACGGTTTAAGAGAGTTTTTAACTCCTAAAACTGCCCCTGCTGATATCTAGGGGATTTATCACTGAATAATCTGGAGGGGGAGGGGCAGTCTGTCACTCATGGGAACAACCCCCTTTTTATTGACTCTCAGGGGAGCAGTCCTGACTGTAAGCAGTGAAGTGGCAACAGAGGGCAGTGGACTTTCACAGACAGCACATGAAGCTCTACATCTGAAATTAGACAGCAAACATGTGGGAGGAAAATCCAACAGGACCTGGGAGCTGCTGCCTTTTGGGAGGGCTAACCAGCCTACAGGTGAGGTTTTACCTCTGCATCCCGTGGTGGTTTCCAGCTCCTGCGGTAGGCAGTCAGCATCACAGCCTGTCCCAAGCCCCTCATGCCCCATTTCCTGGCCCAGCACCTCCCTCCACATGCTGTGCCACATCCTTCCTGCCCATTTGGCACACAAGACGAGGCTGGAAATGTCTCACTCCGCCTCCAAATGAGCCCAGCCACCATGAACTGCAAGACAATGACATGTAGGTTCCTCAGCCGTGTTTAGGAATCTGCCTGATTTTCCAGAGGATGGGTTTGTGGGTAGCTTTATGGGAATACTGTTTTTGATTAAAGAACAAATCAGCTTTCTGATGCAATCTTTGCTCTATTACAAAGTCCACATGCTCAGAAATCAGAAGTAGGTGTCTCTCTTCCTCCTACCCACAAACATCAGTTGATAGCCTTAAAACCCCAGAACTCTTTTTTTTTTTATAAGGCTGTCCCTGGAAACTGATAGAAGAAATGAAGACATCCTTAGAGAGTCCTGCAGCTGTGTACTCTGGTTCCATGCACAGGGAGTTCAGCCTGCATCAGTATAACAATGCTGGGGACAAAGGCAGGCTGGATGCAAGACAACTGATTTATAACTGTTTGCCAGACTGAAACACTGACATATTTCACAGAAAATCCTTAATGCAGCAAAGTTGTCAGGCACTATGATTTCAGTGACACCGAAACCATTTGCGAATTCAGTTTGCATTTAGTGGGCACTTTCTTAGCCCAAAACATTTTCCTCTTGCTGAGATGAATTCTTCCCTGACACCCTGGCATTTTCCAGAATAAAATTCTTTGTTCTGGAAAAAACAAACTGTGACACTTGGACATTTTTAAACGGAGTTTGGGAACTTTGGTTTAAGCTTTTTTTGTTTCAACAGGGCTGTTTTCAAATGAAAAACGTTTATGTGAAACAGTGCTAAATAGCCAAAACAAAACTCTTCCATTCAGAATCATATAGTCTTCAAATTAAGTTAAATTAATCCACTCCTTCCCTTCCCACCTTGCCATCCCAGACACTGAAGAATTTTTATTCTGATTCAGCTGGCACTGAATTTTCTCTTTGATACTTTTGTTACTTCATTAAATAGAAAAATCCCTGGAATTGGTCACTTTTTATAACAGATTGGCAGGGAGGATTGTCCCCTCCACCCTCCCCACGACTCCCAGCCAAACTGTTTGACCCCAGTAGGGTAGAGGGAAAGCAGATATTATAAGAGGAGTACAGAAAACATTCAAAAAGAGCACAGTCAACACATAGCAGAGTCCTTGTCTTTGTTAAAGAATATGTATATTCACACAAGCTTCTCCCTCTCTGTAACTTTTTTCCATCTGATTATAAGCTCCTTTAACGTCAGCTTTCCGGAGTAGCCACACACCTTATCGTGGTTCAGGCCCACAACCCTTGGGGGTGGGAGAAGGGAGTGCTGTGTGAAAATGAAGAAACAAGACTGGTGCAAGGCAAAGCACCAGCCGCAGGTAGAGGTCCAGCTGCATCTGAGGTGGGATAACTTAGACAGACACACAGAAGTTCTGGAAATCACAAGCCTAAAGTAAGGTATGCTTCATGCAGAAAAAAAATGGGCTATGAGGAACACACAAGGGCAAAGCAAAACCCCTAAAGACGTGTTTGGAAAGGTCAGTTGAATTCAGAGCAATTCAGGGCCAGAGCCTCATGGAGGGAGTGCGGCTGAGGTTTGCCAGGTTACACCCTCCAGAGTAACAGGAGAAGAATACAGACTGTGCGAGAGGCAGAGACAGAGAGAGGAAAACCAGAAGAAGGAGGCCAAGTGCTCTGCAAACCTCAAAGCAAGCCTCGGTGGAGTTACGTCAGTGGAGGGACTAGCCCAGCAGATAACCAAAGGCACACGTCTCTGAATAACAAGCTTCAGTCTTTGCCTCAGACATGAAACTGAGCAAACCTGCAGAAAAGGACAAATGTAAGCATTTAAAAGGGTGAATCCCCCTGGAGGTGTCCTCTGGCTGATCAGGTTATTTCAGATTTCCCATGCCTAGCTCCTCAAAAATTTAACTTAAAAACTGACGTATCCTTTTCTCTCTGCCTCAGGCTCACCCACGGTGAGCCATACCACAACCGTAGCATTCCCTACAGCTCTCCAAAGGTCTACAGGCTCCAGTGGCAATGAGAAGTCTAGAAAGCAAGATTTGTATGTTGGATCGTGTGACTGGAACAGATACCCACCATACAGACAGTTTATGCTGGTGTCATAGCACAGGGCAAATGTCTCTGCTCACCTCAGGTCACCACACAGGGAATCTACATGTTTCCTGGAGGCACCAAAGTGCAGTGCAGCTGAAGGACTGGACTCAGCACATCTCCCAGGGCATCAGGGGAGACCTTGGCACGTCATAGGGCTGAGCCTCCGTGGAACAGTACAGAAGCAGTGCGTTGCAATACCATCTCATTTCTCTGCCCACACAGACTTCCTCGATGCGCGCGTGTATGTGCAAACCACTCAGATGCACAGCGGTGACATTTTCTAGCACAGAAACATGTCATTGCCCTCCACTTTGTTTTAAAGATATTGAAGAAGTGGTAGGAGAGTGTATCTTGTGGGCCAAAAGATTTTAAAAGCATTTTTTGGCCTTATCACAGCTTATTGACTGTTTGTTTGCTTCAAAGCTATGTTTCCTTCCTCCTTCCTAGCTTCATTTTTAAAATCTGGGCTAACACGCATTTCCAAACCCCAATATCCATTTTTATGCAAACAGAAGAGATTACGAATTACTGACAGATCTACAGCTTCAAAGATATGCTCATCACCCTCCTTACAGTTCTGTTGACCTCATCCCCTGCCAAGAGTTACCATCTTCAACTGATCAGTAAATGTTAGCCATAGCTCCAATTGCTGGCAGGTGAACACCCAAGGTTGCAGGGAGCAGAGGAGCAATTACAAAGCCACCTGTGTTGGGGCAACTGTCCTGTTGTACTTCAGAACATCAGTTTGTTACCTCCCATGACGACAAGCTGGAAAAAACACAGGTGACCTCAGTGAGATGGAGATTCAGCCATCATTCCAACAGCCATTTGGGGATTTCCTCTCCATATCCCAGGGGAGGGCCCAGGGATCACAGCCATGCTCTACTGAGTACAGAATTGATTTCCGACACTGCTAAGACTTTGATAAATACTGTATTTATCAAAAGTAATTTTTTTCTTCCTAGGCATTCTCTGCCTACCTTCCATTTTGTACCTTATCCCATGTCCTCCACCCAACCCTTGGTTGAAAGCTCCACATCTTGAGAATACAAAAGTAAATTAAAGTCTTTTTTCTTTCTTTTTTTTTTTTTTTCCCCCTCCCTTTCTCTTCCTTAGATAGGCTGTGGAGTCTCCCTCCTTGGAGATGTTGAAAAGCCAGCTAGACAGGGTCCTGGGCAACCTGCTCTAAGGCAGCCCAGGTTGAGGTTAGGGAGAGTTGGACAAGATGACCTCCAGAGGTCCCTGCCAATCTCAACCATTTGAAATCAGTACATGTATAAGCTTCTGCTGACTCTAGTACCTAAAGAAGTTAGTCTACAACCAGACCAACATGTAATTCATTACTACAAAATTGATAATTGCAGGGAAAACCTGATTCATTTACATTATACATTTCTTGTTGTTCTTAACTAGGAAACAAAAATGCATCTGACCTTCCCTGATACATCATGCCTCAAAGATGATATACATGGGAACTACTAATGTGACGGACAATTTTTTTCCCAAAGTATCATTTTTTCCATTTTTGAAACAGGCATAGCTTAACTCCACATTAATCAGCTAATGATTTTAGAGGTTTTGCAGTGGCTGTTGTAGAGCAAATATCACAGGGTAACCAGATTAGAGAGCTATACGGTAAGAAATAGTAAATTCATTTCCAATGATAATATGAACTAGCTCAATGTTTGACAGCATGGCTTCCAAGAAGCATTCTACTCATCTTTCCATACAAGCCGCACTCCTAGTGATTGTGTTCATTCCACTGTGAGTGCAGACTTTTTTGTCTTCAGGTTAGACTACTAAATTTAAATGCTGTCTGGGGAGATATTTACAAAACACCTGTTTTACATTGGTGTGAAGTCTCTGTTCTCCAGACAGTTAAAAAAAAGACGTGCAAAATCATCGAAGGCAGTAAATTGGAATCAACTGGTCATATCACATTAACAAAGAAGTATGAACGTGACTGAAATTATCAAGTAGCCATTTGCAAGCACTCTGGAAAAAAAAAAAAAAAACACTTTCTCAAACTGCAGAGCCCTTGAACAAAAATTCTAACAGATTCAAAAGGAAATGAACAAATTTATGAAGAATAAGTCCATTGGTAGCAATTAACCCTTGCAAATTGGCAGTAACGTTGGGCTCTGAAGTCTTAAGCCCGACAGAAAGCAAGGAAGCATAATAAGAAAGGGATGTCTTCATGTTGTTTCACAGAATTACAGAATGGTTGAGGTTGGAATGGACCTCTGGAGGTCATCTGGTCCAACTCTCCCTATCCTCAAGCAGGGCCGCCTTTGAGCAGGTTGCCCAGCACCATGTCCACACAGTTTTTGGATGTCTCCAAGGAGAGAGACTCTACCACCTCTATGGGCAACCTGTACCAGTGCTCAGTCTCCTGCTCAGTAAAGAAGTGCTTCCAGATCTTCAGAGGGAACCTCTGGTGTTCCAGTTTGTGCCTACTGCCTCTTGTCCTGGCACTGGGCACCACTGAAAAGAGCCTGGCTCCACCCTCTTTGCACCCTCCCTGCAGGTAGTGACACACATTGATGAGACCTCCCCAGACCCTTAAATGGGAGTTTCTATTAAGTTCCTGATATTGCTGGCTTCTGGACACAAAGTTCTGAGCTGGGAAAACCTTTGACCTGACCTAGTAAAGCACTCCTTGTGAGAAAAAGTTATGCTATCTGAAGTACAGTCAGGACAATAGCACATACCAGACCCTTTTAACCAGTGCATCACACACAGCAATGCAGTGTCTGAGGTTATGCCAAAAATCAAGCAATCGCTCCTTGCATAACCCTGATAAGGCTGGAAGGTGTCATCATCTCTTGTGTGCATTGGGAACTAAGACACAAAGAAAGTTAATTAATAGGTTTGGCCAAGGTTATTAAGCCCTGCAGATATGAAGATGGGACCTTCACCTTCTGTGTATCTGAGCAAGAACAGCTTTCCATTATCTCCTACTGACCTTCCATTTCATGTCATTCATACCAGGGAGTCAACCCACATCCCACTGCTAGGCTGTGTGATACATGTGTGTGCAAGTGAAACATCCCTTTCATTAATCTGAGGTCATGCCCTGAGGTTTGGTTTCTGTGGCATAAAAAACAGAAATTCCTAACCAGACCCTCATGGGATTTTTTCAGGTATTAGTAAACAAGAATTAGGTCACCTCACAGCATCTTTTTCTTGGTAAGACATGGTTTTGCTCTTGAAATCATTCCAGATAGCCATCATATGTTAAACGAGTTTCTGAATACTTTAAGTTGTTCTCTCATCCTTCTGAGATGCTCATGGTTCCCTGTATTCTGAATACTCAGTGAAAGTTGACCACAGAGTGCAACCTTTATGCTTTGCATGTATTAAAACCATCCCATGGGACTTTTGTGTCAATGAACCTTTCAGCATTCTCCTAAGATGAAATATTTTGCTAGAATTCCAAGTGCATTTCTCCTTTGCTTTTTGTTTTGCTTTTTGGAAGAGGAGAAAAAGTGTGTTACCTCCATGCTACCCTTCTTCCCCTTTCCTCTGTGTTTTTGTTACGTACATGATGAAAAAAGCTGTTTGAATGCACTTCACTTCTAGTCACTGCTAACAATCCAGTTTCAAGCATTTATGTATGTGTAGGACTCACACTAGCTCTGAACTTCGGGGCAAATTTTCTCATTGGTTTGCGGTGCTAGATAGACCTCAGGTATCTTTCAGGGATCTTCATTAAGCCCTATTTGCTCTCAGAACATTTTCACTCTGTCATTCAAGCAGTAATGCCTGAAGTGGAGAACAACGATATCAACATAAAGGCACTCCATATCAGTACACAGGAAGCTGTGCTTGTTGTAATGCATCTTTATGATGGGGTTGTGTAAATGTCACCTTGCTAGTAAAATGATCACATTTCTAGCTGTCACGGATTAATGCATACAAAACCGCACACAAGCCGCATAGCTACAAATGTCTGTAGAAAAGCCTGTTTACTTACTCAAACACAGAGACATTTGGTCACCTTTTGCTAATATCTTCTTACAACAGAAGGAATTTTCAGTGATCTTTGAAAGAAAGTTAAATAACTGTGCCATTTTATGGGTTCATAGTGTCTCAGAGTATTTCTTTCATTTCTGCTTCTTGTTATTCTTCCTGTAAGTTTTTGCTTGCCTAAAAGTGAATGGAAATATCAACGACTAAACCTGGGGTGACTTTCGCACAATAGATAGGTCAGAGAAAAGGGAAAACCTTCTGAGGCAAAGGAAATATTTCTTTATGTGAAGAAGCTCAGTCACAAACATTTGCACATGTACACACACGCATGAGGACATGTGCACTTCTGCTAACCCTTTCAGGATGATGGAGGAGCATTTCTCCAGAAAGCACGCCACGAGAGTGTGTGAGATAGGCCAGCACTTTCACTGCCAGTGAAAGTATCTGTCATTATTATGCACATCTACTGTTCCCCACTTATCCAATAATATACTTAAACATGCAAACAGACAACTGTCTAACATTTTTATGTCACAGTCTATGTAGACAACATGGAAAAAATAAAGTAAATTAAGGTGCCTTGGTATGCAGCAAGTCATGAAGGGTTGCCAAGCAACAACCATCATTGTCCGAATGTTTTATTCACTGAAAAACAATACCCTGCTGTCTAAGAAATGAGACCAAAACTTCTCACTCCACCTTTTTCTCCTTTAAGGTGCTAAAGAACCCTTGTGTAAACAGGAATTCTGGAACCTCAGGGAATGTCAAATATTTATTTGCGAGTACTTACCCTTGCATATGGTCGTCCCATCACCTATATAATTGAGAAGCCTATTTTAGAGAAGATGGCACATGGCTACATTTCAGGTTCCTCTGGCCACAGAGCTCCCATGCAGGCTGTATTAGGCCACCCACCCATCCTTAGAAGTGGTAAGTGATCTAGCTAAACAGAAGTGCACAGTGTTCAAGAATTTTCAGTCCTGGGAAAAAGAAGCAATTCGGTTAAGAAACTATAGCTGCTCCCTCCTATTTTTATTTCAAGAACTTACTCCTTTTCTGATAATGTATTTCTGGAGTTTTTAATCTTGCTTGCTACCAGTCTTACTTTTCACGCTCAGCTATACCAATATATCACACTAAAAAGCAAGTGACAGACCTGGCAGTGGTAAAGTGCTAGGCGAAATGGTGAGAAAAGGCAACAGAACATAGACCTGGTCTTGTGGCTGCAAGCACTGAGACACAGTGAAACCGGATTCAACTCCACTCTGCCACAGTGTCTTTAAGTGACCTTGTAGTGCATAGTTAAAGTCTTGAATTAAGATCATAAATACACTAGACCTCAACATGGCTAGCCCAATAAAGATCTTAATCTCACTGTGCCTCTAGTCCCAATTGCCAGAGCAGGGATACTTTGAACATGGCTGAAAATAAATGTTTAGCTGAATACTTGTCTGTAAATACTGCTTCAACACAAGTCAAGCAGTTCATTGATGCACGTCAATTTCTGTCAAAAAACTCTGACAGGATTTGAAGAACAGCAGAAGTATTTTGTTTTGATCTTTATTTTTCCACCTCTCATTCTGTTATGTTTGGGCTACTCCGTTTTGTTTTTGAAGTATTATAATATGAGATAAAAAAAAACATTGTTTCAGCTTTGACAAAATGAAGTATTTTGATAGTAAAAAACAAAACACTATTAAATTTGAAAGTAATTGCTTTCATACAAGAAGAAGAAGAAGAAGAAAAAAATTGTATTAGGATTCCCCATGGGATAGAAATTCTATTTCCCAACATGCTGCCAGATTCTGCTTTTCCTGCCAATATTTTCCATCCATTTTAGATATATGCTGGGGCAGGAATTCCCTTCTACTCTTCACTTTCACTTTCAATTCCCTTCTACTCTTCACTTTCACATTCACTTTTTATCTCCTCCACTGAAGTTGACCATTAGCTTTCCTCCTTTGTAGTAATATTTAACAGTGTGGAGAAAAAGACCACAATAAAACCAGGATTCAGATAACTGTCTGGCCTCTAACACCACATGTTTTTTTTCTTTTTTTTTCTTTTTTTTTCCCCCTCTTTTTTTTTTTTTTTCCCCCCAGTGCATTTGCTGGGCTTTCAGTGCCCGTAACAGCCAATTTATCTGAGTTCAACTACCTGCATCCAGAGCAGTAGCTTAAACAGTAAGACTTTCTGAAGCATCTTCTCTTTATTGTTTTCCTGAGAGGTAACAGGTCATTTAAGACATCGACGCCCTGGAAAGTGTCCAGAGAAGGGCAACGAAACTGGTGAGGGGTATGGAACACAGGTCTTATGGGGAGCGGCTGAGGGAGCTGGGATTGTTTAGTCTGGAGAAGAGGAGGCTCAGGGGAGACCTCATTGCACTCTACAACTTCCTGAAGGGAGGTTGTGATGAGGAGGGGGTCGGCCTCTTCTTTCAGGTAACTAATGATAGGACTCGAGGTAACGGCCGCAAGTTGCGCCTGGGGAGATTTAGATTAGATATCAGGAAAAACTTTTTCTCTCAGAGAGTGGTCAGGCACTGGAACGGTCTGACCAGGGAGGTGGTGGAGTCACCGACCCTTGCGGTGTTTAAGAAGCGCCCAGACAAGGTGCTACAAGATATGGTTTAGTAGCTTAGTGGGTAGTATTGGTGATAGGATGACGGTTGGACTAGATGATCTTGAAGGTCCTTTCCAACCTTGTGATTCTGTGATTCTGTGATCTCCTTTTCTTATCTCCTGGACACCCATCTATTCATGGCAGCCTCTGTCCTGTTACTTATTTCCATCAGTTTCTGTTTTCCTTAGGATAATATTTTGCAAAGCAACAGAGGAATGCCATCTGTAACTGCTAGTCAAGAACTGTAAGCAAAGTCCCAAGAAAAGAGTATTTGAAGGTTGCTTCATTAAGTAGGCATGCCCATGAGTTTGCTAAGCAATCAGGCAGGGAGTATAGTGTGATTGTGCAAGACTGGTCAGGAGCAGGGTGTCATGCAGTTTCCAGAATACAAAACCTTGTGTGGGATTGGTGAAGAAAAGAGGCAACATAGGCAGGATGAGCCAGAATCCACTTCTTCCCTGAGACTAGTCCTCTGCTCCCATGCTGGTGACCTCAAATCTCTCCAGTATTTTCCTCTTCAGACTGCCTCCCATGAGACTTCCTCACTGAAACTAGACTCAGACTGGACAGGAGAAAATGTTTTTGTCACTGGAAGTGCCAATGACAGCAACGATACCAGGCACAGCCCTCAAAGCAGTGCTGTTGACTTATAAATCCTTCCCTCTACCCCTGGCCAGCACTGAGTGCATCACGGAGAGCATGTTGGGTTGTCAGAGCCAGCCACTCCCCAGGAGACCAGGTACAACTTTGTTCCTGGACACAGGTCTGAACTGCAGACTGAGTCAGTACAGACAGCAGGAGGGAGCGTGGCAGTACCTTTCTCATTCTGGTTTCTGTGGCCTCAGCAACGCACCATGTGATGACAGTCAGCTTTTTCACGATCAGATCAGGAGCGAGCACAATTTGAGGTCAGATTTTGCATGCAGAGCAGAAGGGCAAGCTGGTACTTGTCCATTCTCAGCAACATCACAGCCCATGGAGAAGAGATGACTTCTACCTTGTCACCACTTCACTGGGTGACAGTTTAATTCTTAAAAGCATGTCACATACAGACACAAGCACATTCTGTCAACGCACTGAGCTAGCCAGAAGCAAGCCAGAACCAGAAGCCATATGACTGTGGTTAGTACGATGCTGTGTCTGTGGCCATAAACACTCTGCAGGGGCAGCCTGGCTTGTGTTCCTGTCCTGAGCACAAGCAGAGCAAAACTATCTGCTAGCAAAAGGCTGTGTGGATATGCCCTCAGGTAGTGAGACTGAGACACCCTTAAATCTTTCCTGGTGTTGTAACTGATGCTGAACTCCTGCGTCATAGTGCCGAAATCCTCTTATAGCCAGGCTGGGGGCGGGCACAATGAGAGCAGATCCCCTGTGCTGTCTCATGATATGTGCTCCCTTCCCACAAACTCCAGAGAAAGGCTTGTGGATCATTAGCCACTCAGTCAGGCACCCACACTTTTTGCCCTAGGCATCATGCTTCTAACCTACCAGGACAAAAGCTGACATGGTCATGATGAGCAGGCAACCCACTGACGCAGCCTAGATTTTCTCTTCTGTGAAAGATGCACAGTGCACGGTGAGTGGGCATGGAGCCTGTCCCCTGCAAGAGCCTGAGCCATGCTCTGCGGCATTTCCCACAACACTACTGGAATCTGGCACCGTGTTGGACAAAAAACAAAAAGGAACCTTGCACTTCACACTGAAGAAGGCATGTCTACGGGCAGCAGGATGCTCGCCATCACAGCTTTTCTGCCTTCTCTGAGCAGGTTCCCACAACAGTTTCCTCATCCAGGTTGCTAACTGGTGTGCTGAAAGCATTAGCAGCATTGTGTCTGTTTCTGGTGAGCTCAGCACACGTTTGCCCTGAGCTGACCTTTTGCAACATTTACTGCATCTTGCCACCATCGCCACCCTTCTGGGGTTGCAACCCACCACCGATCCTGTTCTGTCTCACTGGCTGCTGCCCATTAGCACTGTCACCTGTATCAAGGTGGGCTGTGGTCCCAAATTCCAACTACTGGCTGATACAATACATTTGGTAGTGGAGTTTGTAAAAGCTGCTGTATATCTGAATGCAGTCAGAGGGCCACCCCAGCCAAGTTGTGTCCAGCAGAGGAAGAGGCAGGGGATCTCCCAAGCATTTGAGGTCTGTGATTAAGGATCATATCTTTCCTGGAAGTGAAAAAGCTCATCACATTTGGAGAGCAAGCTTATGGTCTCTGCACAGGAGCCCACATCTCTGGCCACTGAAGTGCAGCACCCTCCCATGATGCTGAGCTAGCTGGACATATTTGGGCATCCTCTGACTCCATTCATATCATTACCATGAAAACAACCCTGGAATACACACTGCTCCTGCTATCCGGAGAGACACCTACGTGAAAAGTAGTGCTACTTAAGTGTCTTTCTCCCAAAAGGCCAACTGCTCAACTCCAGAGGATAGCATCATTCACAAGAACAGCTTCCTCAAACATTTGACTTCCAGCAGCTGAAGGGAACCAGAAGTTCATACAGCAAATGAGGATGTCAGGCAGCAGTGATGGAGAAGAAATGTTGAGTCTCAGAAGCAACTCTGCTGAAATGAGAAAAAATGGGATGGTGGGAGGGGGCAAGGGAAATGTTAGATCCACTTTTGGCTTTTTCCCAACCAGTCAAAGGTGTAAAGAAACTGTAAAATCCAGTTGTCTGCAAATGCACATTCAGCTTCTACATCATGGGAGGTGAGCTCAGAAGACACACATATATACACTAGGGTCAGCACTCATACTTGTCAGCCACTGGGACTATTTCCATATCAACTTTCACTCTTCCTGGGACTTAGCAGAAGGCAACAGACTCAGCAGGTAAGAAAATTCAAGCACAGGATGAGATCTGAACACCAGCCCTGCTTCTCAGGCAGCATGGATGCAGATGGCTGGACCTGTGAAATAAATAGAATTGAAAGTACCCTTCTGCCTAGATAATACAAATTTTGTAGAGGAGACTCTGCAGTTTGGTCACAGCCAGATGGGACAGCCAGAGGTTGTACCTAGAGTGCCTCTTGCAGTCCTTTAATCACAACACATCCTTCCTCTCTGATTTGAACTGCTTTACTCTTCTTTCCTGCACCCTGGCAAAGCTGGATGTCTGCAGCACTGCATACATTGTGCAGTGCTTTTGATAACAATACTGATAGACAAATATGACTAACCGGGATGTTTACAACCAATGACAAGAGAAAATAAAGAAAGTGCACTCTAAAACTGCATATTTGAATTGGCCTGTTTGGCCAACTGAAGGCAGCAGGGCAAAGACCTGCCTGCAGATTATCTGCAAAGCAATTCTTTGCTTCTCCTTCTCAGGTTTTAATTTCAATATCTGCAGTTGTTTACCTACAGCATGTACCGTTTTTTTTCCTCATCTTGAACAATGACTAATTGCCTCATGCGAAGGTAAATATTTGAGTATGTGTACAGGAAAGTTTTCCCTCCCAGACAGATAGCAAGCAGCCCTGTAAAAATACTGGCATTCATACACAGGGTTGCATTGCTTCAGAGGAGTTTGCAATTCTGAACTCTTTGAGGTACCAGGTCTTGGAAGACTGGGACATAAAAGCAATGCTTGCACAGAGAAATCAGGTCTGTCATGACATACCTGGCATCTGAAAAATTCAGGCTGATAATCTTGCAAGGTCTGACAGGCTGGCCTCATGATCTGTGTCTTTTGGAGAATTTTGCTTATGCACAGATATCATGGTGTGCTTCAAAGTAGGCAGTGGTGGAGGCTGCTTCCAGTACCCTCAGAGGAGGTCTTTTCCCCACAGGTTTCAGCGTGGTCAGGATTTCTCTCAGCACATCTGAGTCTGTGGGGCCGTACCACCATTTTCTGGATTGCTTTCTTCTCTGGGCACTGTAAATGCTTCCAATCACCAGGGTGACTTTCCCTATTAAGGTTACTTGTTTCCTCTCAGATAGCCATCTCCCAGCACAATTCTGCTGTGGAGAGGGCTGTACAAGCTTACCCTCAGACAGCAGAAAAAGTCTCCAGAACAGACTGTGGGCTGAACATCCTACAACCGCGTTAAAAAGTACCAGAGTTTTCTTGCCAAGGTTTTTAAATAAAGACTGACAACTTGAGGTAGCTATTTCAATATGAACAGCATGAATATCGTGTGTGTGTGTGTGTGTGTGTGTGTGTGTGTACAACTCTTACAAAGCCTCAAAGGAGAAATTGGAACAAGAATAGATTTATGGAAAATGAAAACAGGAACTGACTAATCAGTAAAATTTCACAATTTTCTTCAGTATAAAGAAAACATAAGACATTTGCAACACTTGCTGTTTTAATGAGCTACTAAGAATTACCATATACGAACCATGCTCTGAAAGAAAAAAAAAAAAATTTAAAACAAAAAAGTAAAGCTTTTCCAAGCCACCTTGCCTTACATGGTAGTCTTTTGATGGACTAGTTACAGAACCTTTTCACAGCAGTAACGTCCAGGGATTTGGGAGGAAAGCCTAAGAGGGAAACTTAGATTGAAAAGATCATTTGGTTGTGCTCTGTACTGCAAAGATTTAGGCATATACTTAACTTCAATCTCCCTGCTACTTATTTGCAGTTCACTACCATGCAGTTTATGTCTCAACAATTTTCTGCATGAAAGACAACAGGATAAGGTCTGCCTGTAACCACATCTCTCATTGCTGTATCAGAGATGCAGACAAAAATCTGTGTAAGCTACTACATGTCAACATGGGAAAAATATATTTAAATAATAGAAATAAGATTATAAGGGAAAAAATCATGAATTCACATTCAAATTGCCATGTGTAAATGTGCATGAAATTCTGGTAATTAAAAGTTCAGACGACTATTTACTCAGCTTATTTCTGAGTATAAGCCTGATCTCTGACTTCTGGACAAGCAAGGCTTGTACAATATGCTGAGCTCAATGTGATCATGTTATCTTTTTTCCTTAAAAATGATATCAAATATTTTCTATACTAATTAGCCTGGAATTGCCTATTTTACATCAAGAAAATTCTTATTGGTCAACAAGGCACTGTTCCTCCTCTTCCAGATGTTGTGATTCATATTCATGCTGTATTGCATTGTCTGGGATAAGTGACATCAAAATGTTAATAAGAGTGTGCAAAACAGCATGTGGTGCCATTGGCACTAAGCAATGCTGAACAACATCTTTAAAAGTTCCTAGATTCAGCTGCAGATTCAATAGCTGTCAACACACAGACTTCGCATTTGAATATGGAAATTAAGATTTTTGAAATAAATCAAAGCATCTGTGACTGCAGAAAAATACATACATATATACATACATACATACATAAGTGTGTGTGTGTGTGTGTATACTTATATATATGTATGATATATTCTCCCTTTCAGATATAGCACAGGACTTGATTTGTCCAGGATACACATGAGTTTCTAGCAGTCAAGGGCCAAAGGTTGGTGTACTTTCCTTTAAGCGCTTTCTAGTACTATTTCTACAAAGAGCTGAGTCTCAGAGATAAAGCACAAAGAGTTACATGCTTGCTAGTTTAGAAAGCTTTCCTTCAGTCCACCTTCCTGCTTGCAGGAAGTCTTAACAACACAAGGGCCTTCTCCACATGTACAATATGACTTGTATTTGTCAGCCATGCCGAAAATATAAACAACCTTCTTGCACTGCTTGTGAAAGCTAATGGAGTAATCATTCACATCTGAAAATATTTTTGCAAACATGAGACCAGCAACACAAATTAGCCCGGCCATCTTTACTTAGTGCTGCTATCGTCCTAAAAATGCTGTGGATCCTACCACAATAAACCACATGAATTGAAATGGGACACAAAGCATGTTGGTCTGCAAAGTCTGCGGTATGCTAGGGAAATAACCATCTCACAGCTTTCTGTTACCAGTCTGTCATGATATAAGCCCTACCACCACATTCACAGGTCAGGGTCTTTTAAACAGTTTTGGCTGAAATAGGTGACAAAGCATATCCAAGATAACACAGGACAAAGACAGACCCAAACAAAGGATACAGTCCTAAATTAAGGACTGTATATGATTTTTTTTTCTTTAACATGACAAATCACTGTCTGTCTGCTCCTAAAGGCGGGTGGTCACACCCCTATCACTGCGCTCCTGCCATTCCCAACAATAGATATCTGGGCCTATCCTCCAGGCAGACACCCAAACAGTTTGCCCAAATGCATTCCATGTGAAGTTTTCATGAGGCACTGTAATGTTGTGCACTCCTTCAATGTGAAATGTTCTTGGTATGATTTGTGTCCATAACAGAAAGTATATCCCAACACTGATAAATCTTCTTTTATAGCCAGGTGTAAAATTATTCTTGCAGATTGTTATGGTCTTGGACAGACTTCACTCTCATTGAAGTCAATGGCAATTTTGTTACTGACTTCAGCAGAAAATTGGTCAGAATATTTAAAGCCATTAAAGAATGTTTGGGAATGAAAACAACTCAGAAAACACACAGTTTGAACTTACTCAAACTGATTTTTTTTTTTTTTTTTTTTTTTTTTTTTTTAGTATATTTTATTCCCCACCATAGAATGAGTGCACATTCCAATAATGCAGCATGCTGCATGAGCAGCTTTGCCACACTGGCTGCAACCCAGGCGACAGAACTGAAGCCACACGCAGAGGTGCATAACCTCCCAATGGCACAGTAGCCATTGAGTTTTGTGAGGGTGCTTACAGAGAAGAGAAATAACCTCCACCAGCCCTGCAGGCACAGCTTTTCCCCCAGCTTGGCCTGCTGAGTGAGCTGCATCCAAGCCCCTTGGGGTCTGTCCCACAACACTGACCTATGGGTCTCCCTTAAAACTCTGTGGCAGCCAAGCATACAGATACTACACCGGCACATGCGGCATACAACTTTTTCAGGAAGGCAGAAGCACAGTAGGAGTATAGACAAGTGAGAAGCTAGAGTAGGAGGTCATGGTCCATCCAGTGCTGAATCTTTTTTCTGCAAACAACAGGCCAAACCCGGATTCCCCCATGCCCAGACCACCTCCTGTGCTTGACAGTGATCTGGACAGAGCTAGATTTCAGTTGGCACACAAGCCCACCTGTTCTTGGAGTGATGCCTGATGTCTTCCACGTTGTAGAAAACCAATCCATTTAAGTCTGGAGGAAGATTGAGGTGGAAAACTGCTGCTCTGGAGCACTCAAAACCCAAAGGAATCATCTGCAAATAAATGACAGCAGCAGCCGAAGCCCTTCCAAATACTAATGCCAGGTTTGCCCCATCTAGCTTTAGCCAGGCTAGCTTGCCTTTATGGTCATTTCTCCATTTATGCTTGTCTCTGAAGATTGTCTCTATATGTGAAAGCCTTAATAATATTTTCTCATGTTCGTGGCAGCCTGCATGAGCATAATTAGCCTATTCCCTCCCCACAGCCTCTCTCAGGAAGCTTGTGGAACACACATCGACTGCCAAGTCCCTTGTTGGAAAACTTCAACCAAATATAGAAAGTCTGGACAAGAACTGGACATTTTTTTTTCTCTTCTCTGTTGTCTGAGTTTAAGTTTGTCTGCAGCTGCTGGAGTTACACAGAGCCTTGAAAGAGTGACCACTTTTATTTTTTGACTAGATTGCAAGCCAGCTTTACCACAAAGCCATTTTTTATGGTTTTACAAAAAGTGTGTGGCAAACCTTTGAAAACCTACTTAGTCATCCTGCTAGTGACCACTGTCTTCTGGAGTTTTTCCCTCTTCTCTCTTCACTATTCCTCATAGCGATCTTTATGCCTCTTCCCAGAGTAGAGACACATTCTTATCAACTATGCAGCATGTTTAATAAATGTTTCCCTGATGTTTCTAAAGTATTTATTTTCATAGAGCAATGTCTCCCAGAGGTGATATTTAAATCTTACTTTACAGTAAATTTGGAGATTAACCACTGAAGTGACCGAGAGCTGATAAAGCTATCCCTAGGAACACTTACTATTACAGACGCATGTCATCAAAATTTCTGTGTTATAGCAGTATACTACTAATTAGAAAAAAACAATGTAGATTTCACGGATAATTAAAAAGAGTAAAAACAAAAAAGCTGTGGCTTTGTAGGTAGGAAGGGGGGGAGATCCAAGCTATGTGGGATATTTCAGCTCTCAGCTGCAGCAGAATTTCTGTAGGACTATGCTAATTTGTAGGTTCTCTAGGGAAAGTTTTAGATCTTTATGTTCAGTAAAAATAAGTGGCTCAAGTCAGGCCACTTGCCCTTTTCCTACTGATTTCATCCCTGCTAAACCTTGCTGATCACCACCTTCCCAGCTGCAAACTGAGGAAAATGCCGTTCTTACAACCACACACACCATCTGTACAAATGGCTGTAATATTTCAAGACAAGAATCTTCTCTTTAGTAGCAGAGATCTAATAAATTTATTCCTGTGCTGCTTGGGATCCTGCACAGTTCCTGGAACACTATTATTTTTGTCTCAGCATAGTGAATCTAGGTCCCTTTCAATCTTCCAGTCATTTCTCTATCCGTTTGGAGGTAACCCATCACCCATTAGGACAGACCTAATATTGTTCGAACATTTCCATGAGATATCAGGTGACAAAACACCAGCTTGAACTGGGGAGATCCACATGTGCCCAAGCAGGGAATGCTGGTGGATGACATCTTCTGGATGTCAGCAGACTGCTTTTGAAGCAGCTATTTCCCTTCACTGAATATGAAAGACATCGACCTTACTTAGTTCAGAAATAGACTTCTACCTTAGCAATCGCAGAATCACAGAATGTTTGAGGTTGGAAGGGACCTCAAGAGATCATCTGGTCCAACTCCCCTGCCCAAGCAGCATCACCTAGAGCACATTGCACAGGATCTCATCCAGACAGGTTTTGAATAACTCCAAAGAAGCAGATTCCACAACCTCTCTAGGCAGCCTGTTCCAGTGCTGTCTCCCTAAAGTGAAGAAGTTCTTCCTCATATGGAGATGAAACTTCCTGTGTTTCAATTTGTACCCATTACCCCTTGTCTTATCGCAGGCCACCACTGAGAAGAGTTTGGCCCCATCCTCTTTACATTGTCCCCTCAGGTATTTGTACAGGTAGGTAAGATCCTCTCTCAATCTTCTCTTCTCCAAGCTAAACAGGCCCAGCTCACTTAGTCTTTTCTCGGAAGATAGAGGCTCCAATCCCTCAATCATCTTCATAGCTTTGCACTGGACCCTCTCTAGAAGCTGCACGTCCCTCTTGTACTGAGGAGCCCAGAACTGCACACAATATTCCAGGTGTGGCCTCACCAGGGCTGAGGAGAGGGGAAGGATCGCCTCTCTCGACCTGCTGTCCACACTCCTCCTAATGCAGGCCAGGATCCTGTTGGCCTTCTTGGCCACAAGGGCACATTGCTGCCTCATGGTTAACTTGTTGTCCACCAGGACTCCCAGCTCCTTCTCCGCAGAGCTGCTTTCCAGCAGGTCAGCGCCCAACCTAGACTGGTGCCTGGGGTTATTCCTCCCCAGGAGCAGGACCCTGCACTTGCCCTTGTTGAACCTCATGAGGTTCCTCTCCGCCCAGCTCTCCAGCCTGTCTAGGTCCCTCTGAACAGCAGCACAGCCTTCTGGTGTGTTGGCCGCTCCACCAAGCTTCGTATTGTACGGAGACTTGCTGAGGGTGCACCCTGTCCCTTCATCCAGGTCATTGATGAATCAGCTGAATAGCACTGGACCCAGTACTGGCCCCTGGGGGACATCACTAGCCACAGGTCTCCAACTAGACACAGCACTGTTAACCACAACCCTCTGAGCTCTGCCATCCAGCCAGTTCTCGATCCACCCCACCGTCCACTCATGTAACTCACACTTCTGGAGCTTGCCTAGGAGGGTGTTGAGGGACACAGTGTAGAAAGCCTTGCTGAAGTCAAGGTAGACAACATCCACTGCTCTCCCCTCATCCAGCCACCCGGTCATCTTATCATAGAAGGCTATCAGGTGGTTAAACAGGACTTTGCCTTGCTGAATCCACACTGACTACTCCTGATCACTTTCTTTTCCTCCACATGCCTAAGCGTGACCTCCAGGATGAGCTGCTCCATCACCTTTCCAGGGATGGAAGTGAGGCTGACTGGCCTGTAGTTTCCTGGGTCATCCTTCTTGCCCTTTTTGAAGACTGGAGCGAAATTGGCTTTCTTCCAGTCCTCTGGTACCTCTCCTGTTCTCCAAGACCTTTCAAAGATGATAGAGAGTGGTATAGCAATAACGCCTGCCAGTTCCCTCAGCACTCTCAGGTGAATCCCATCGGGGCCCGTAGAATTGCGGGTGTCTAGCTTGCCTAAATAACCTCTAATCCACTCCTCTTCAACCAGGGGAAAGTCTTCTTCTCCAGTAATGCATAATGCAAGGCAAGATGAAGTGCAGTGAAGAACTCCAAGAGTCAGGGAGGCTATACTTGGTTTCTGAAAAAGAATTCCACATTCCAAAAGAATGGCATTGCCAACCCCAAGCAATCCCCATGAAGTTTTGTTTTCACAGTAACGCATCTGTTCAGTAAGCATTCCTTAGTGTCACTCCATATTCCACTCCCAAAAAGAAGATGGTCTGTGTCATGGGGTAGTTCCTCAGCAGCATGAATGCATTTCAGTAATTCAGTCTGGAATCTATGAAACCTCATCTTGAAGGTGTCTTTACATGATATCAAAGTCAAAGGGAGCAAAGTTCACTAAGATCTTGGTCATGGCATTTGTGAGTGTACCACACCTACTTCAGTAAGTCCCCACAGCAGAGCCTGAGGTGTAAAAGAAGTGTAAACAGTGCATGCAGAAAGGCCTGAGGCCACATTATCCACCTTTTACATTATTATTCTTTTTATCAGTAGTTTTCACTAAATAAATTAAGGGGAGGAAGTCCTTCAAGTGCTCAAGGAAACAAGAAAACTTATTACAACAAAACAAAACAAAACAAAAATCAAGTATTTCATTTGTTTACCTTCCCTCATCTTTTCCAGCTCTTCTCCCTCTCCATTTCCTGTTGAGTGGAAGAAAGAACAAAAAAATAGGGATGAAGTCAGCAGTGGTAGAAGCAACCGTGGGTAGGAACAGCCAAGGAAGTGCTAAACAAAGTAAAGAATGGGGAATGGGGAGAAAGTCAATAAAAACTTTATTTATTTATATTGGTCATGAAAACTCCTTTCCAAAGCTGTGCAAGAAATACTGGAAGCATTTAATTCTTGATTACTCCAGGCTAAAAGAAACAACTCATGCCTAAGAAGCAGTGCTATGTAAATAGGCCACTGAAAATGATCCACTGAAAACACAGAAGGACGAAAGAAAACCTGTGTATGTGAGTGTAGCTTTTGAGTGGCAGAACTTTCCAGCCATGCTACAGGAAGCATGCCTGCCTGGCTGGGAAGCCGCTGAGTGATTGCACCTGCTGAACAAGCACTTACTGCCCTGGAGATTTGTAAGCCACAAATGAAAATGCATGGAGGAGTGTGTTTCTGCTGAGGGCAAGTCAGCTTGGGGTAACCTCGCTTGTTTGGGAAGTCTCTTCGGCTCCTCTGGGAAACGTTCCCAGCTCACTCCACCCAGATTATGTCATATAATTTCTATCAGTCAGAAACATAGCAGGAGCAAGGGAAAGAAGCTGCAGTATTAAACTTGAAGTGGTAAATGAAGCAGCCTGCCCAGAAGGATGTTTTTTCATTCTGCAGTAGTAAAAGCAAGAGAGAAGAGCAATTTTCTCTAGCAGTGAACTATGAAGTGGGAATCTGATGTCCCAGGAAGCATACATGGTGCATAACACCTGGTACTTTGCTCATGTGTTTTAAAATCTGATTATAAGATTAGATAGCTGCAAACTAATCCAATGTCTATGTGTACAAATATTGCCAACTTTACTAATCAAACTGACTCTTAGGAGTCAGTAACTTGTTTTTAGGATACAGACGTCAGCACAATACATTTTGTTATGATATTTCTCTAGAGTATCATGATAAGTAAAGAGTTGCAAAATGCATATATTTTGAAATTTTTTTTTCCACATAGTGTACCTGAGCAGACAGAAAAGTGGTGCTATTTACTACTAATATTACTCTTGCCCTAGGGAGCTGAGATTCAGATTAAAGCCCTATGGTGCGTGGCTGTCTGTACCCAAAGACTTGGGGATGGACTATTTACTGGGGAGTTTACAGCACATGGTTTACACTGACAGCCCTGTGAGTGTTTGAGGAAGGAAAGGACTGAATACAGAGATTAAGCACCATCCCAAGGACATATGGTGACTCAATGGCAGGAGTTGGAAATGGGCTCCAGAGCCGCTCTCTACAAAACGAAACCTACTGCCCTATCTTGAATGCTGGGGAAAAAAAATGGCTTTGCTGGGAAGTCAGTTCTGAGAAAAGAGTCCATAAAAAAAACAAAACTTTTTTGGGGGACAGCAAATGGAGCATGACTTAATATTTAAGAGCAAGTTACTACCTTCAACCATCACAAACTGTATTTCACGTTTCTTTTTAATGAGAGAAAATAGAAAAAATGTTTTTATTGCATTCATCTAAATAGTAATTTTCCATGAGAGAAAAAAAAAAAAAAAAGATTTGTTTGTTTGGGACTATTTGTTTTTAAGAGGCTCAAAAGATTCAGTGAAACACAAAACTGCACTGGATTCTCCCATCTCTAATTACCCACAAAAACTTATTTGTACTGAACATAAAGATCTAAAACTTTCCCTAGAGAACCTACAAACTTTGGACCTGATTTTAGCCTCAGATACACACAGTCTTAAGAGTATATACTTATGAATAACATTCTGGTCATTTTGGTCAGCCTGCTCCAAAACCCATCAAAGGCAGCAGAGATCATTGCTTTTAGAGAGTTCAGATTAGAAGTGACCATTACCCACCCTAGCAGACAAAGTGGACTAAAAAATGGCAAAACTAGTTATGTGACAATGGAACCATCCATCAGAAAGAGAGCCAAAACCAGAGCAAAATGTTAAAAGAAAAGTGCAAAGCATAATTTTTGCCTTACTTACAAGGACTTGGCATCAACAGAATTATACAATATTATGCGTTTATTGGACATTCTGACTCCTATTCCAAACATACTGTCAATATCTCTCATCTTTAATCTCAGCAAACTGATGGGTGGTAGCAATTATACAGGATGATTTATTTTAAGTGCTGTAATAGCCTGCTACTCTGCCTTGCAGGCTAATCCACAAGATCTTTTCCCTTGCCCCAGCCATGTGAAAATTTTCCTTGATTTCCAGAGCCATATATTACAAGAACACAACTCATTTCTGTTCATTTTTCAAGGAAATCTGGTGCTGGGGAAAACTAAAATTTTTGCTGTAAATGCAGTTAGTTCAGATCCACGGCCTGGTGAAAAGTCTGTAAAGGACAACAGAGAAGCTCCTGTTATTGATCCTCTTAATTTCAATTGAGGGGATGGGATTTTGAGGGTTTCCTTTTGACTACAAGCTCAACCCTATCCTACCTCTGCCCTGGCTTGGCTCTGGTGGGAACAGCGATGATGATCAGTGAACACTGATGCATAACGCTAGTGAGGCACTTTTGGTCCCACGGAACAAGCATCTGATAAGACTTTAAGAGGTCTTTAAAGGGATGCTTCTTAACAGAGGAAGCATGGGGTGAATTCGGTGAGACCAGATCTCAGAAACTGACCCTGGTATGCACTGAAGTGGCCAAAAATCACTACCCCAATATGCTTATACTTTGCAAACACTGCTAGATGAGTGTCAGAGGTGGGAAGCCACGCTCACTTCCTCCTCCCCCTGGATGTTTAGAGCAGTCCTTCTCTGGCACAGCTTACAGGAACCTCGCATGTGAGCCCAGGAGGGAGGGATGCCTTTGTGGTAGGTGGGGTCCTCGCTTACAAGCCATCTCCACAGCATCTTCCCCTCCTTCCCACCCCCAGTCTGAGCCAAGGAGAGGTGCCAAGCTCACTGCTGGATCACAGTGCTTGCTATCTGGCAATACCCTGGCAATGGAAATAGGACTCTGCAGGACTACTGCCCCGTTATAACCAGCCTGAGCCACCAGGAGTAGAGAGTGTCTTGCAGGATCTGCTTTGGCCTTTCCCCAACACTCCTGTGCACCCAGAGGGCTGCTCTGGCTGGCAAGGAAGTCCCTTACATTGGTCTTCTCTCACTCCTCCCTTCACTTCACCTGCCTGCATGTAACAGAGATAAACAAAGCCAAAGACACAAGTTTTTACTTCTTAGCTATGTTACGGTAAAGGGCATTGACAATTTCGTTTATGGGTAAGCCAAGGTTTTGAGGCGAGGAGGGACATTGAATAGAGAAAGCTGTTTTGCAGGAAATAGCCCCCCTCATACCAAAATTAGTCTTCGCTCATTTCTGCTCCATTTGCAAATCACCAAACTAAATCACAAAGGCAAATCTGGGAATTCACAAATCCTTGGCAGTTCTCTGATAGAAGGCCCACAGAACTGCTAAGTATTCTTATTATTGGAAAAAGTAGTCCATGGAAATATCTCTGCCTGATCCAGAGACGGGGAGGGGCACTGTCACTCTTCCAGCTCCTTGTTGATGGCTGTTCCGTCTGCTCCACTGTTATTGTTACTCTGTTGAAATGAATTAACTGCTCAAAAGTTGGAGCTTTCCCAAAGATGTCAGAACCAGTGCTGCCTTTGAGAGGAAAGAGAAAAAAAAAATAATCTTGTTGCTGGAAACTGTCTTTCATTTCTCCTTTTTTTTCAGGAAAATTTTTAATTGAGTTTACCTGTTTTTCAGAAGTCTTTTTTATCTTGCAACTTGATTGGGTGAAGTGTTGTCTCCTAGTCTTCTATCCATATTCATTTGCTGTTGGTGTTCTTTTTTTTTTTTTTTTTTGTTTTTGTTTGTCTTTTAAATATATTTTGGTGTTTCACACATGCACTTCATTCTGGGAATGTTTTTTGTTTTTTCATTTCTTTGTTAGCATGAAATGCTTTACAACTCTGCTAAGCAGCTGAGCTGTGAGCAGTGCAGGTGTGCTGTTCAAAAGATTTGTTCTTATCACCTATGATGGATGCATCAGATGTCCTGCCAAGAAATCTTTCCTGAAAACAAGGTAGCATTGACTTAGAATTCAATTGAATTTCAGAGGTGAAAGATTGGTCTTTGCTCCAAATACATCAAGTATCAGTTATATCTGTTTGACATCTCCAGATTTTTTTTTTAAGCTTGTGCTATTTGACTTTGCAGAAATGTATCACCATCAAAATCCTGCTTACAAAATGTGGCTTAAATCGTGCTTACAAAATGCAGCTTCAGTTAAGGAAAAAAGCATTCCTAAACAAGACAACACTTGAGAAGTGTTTAAAGTTAAGCAGAAGCCACTGAAATGAAATACATGTTTCTGAGACTAGCGCTTTTCTTCTGGAAAATTTTGGATGCACACGTAAAAAGAGTGCAAGGGAGAACAACTGTGCTGAAAGGCATACAATTTTTCTGATATACACCAGCTGAAGATCTGACATCCTGCAAAAAGTTCTCAGTTGTCAAACGATAACTTTCAAGATGCCTCTGAAGCTCAAATCTCTTTGGTAAGATCATTGAATAAGGCTACGATCTTGCTTTTATCAATTTCCGTTAAAAAGATTAGTACCCTATTGCATCTGAGGATTCGCTCTGTAGACACTGTTCTGTAATAAAGAGAAAAGGCTGTTGCTGTTATTTTGTTGGCAATTTCATTATGCTGACTGCATAATGGCTCCGGCAACTGCCGTAGGGGTCCTGGTTCCAGCTGGGGTAGAGTTACTTTTCTTCCTAGCAGCTGGTATGGTGCTGTGTTTTGGATTTAGGATGAGAACAATGCTGATAACACACCGATGTTTTGGTTGTTGCAGAGCAGTGCTTACACAGAGCCAAGGGCTTTTCTGCTTCTCCTGCTGCCCTGCCAGCGAGGGGGCTGGGGGTGCACCAGAAGCTGAGAGGGGACACAGCCAGAACAGCTGACCCCTACTGACCAAAGGAATGTACCATGTACACATACCATGTGGTGTCAAGCTCAGCAATAAACTGGGGGGGCCACTTCTCGGGGACAGGCTGGGCATTGGTCAGTGGGTGGTGAGCAATTGCATTGTGCATCACTTGCTTTATATAATCTTTTATTATTATTATTATTATTATTATTGTTATTGTTATTGTCATTATTATTATTATTTTCCCTTCCTTTTTGGTCCTATAAAACTGTCTTTATCTGAACCCACAAGTTTTTATCCTTTTTTTTTTCTGATTCTCTCCCCCATCCAGCTGTGTGGGGCAGGGAGAGTGAGCGAACAGCTGTGTGTCGCTTAGCTGCCTGCCGGGTTAAACCACAACAACGGGGCAACAGCAATAATCTTTATGGACATATCTGGGCATGTCTGTAAATACACGATACTCAAACACAAAGGCACTAGATCTCAGCTGCAATCTAGTGCTGCAGTTTGATGTTAACAGAAGTGCTTAAAACTTTATCCACAGATTATTTAACCCAACAACTAATAAAAAGTGTGAGAAAGGATGCCTACACTTTGATTATGCTTAATGTTTCCAATTGGCCTGAGACTGGGTCAGAAAGCCATCTGGGAAGAAGTTATGATAGGTACAATTAGAGCTAGCTAGCTAGAAATCCCAGCTGTAACCACTGTGGACTCTGCACAGAAAACCCAGTAAATAATTCATGCAATGTTCCCTATTTGAAGTGAGCCTAGTGAGTACTTTCAACAGTAGATTAGTGTCTGCAAAATACTGAGCTGTCCAGTTCAAAATTTTCTCTGTAAATGAGAATCGTTTTACAGAAAGAAAATTGGCTGTTTCTACCCTAAAAATTCTTTTTTCTTGTGTATGATAATATTTAAACCTTGTCTCTAAGAGAACTGACAATCACTAATGCAAGCTTAGAAACTCTGTTTTTAGCAGCTTTTTCATTTTTCTCTTTCACTTCCTAAAAATATTCAGACTTCTTAATGTTCCACAAATATTTGAGCACTATTATCTTGTTTGAATGTATTTCTACCTGTCCATTCAGGATGATTCTCCAGGTATTATGAAAATTATTGCAATTTTTTTTTCCTTCCTTCATCTGACTATTACAGGATGACAAAAGCTAAAGGATTTTAAATGTTCTGATGTCAACCTGAAAATCTCTCTGCCTCACTTGGGTGGAACATTGTCCTTCTGACTCATTGAAGAAGCATTCATAACACACTGAAGGGGTGCAAAATGCCAAAAAAGACATTCTGACTATAACAGCAGGAGGTGATTTTCAAGTGAAGGCCAAGAACAGAATCAACTCTTTTCAGCCAGCATGCAAACCAACCTGGCTGAAAAGCTTTTTGATTTTCATTTCCTTTTTCTGAAGCTCAGACTAGTTTGGAGAGATTGCCACCTCTATTCTCTTTCAATTTCATGTGCCTCTGCCCATCTCTTTTTCGTCAGGGACTGGATGTGGGTTATTTCAGCCTGTGCTCCAGCTCAGAGGTTTGGTGTGGCCTATGGAAATCACAGCTGCTCTTCCAGACAGACCCTTTGCGCATTCATCATCACTCTCTTGTCCAGTACAGCAGTTTTGGTTCCCAGTTACCATTTGTGTTGCATGGAGCCATGCAACAAATTGTAACTGATCACATGGAAAGTGCATCTGTCATGGCTGAGGCAGATAAATACAAAAGCCTGAACATCACATAGCTATTTACAGCTGAAGGAGGAATGGCAGAGCATCTGCTTGAGGTTATGGCCGGACCATCCACATCACATCCACTCTGATGAAGAGAAACTGACATACAGGGCCACAAGGTTGCTTAATATGAGTGTAATCAGAATTCAAGGGACCTCTCAACCAGGCCTGTAAGCGTTTTTCCCCTGAGACTTTCTGCTTAGGAGCACAACTGAGAGCACCCCTTCTCAGAGCTCCTTCGCCAGCAAAACCCCTACTGAGTACTCAGTAACAGGCTAAATAGCTTTGCTTTTGTTGCCAGGAGTTCTTACAAGGTTTTGTGTTGCCATTACTTAATTCCCAAAGCAAAAATCAGATGCAAACAATACAGGCAGAAGATGCTGTTTAGTTAGTGTGAAAGGAATGACTGCTGAGAGTCCTGCCACTCCACTGCTACCAGGAAGCTCTTTGGAGGGCAAAATCTGCCCTAGGCTGGTGTGTATTACAAGTCCATTTCTGCCTTGCAATTATAGACCTTTCTTGCTTCATTCTAGAGGAATAAAAAGGACTTATGTGGGCATAAATTACCTTTTCTCCCAATGTGAAGTTACTCTGCACCTCCAGAGTAGAGTAAAAATGCCTGCAGGTTATGTGTAAAATATTTTCTCCCTCTTCTATAATTACTTCAGCTTCAGGGAGTGTGTGTGGGGTGTCTCATTTCTCTATTGGAATAGATAAAGAAATACTGATACAACTCTGCACATGGGCAGTATTTTAGTGTTTCATAGTGTTCACACCAATTTTATAATATTTTCCCTTCCTTATGTTGCATTTCTCTAGTTCTTTCAGATGTGGTTTGGTTCTCAGAGTGAAACCAGCTCACTATGTAAAATATCTCAGATCTCTTCCTTCCAGACTGTATCTGGTCCCCTAATCAGGTTAGATGCATGCAGCCATGCCTGCTTCCATTACCTATTTCACAGGCAGCTTATGGCTACAGCATGCTTTTATTCTGTTGCATTAGTTTGTTTTATTTTGTATTGTCCTGCAGAAGAGCTGTTTAACCAATGTGAGCAGCTGGTAGATTCTAGCTACTCACAGGCCTGAGGAGCTCATGGTAGCACACAGTGTTTTGGGAAGAGGTTGAGTGAAGATGCCATCCTTAATCAAATGGCAGCATTTCTAAGGATGTCTCTCTACCTCAGGTAGGAATAAAAATATTCCAGACTCATGAGTCCTCTCTTAATTATTGCAACAATCAGTTGGCATTAAATATATATATATACTATT
>VXAL01019650.1:115713-138384 GCA_013399475.1 Chauna torquata | reverse complement strand
ATATATTATATATATATTTAATTTGTGTTCTGGATTTTGATATCTTAGGTATAATCTATTCAAAAATTTGCTGAGACCACACGAACTAGATTTTTTACTTGCTATCAAAAGACACCTCTCACACTTTTTCTTATCACAGTACTTAAGCAGCTGGTGCCTTTACAAATTTAACATAGCTTACTTTTACCAATAAGGCCACAAGAAATGATCATATTGCTTTGCCAAGTGAACCTACAGCATGGCCCCACAGGTGTGAGGAAGCAATGAAAACATGACGCTTCAACCTAAGAGAAAGTCTTTTAAATTAGAGCTGACTTTCATGACGAAGAAAAGCAAAAGTCATGAGTATAGATGTATGGATTGTCAGAGAAATATGATCAGGTTGATTCCAGTGGGTCAGAAGGCTGATGAATTTCCAGAGTTCCCGCATACCGCCTCCCTATTCTTGTTTTTCTGCTCCACTAACCTGATTAACACCCTACTAACGGCAGCAACAGCTTTATGCTCAGAAGCCTACTGTACTTTCCTACTGTAACATGGAAGAAAAATGCCATTCCAGGTTCAGACGCCTGCCACTGTCCTCAGCTCACGCCAGCCTGGTGCTCCAACGTGAAGTTTACTAGAAAATTAATGAGCTCCCATGCAGGACAAGATTAAGTATATAAAGGTTTGTCTTGACTGCCAAAAAAGGCTGTTTTTGTAAAAAAAATGAGAAATAACAGACCCAAAAGCTGAGTAAAACTTGACTTTGGTGAATATATTCTGTGGGAAAACTACATCTTCAGTGTGTTTTCTCTCCAAGAAAGCACATACACCGTATGTTTTACAACAGTGAAGATAAACTTGGAGATAAAAATTTGATCCTTAAGTGGCAAAGAGCCACCACTCTGGATTCCCAGCTTATTCATGCCACACGCTATGGTCCCTACGGACTGTATACGCACCCTGTGGCTATGGTTTCTTTCAGGTTCCTTAGGTGAAGTATCATTTTGGATCTAAAACTTTGGAGAGAGAGACTGGAAAGTGACTCAGGACTACTATCAGGTGCCATCAGAGCCAAATAATTTCTCTGGATTTACATGATGCAGTAACGAGAAGACAGGCCCAGACCCTGAAAAGTTTTTGTGAGTCTCTCAACAGGTCCAGAACAGGTCTCCATGGATTTGTCATCCAGGTTGCCTAACCTACTGGCCCTGAAAATTGAGTATCTGCTAGTCAAATCATGTGTCGCTTGAAGCAGTGTGGATGCTTGGCATTTTCACTTGCCTCCTGGGCTTTTATCTGCAGTATATCAGACAGAAATTGGGCCTCAGTCTTCTTGCAAGACTAGGTCATCACGCTCTGCCCAAGTATCAAACCACAACTCTTCCTCTAAGTAGCTAAAGGTAAGGTTTCTCAGTAGTATTTACATAAGAAGAGTTAGGCAGAATTTCACTGACTCCTAAGCAGAGTTGGTGCCAAAATCTTCTGGATTCAGTGACATTTAAGGAAAGTCATTAAAGCTGTTTAAAAACAATAAGGACTGGCCCTTGTCACAATATATCATTAGAGTCACAGTCAAACAAGAATGAGATCTTAGCTTAGAAATCTTCATGTTATTCTCTGGTGAAACAGATTTACCAAAATATATATTAAAAGTATACTTGATATGCTGGCAGAAGTCACTACGTGGTTTAAATTATTAGTGGTAATCCAACTGTTATTACCATGTCTGCCCAACGTCTTCAATCCACTCTCTTTAACAGCCCTGAAATGCCACTGTTGATTTCACAATAATCTTGTCCCATCTTGAACAGACAGGCAAGAAAATGAGCCCTGAGTCAAGGAGAAGACGAGATGAAAAATTAACTGGCAGCTTGATCAAAAAATTTCATCTTAATGGTATATAGACTACTGTCAAATTCTTAAATATTTATAATGGAACAGATAACCAGAAAAACCTTAAAGCTTAAGCCCTTAAATCTTAACGAACAAGAATAGAAGCAGAGTGTAGGATTGTTATTATATGGTAAGGGCTTCTGGTACCATGCAAACAAATGAATCCCTGCATAAAGAGCCTACAGTCTAAACCATACTAGCATTAATTCAATTCAGTGTGGTGTTAAACAGTTCAAAGCCTTTCCAGAGCTTCTGTTACAGCAAACATCATCAGGCCATGTTTCATGACTCATCTTTGAACCCTTACCATGAACCACGGCCTTTCGTTTCTCAGTGTATAAAGTCAATCACAACTTCTATTTTCCTTAATGGTATGGGCAGGTCATCACATTTTTGCTAAAGGTCTCCCATATGAGGATAGCAGATACAGGCTTCATTTGTTGCCCTGCTGTGTCCAGACCGGATCTGTTTCTCAAACCATTGCTTGGACCCAAGGGCTGTAGACTAGATTTGGTTGCTGCAGGTGATGGGAGCGATGGTGCTGAAGAACTCCATGTGGAAGACTGGGTGAAGTTTACCATTTTCCAGTCCAGAATACTATAGCTTGAAATTGTAGATTACTGAGGGACTGAAGCGAGCAAATCCTTTCAGTGCAGTTGCATTTGTGTCCCAGAAACACAAAGGATAGTGTATCTCAAGGAGAACTTTTACTTTGGTGCCACATCCCTCTAGCAGCCCTGTCCTACATTATTTTTCCTCCTTTGCAAAGGATCATCTGAGGACAACAACAATACTTTCAAGGATGTGTGAATTACAATCAGGAAAATGATGTTTGAAATGAAGGTGTCGTATTGAACTGATAAGGTGAAATTTCCTCTGGAACATTTTGAACCTGAGCTTTCTCTCTTACACTTTGATGGCAAATCAGGAATAAGTCTGTTTAAGTCTAGAGTTATGCCATTGTAAAAATTACAAGAAAGATAATGTATTTAAAAAGGGGGAACATTTGTTTCCTAATTAGCCAGATAATCCATTTCTGAATCTTTCTTAATTGCAAGGTAGAACTAAGGGTATTTAATTTTAGAGCACCTTATCACATTGTAGGATGCCTTAACAAAGAGGTGGCTATTCTTTTTTGGTCTGGCAGTTTACAAATCTCCATGCTGGGAACTACAATAAACCGTGTTTAAATAAAAAGCTGAAAACAAACACACTTAAGATGTCTTTCAGCCAATATTTACCACTTCTTGGGCAGATTGTCAAACTGTGTCATTAATTCTGGCATTTACCACAGTTGTTGGAATTTAGCCAGGATACAAAACAAAACAGAACAAAACAAAACAAAAAAGCGCAAAAAAGGCACTTGATCAGGGGGGAAAAAAAAAGGAAAAAGAAAGAAAACTCCTGAAAACTGGAGACCTGGAGACTTCAAGATCTGATGTGTAAGGCATAGTTCAGATCCTTAAGTTTCAACTGATAATAATGCTTGCTCTCTGCAAACAAGAAAGCATCAGATAGTAGTTTCAAGAGTGATGTTAATGGCTGCATGACAGATCCCAAATGCAGAAACAGAAATGCCTTTAGATATCCAACTTTCTATCCAGCATCAATGCCTGATGGAATCTCTGGCATGAGGTGCCTACTTATCTCTCTGTGCTTTGAAAATGGTCTGAGCCACAAAGCATTTACACTCCAAGCAGACACCACAGGCAGTGGGTAACAGTAGAAAATTTCATTCTCTGTAGAGAGCTGAAGGTCCAAGAAATTACATGATTTAAGGTCACACAGAAAATCCTTGGAAGAACTGTGAATCAAAGCCAGATCTCCACAGTTCAGTCCCTGCTTTGCTTTAGCTGCCAGAATATCCTTTTTTCTCCCCAGCCAACCTTCAGCTCAGCTGGCAGCAGCAGGACCTCCCATCACATCCTAAGGCGTGATGCTAATTAGCACCCTGCACAACATCCAGTGGTGCTGGATTCCCATACAATGCGCCCCCCACTTCATATTTCCTTCAATAGTCTCATGAATTATTTTTACACTTGCACACATTATCCAAACACACAAAGCTGCAACTGACTTTGACTTTCCTCTGCTGTATTTTCATCACCTGGATTCAGTCACTACCTCCTTCAGCTGAGGATAAGCTTTCTGTCACACACATCCTGGTTTCACAGTGTTTATACTAGAGAGGGAACAGAAATGTTAGAGCAAGAAAGTCACTGGAGTGCCACTGCCCACATGAGATACTGCAGAGGCGAAGATTTAGTCATTTGTTTAGGGAACAAAGATGTTCCCTTCCAGTGTGCCTTTCTACTGAAAAGCATTTAACAGACTGGAAACGGTGGCAAACATTCCCACATGTCATCAGGAAGCCTAGACAGCCATCACCAGGCACCTGTAGCGTCAATAGCAAAGGAGAAAGACTATCCCTTATTTGATCTGTAAGCCTCCGCATGCCTTAAGCCCCATGCAGGTGATAGGAAATCCTGCTAAAAAAAAAAAAAAAGCACTACATTACTTTGCTTCTGCAGTGAGCTCTTTTCACTGCTCTCTCTGGAAGGATGTTGTGCTCTCATTTAGAAAAGGCAATGCTGAGCTGCAAAGCGGGAAGACCCTTGTCCATATGCCTTGGGCACATAGTGGCACCTCATCCACCCTCCAACTGGCAGCAAACAGCATCTTGGCAGCCATTTACAGCAGCTGGACGCTACTTTCTGGAGGAAACTTGGGGGCAGAGGGGAAAAGATGGGTGTAAAGACCATTAAATAAGCAAATTCTATAAATAAAAACAGAAGCTCGGGGACTGGAAGGAATCAGATAGGGTGATCACTTGGGCTTTAGGAGGCCTTGAAACTATCTAGCAAGCTTATTTTTATTTCAAAGAGGAAATAGTACGGAAACACAGAGCTTCCTTTCCTAGTGCTTTATTAATGGCATAGAGCAAGGAGGTGGCAGTATTTAGCATTAGTGTGATTTGTCCTGCCAGTCCCCTTTCGAAACGGTTAGCTGGGATTCATTGTTTTTTAGTGGGCAAGTACGACAGACAGGAAAGGTCAATCTTTGCATATATTTCCTATTACTTTCTCCTTTCATTACTAAGTCTTCCTTAACTCAAATTAATTCAACTGCTTTGGCATCCTGGTCAAAACCACTGTATTTCAGGCAAATTCATATCAAATCCATGCCAACATTATGTATTTCAGTGTTTTTGGTACAAATTGGACCAGACTGAGTTGGCCCAACAGATTAAACAATAAAAAGAAACTTTAAACGTTAAACACTTATGAATTTGCAGTCCACAGGGAATTAAAAACAGATGATTCTTTTGTATGTTTTATGAGTATTTTTTCAGCAGAATTGGATTAAAGAAGAACTTAATTTACCCTATGAATTAAAAACACAACTTCAAATACATATTAATGTGTCATTATAGAGAAAGTCTTTGAATTCATACTTCCTTTGTGAGGATCTTTGGAAGTTCCCCCTAAAGAAAACCACTGAGCTCAGGAGATGGCTTCCTTAATACAGCTTTGCATAAAGTTCAAGCAATACCTTCTATTTACTCTTTATCGCCCATACACTTTAACACACATTTCTATGTGTAAAAGGGCTCACCTGTGCCCATAGCGTATTCTCCCTCTCAGTTCAAAATGCAGCCCTTCCTTGATTCTCACAGGCACCGTGCAATTGGCCAGGCCCTTGAGTAAGGAGCTAGCCCAGCTCCTCAGACAGTCAGTTAGCCCCTATTCACTGCACAAGTTGTCAGACATCCTGAGGAAGAGAATGGGGACCTTTCTTTCAACTGGAGGACAACAGTAACTTCAAGTGCCCCTAGATAGACGTCCAGGCTTTGTCCAGTAATACAAAGGGACAAAGCAAGTGGCCACAGGCCATGCAAAGTGAGGTGAAAGGATATGCCTTTTCCACCCAGCCATTCACTTTTCCACAACTTGCAAATTTCTTTGTCTCCTGTCTGCTCCCTCTTTCCTTTATTTGTTCTGCAAATCTATTTCCCAGGCCTATAAACACTCAAACTCACTCCTATCTTGGTGTGCTGTGTTGACTGGAAAGGTCCTCACCCTCTCATAGATGAAACACAAAGACTGAGCATCAGGGCTTCTAGTAAATCAATAAGTTAAGTAGCTAGTTACTGGAGGAGGCAAGAATGAGGTTGTTGGTGTTGCCTGTTCTTTACTGGTTTTGTTGGTCTATGAGTTGTCTCTGTCTACAGCCACACAGTGCTTTTTCGTACCTCAGTGACTCTATGAAACCTCCTTTATGTGGAATTCATGCTTTGCTTCTGTTGCTGAAATCTGTCATTCTCTAAGCTTTTCATATCTTTACCTCATGCAACAGAAGACCTGCAAAGACAGCAAGCCAGAAATGTTGAACTAAAATCAAAGCTTTGCTTACTTCGTCACAGCAAATAACTATACTTTTCTTTGACTTCCAGTCTGCAGAAACAGAGCAACACCACAGAGCTGGTCCGCAACTTCAGCAGTCAAGCTGAAGCAGTCAAGCTTCTGCTCCTCTTGCCTTGACTTCTCCTGTCAAAGATGTCAGAAGAATGCATCAAAGCTGTGAACAGGCATATAGAGTAGACATCATCTGCTTCAGATAGGTAGGGACTGTGCATCTTCCAAAACTGCAAGTCGGATCCCTGGCTACAATCAGGGAAGAAGTAGCTATGGCTGTTTAAGACATTACTTCTCTTCACTGTTGCCCTTCTCTCTTTTCCTGATCAAGAGTCACACGTTGCTGCAGAGATGAAGCAATATGTGACTCTCCCTACCATCTTTTCAAGACAACTCCGTAAGCAGTGATCCCACAGTCAGTTTTGCTACCTTTGCCCATCATGGCCTCACCCAGCAGCAGGCAAAAGGGCACTCCATTTTGGATAGACAACCTCAGTAGATAAGACAGAGGTCAAGCTGGCTGTGAAAAGAGAGCTAATAAGTGATTAAGCATAAAGCTTGCAGAATAACAGATGATACCTAATCAGGCCTAAAGCTTGTGAGTTGAAAGTTACCCTGTCAAAACAGTTTGTTCCAGCTCAGTCCAAAATAATGAGTTTACACAAAAGAATAAGTGACTGTGTTGCTTGGGATCACCTTATTTCTAACAATGATGTTCTTGGAGCCTTGAAACCATGTTTAGGGTGTAGCTACACCATAGACTTACTGCAAACAAACCTTTCTCGTAGAGGGGCTCGGGCAAAGATATAGTTTGTGCCCCCATCCATCCAATACACAATATGTTAACAAATGCAACAAGATCCACAGAACCAGCCCTCCAGAGTCCTGACCAGCCATATGGACATTTGCAAATGCCATCAGCCACTTCCCAGGCACAGGCTAAGCTGTGAAACTGTTGATGTAAGTGATATCAGAAATACAAAAAAAAACCACTGTAGAATAGGGTACTGTTGTTGGGAAAGTCATTATTCTCAGCCTGGAATCTGCCATTGCAAATAATTCTCCAGCCACCAGTGCCTTCAAATCAGAATGGTCTGTCTGTCAAAAAGACATGAATAGTTCAATTTGCTCAGCCTCATTCAATTACAAATTACAGAGCTGAACTGGGGGAAGTTTTACAGTCTGTTGTTCTGCAGTTATAAAGGCCACTCCTGGTCTTAAAACTCTGTGAATGTTTGAAATGCTCAGGAAGGTAATGAAATCAAAGAAGGATTCTGCATACCCATGTGCTGAAGGAAAACTAAATCATTGCAGATGTACCAGTGCAATGGGAGATTCCCAGTTTTAAAGGATTCAAGCTCACTAGCAGGTCAGAGAAGTGAAAGGAATTGAGGTCATAAAGAAAATGAGATGTAAAAGAAATTGCTGAAAATACATTTTTGGATTAGTCTGTTCTACATACATAAAACATGTTGCTCCTGGTAACAGGAAAGCAAACATCCTCCAGAGACTGCAACTGCAAATTGGGTGGGATTTTTAAAAGCACTTAAGGGATTGTGAAACCCGATTTCCACTAACTTTCAGGTGTGTTTGAAAATCCCCACATTTGTGTCCCACCCTTCCTTCCCAGACTGCCATTTGGCATCCCAGAACAGAGTTCTGAGTACAACATTGCAATGCATTTTGAAGGAGGATTTCAATAAAAGAGAGTTCAGGCAGTTTGTGTATTGAAAATGGCAATAAGACCACCTTCTTCAGCTGAATAACTCCATCACAACCACCACCACCAGTAAAAAGAACATAGCAATATCTGGCAGATTCTAGCAGCTCGATTCCAAGACAGTATCACACAAAAAGCTTATTTGACAATAAAGTGATTTCCAACTAATCTTGTAGCCAGTCATTGCCAGGGTATCACTAAGGTGTAAAATTTCAGTTCATGACACCCACAAGAAATTTCACATATCAAATAGCAAGATAAAATTGTACTCAATGAAGTTTTGTGCATAGATTGCATAAATGGCACTTAAGCAATTCTTAACACAATCGTATTTCTGAAAATTTGTGTGATGCATATTATACTTTCTATATATATAGCAGAAAATTCACTCAACAAAAAAGTTTCACAGCAAATTTTTTATGGGCAAACATGCTAAGGAAACTAGAAGATAAAAATGAATTGAAAAGCAACTTCTCAGTGCAATCATCAACATTAGGAACACACAGAAACAGATAAACCAATTGCAAGCTAAAACAACATCTGGCATAGACACTGTGGAAGCAAAACGCCTCTGAAAAAACAAGACAATACTTTTCACATTGAACACGGGTTACAGGCATATATGTCAACCTTACTTCCATGTGTCATGGTTTTGGCTGGGACAGAGTTAATTTTCTTCACAGAGGCTCACACAAGGCTGTGTTTTGGATTTTTTATGAAAATAGTGGCGATGTTTTTGGTTGCTGCAGAGCAGTATTTACACTGAGCCAAGGACTTTTTTGCTTCTGGTGCTGCCCTGCCATCGAGGAGGCTGGGGGTGCACAAGGAGCTGGGAGGGCACACAGCCAGGGCAGGTGACCCAGACTGACCAAAGGGATGTCCCACACCATATGATGTCATGCTCAGCCATAAAAGCTGGGGTAAAGAAGGAGGAAGGGGGGGACGTTGGGAGTGATGGCGTTTGTCTTCCCAAGAAACCATTACACGTGACGAGCCCTGCTGTCCTGGCAGTGGCTGAACACCTGCCTGCCCATGGGAAGGAGCAAATGGATGCCTTGGTTTGCTTTGCTTGCGCGCACTGCTTTTGCTTTACCTGGTAAACTGTCTTTATCTCAACCCATGGGTTCTCGCACTTTTACCTTTCTGATTCTCTCCCCATCCCACCTGGGGAGGGTGAGCGAGCAGCTGTGTGGCACTCAGCTGCCTGCCGGGGCTAAACCACAACACCATGCCTCATTTATGAAAAAGTCCATGAATCAAGAACTGGGATCTGTAACCACCTAGCTGCATTAAAGAGCTCAAAGATTTTGTCATCCTTCACACATGGGATTTTTGTAGCTGGAGAATTTTGAATTCCTACTCTTCACTGTGCACCAGTGCCTGTCGGACCCCACTTCCCATACCTCGTGACTTCACGGTGTCCTGGGCAGCTGAGCTGAGCAGAGACAGCCCTGCTGGGGATCTGGACAATGAGGAGGGGCAGAACTCAAAGCAATGGAGCTGCATTTCTCTGATGTACAACCAAGGCTTCAGTGGTCTCATATCAAACCATCTCAGTGGGAAAAGTTTGGATTTCAGTTGCCTTCCTGAGGATGAAGCAGAGGAAACACCTCAACTTTCTTACTGCAAAGTAAGATTAGTTCAGAAAAAGTCACTTTGGCAAGCACCCAGCTTTATGTATACCTAATTGTACAGACACCTGTTGCAAACTTGAAGGTCTCATCTTACCATATGCGACTGTCTTGTATTTGTCTGGGATAGAGTTAATTGTATCCTCGCAGCTGGTATGGTGCTGTGTTTTGGATTTAGGATAAGAACAATGCTGATAACACGTCAATGTTTTAGGTGCTGCAGAGCAGTGCTTACACAGAGCCAAGGGCTTTTCAGCTTCTGGTGCTGCCCTGCCAGTGAGGGGGCTGGGGGTGCACAAGGAGCTGGGAGGGGACACAGCCAGAACAGCTGATCCCAATTGACCAAAGGGATGTCCCATACCATGTGGCATCATGCTCAGCAATAAACTGGGGGGATTTGGCCAGGGGAGCTGCCATTGCTAGGGAACAGGCTGGGCATCGCTCAGTGGATGGTGAGTAATTGCATTGTGCATCACTTGCTTTGTTTATTCTTTCTACCATAATCCTCTTCCCTTCATTTCACTTTCCCTCCTTTTTTTCCTTTCCTTTTTTTCTTTCTTATTAAACTGTCCTTATCTCAGCCCATGAGTTCTTGCAATTTTCTCTTTGATTTTCTCCCCCATCCCACTTCAGGGGTGAAGTGAGCAAACGGCTGTGTGATGTTTAGCTGCCTGCCAGGTTAAACCACAACACTGACATAATGCATTTGTCGACTGACCTCTACTCCAGTCTTCAGACAGGGACTCTGGAGCAATTTTCGTTAGGAAATCATTCTCAATAAAAGGTTAACGAAGCTTTTGTACTGATTTTTGTCAGCTACAAATGTAGCTGCGTGATCGTTTGCCAGAATGAGAAAACTCTTTACACAAGCAAGAACAGTATAACCAAACTTCCCCCTGCCACATTTTCTTCCTTTAAGAATAAAACTGCATATTAAATCAACAATAACAAATACTCACTGTAATGCTTGTTGGACACCCTAAACTGATGAAATTATCATTCCTTAGCTTTGAGATTACACATTTTGTATTTTATAGCATATTTGATTTATTTTTACAATTCATTGCTTTTCAGGAGTTGTAAAACATTTTGAATTTCCTTGGTTTTACTCAGGGAAGACAGAAAGAACAGAGAAAGACTGAGAAAAGTAAAAGTTCCCCTTTTCCTTTTTGCTACCTTCTTTTTAAATAAGAATGAAAAACATTTCCATTCCAGGTGTTGAGTGGGAACTGAGACTTTATGTTAACTTATTCAATTTCTCAGTCTCTGTTGCATATTTCACTCAAACACTGCAGCTACCAAAAAACTCACTTAAGTGATTTCCTAATAAAAATTTCATCATATGTTACTTTAAAAAAGTAAACGTTTTGTGTTTAATATGCCTATTTTCATCTTCCTCCTGCCTACCACTTCTAGACTGCAAAATACTAGCTTCCTTCTCCCTAGGAATTATTGTTAAATGCCACAGAAGTGTTGGGTAGTTTGGTAGAGTCTGGTCAAACAAATGTAAAGATGCTAGCAGAGCATGATCCAAAAGCAGATTTGCGCTGCTTAGACTTAGCAAGGATTTCAGATGGCAAACGAACAGCTGCTAACAGAACATTGTTATTTATCATCTGTTGTTGCTATCAGAAAAACAAAAGAAACAGGTTGTTCTCTTTTGGTTGCATCATGTTTGGTAGACTGCAAAGAGCTGCCCAAGAGCATCATTGTTCTCTGAGCATGAATGCTTTACTCTAGGAGTTCACATCACTTTGCAAACTTGCTTCTTAGAGCTTCTCCTAGGCACAGGTTTTGCTGTATCTACAGGTGACTTCTCAGGTGAGCAAACTGAAATACAGGGAGTAAAAGGTTTGCATTTTTTTTCCAAAGCTGATTACCAAATACTAGCAAATGAAGGCAGGACAAGGAAGGGGTTCATACTGTGGTTCATCCAGATAGATCAAGTTAAGTCAAGTTCGACCTGGACAGTTAGCTTCAAAACAGGAAAGGCAGAATGAAGTGGCTCCTGTTAGACATTGTTTTGAGGCATTTACTGTTCCAAGTTGCTGTTTTGGCAAACAAAAGCACCTATGTCCTAAGAATGAAAAAACGAACATTTGCTCTAGCCATTTGTATTGGTCTTGAACCACAATTTCCTAGCTTTATTAAGATGAAGGAAATGGCTAATATTAAAAATGCCAGCTCTGAAGACCTGGATCTCTGTCCTTGTTTTATGTTTGCTGGGACTTAATGCTTCATAAACTGCTCTGAGAGACAACTTTTGATTTTAGAACTCATTTAAAAAACAAAAAGTAACTTCTAGATGACACAAAACAAACAAACAAAACAAAACAAAACAAAAAAACCTGTACTGAGGCCACATACATTAGCCCTTCACAAAATCTTTTCCCCAGGGAGAAACGTGAACACCTCATGAACATGTTATGAACTGCCATAAAAGAAATTACATACATGTCTCCGAAACACTTTTGTGTCTCTGATTAAAGACAAGGGCTTACCTCTTGCTGTACTTCTTTCCTACTTCTAACTCTGCACATCAGTGTAGACTGTATTTGTATGACACAGGCATTACCATCGCTGAAAAGGTGAGTCCAATCGGCAGGCCACTGAAATGCAAGGTAGAAGATCATTGAGCAATTCTGCATCCCCAGGAAAAGCTGTGTCCATAGACCCCAAGTCATTTATATGACACAGGAGCATGTAACATAAATGGAAAAGAATTTTAAGACTTTTGGGTCATTAGCACAGCAGAAATCACAATAATAAGTATCCATTGAACAGGAACTGCATGGACAACCTCTACTTTCCATCAAGTAGTTAAACGCACAGAAATACACAAGCTGCAACACCAATCCCTCCTGCCGAAGTTTTTAAGAAACATCAATGCCTTCATCCACAATAAGATGGAAACTCAAATAGGAATAAGATTATTTATCTGATTTTCTCACTTGGGGTTAGCAAAACAAATCTGATCACACACAGAATGAGGAAATATTGTCAGCAAGTAAATCATGTGTGCAAAAGAAACTTGAGCACCTATAATCCATCTAGGCTATTCACAGTCTCTTCCAGAAATATTTTATATGCTCACCTCTACGACCCCCATCCAATACATTCACTAGTGCAAAAATCCAAAACTGAAGAGAATTATTTGGAATCTCACAATAAAATTCCCTCTGAAGGAGTCCTTTTAAAAGCTGTTCTTATGGAGCTATGGAGGACTGAATAATAAACTCTGCAGTTTCTTCAGCATTAGGTAGCAAATAGTCATTTTGAAAATACAGGCTTATTGGAAAAAAGGTATTTTGAAACCAATCTCTCTTACATTTCTTACCAAAACCATAGTGAGCTGTAAAGGTGACTTTCTTGCTCCAAAAGCGTATGTCATTTTAAAAGAAACACAACGAAGTTAACACTTCTTTGCTTCAATTTAATTTTTGTTGACTTTGTGAAGGAGATTTATTAAAACATCTGCTTTCTTCCCATTAAAACATGAATAAGCACCCCAAGACAAACTGAAGTAAGAGATTTCAAGCTCATCTGAGTTTCTGGAAATGCACAGTGAAGCCAACAGTGAACCTTCCATTGACTTCTACAGAGGTGGGACTTATCCCTGGTCTGATTTTGCAGCTTAGGTCCTGGGTAGAAGGACTTTAGTTGGAGGCCTGTGGCTAGTGATGTCCCCCAGGGGCCAGTACTGGGTCCAGTGCTATTCAACTTATTCATCAATGACCTGGATGAAGGGACAGGGTGCACCCTCAGCAAGTCTCCGTACAATACGAAGCTTGGTGGAGCGGCCAACACACCAGAAGGCTGTGCTGCTGTTCAGAGGGACCTAGACAGGCTGGAGAGCTGGGCGGAGAGGAACCTCATGAGGTTCAACAAGGGCAAGTGCAGGGTCCTGCTCCTGGGGAGGAATAACCCCAGGCACCAGTCTAGGTTGGGCGCTGACCTGCTGGAAAGCAGCTCTGCGGAGAAGGAGCTGGGAGTCGTGGTGGACAACAAGTTAACCATGAGGCAGCAATGTGCCCTTGTGGCCAAGAAGGCCAACAGGATCCTGGCCTGCATTAGGAGGAGTGTGGACAGCAGGTCGAGAGAGGCGATCCTTCCCCTCTCCTCAGCCCTGGTGAGGCCACACCTGGAATATTGTGTGCAGTTCTGGGCTCCCCAGTACAAGAGGGACGTGCAGCTTCTAGAGAGGGTCCAGTGCAAAGCTATGAAGATGATTGAGGGATTGGAGCCTCTATCTTCCGAGAAAAGACTAAGTGAGCTGGGCCTGTTTAGCTTGGAGAAGAGAAGATTGAGAGAGGATCTTACCTACCTGTACAAATACCTGAGGGGACAATGTAAAGAGGATGGGGCCAAACTCTTCTCAGTGGTGGCCTGCGATAAGACAAGGGGTAATGGGTACAAATTGAAACACAGGAAGTTTCATCTCCATATGAGGGAGACAGCACTGGAACAGGCTGCCTAGAGAGGTTGTGGAATCTGCTTCTTCGGAGTTATTCAAAACCTGTCTGGATGAGATCCTGCGCAATGTGCTCTAGGTGACGCTGCTTGGGCAGGGGAGTTGGACCAGATGATCTCTTGAGGTCCCTTCCAACCTCAACCATTCTGTGATTCTGTGATTCTGTGTGGGTATGAATACCACCTCAGGTATGTCACGTCATACGTTAAGTCCCACATTCACACATCATTTCTCACCAGATCAGACTTCAATCTCAAAGCTGTGAAGCTGCTTTCTGTTCTAGCACAGTGGGAGTCTGGAGTTTGCCACAACATGCAGAATGCATTGGCACTTGAAAGAAACCGCTTGATAATTTGATGTTTCAACCGTTGTAACACACCTTTCTAGTCTTTTCGTCTAGTACCGTTAAACTGCTGTATTTATGGAATGCATTAAGGGATATCAACAAAATTTGAAGACAACACTATCTATTACTGTGTAAAATAGTGATGAATTATTATTCTCTGACTTTGCCTTCAAACACGCTAATGACACTAGGAAAAATGAAGGAAAAGGGTGTCTGTTTCCTGTAATTTGTCATCATAAAATGCTCAGAAAGCGAGGCTGCAAGACAATATTTGTTCACAGCATAGGAAAATGATAACCAGAAGAAATGAGAGATTTGGAGAAAGGGATATTGAAGCTCTTTCCCTCTCCGAGCACAAGAGAATGCTGCTGTGTGATTTATGACTGAAATGTTAAAAAGGGTGCCCCTTCCACTGCAGAGCCCAGTCTGTTTCCTGCTGAAACTGATGAATACCTCCATTAACATCCACAGCTCAAGTAGGAGAGTTTGAAAACACCAAAGATGTGTGATACAACTGGGTTAACATACTGGTTCACTAGGCTGTACTGTCCTCAAGGTGAAGGGTCTGTAAGCTATTGGGAAGTGGGAAATCCAAGAGGTCTTTACCTTTGCACTGACCCAACACCCTACCATCATTCCTCTTTTCTCCATGAATATCAGATCTGCCCCAGGTAAACAGAGAAAGCTAAAACTGGAGAACGCTTGACATCTGAGTTTTCATATATGTTTTTAAATGCCCTACTCTCAATCTAAGTTGTACCAACAGCAAGCTGGAGTGTTATCAGCCCAAGCTGTACTGTTCTCAGCCTACCCAGCCATGAATGTCTGACTATTTGTTCCTTACCGATATTCTATTATATTAGTATAATAAAGGTCAACTTTTCTAATATTTACTTTGTTATCACCTATGTACATCTTTTGACTTCTTTGTTTGCCTTCCTCCTGGTAAATTTGTATAGCATTCCCATGGCACATAGCCCTTCCCCTGTGAAAGCACACTGTGCTCCCAAAGTGAGCATGCAGAGTGCACCAAGACCTCAACCTGTCCCAGAGGAGCTCAACACATTCCACCATGTACCCCTCAGCCTCCCTCTGTAGTCCTAAGATAATACATTCCTCATGATTTTTAAGTCCCAAACACATATAATCATGGAGCTTTTGCTCCACCACTATACTTTTTTTAATAACATACAATGTGTATGTGTTTTTTTGATGGCACAAAGCCTTCTGGGCTAACAATGAAGAACCATGGGGAAAGGAGAGAGACAAACCTGGTGTGTCTCAACTATACTATCTACAAGGAATGCTCCCTATCATGTACTATTCCACACCCAGCTTTCTTCTCAAAAGGAACTAGTTGGTTCATTCCAAAAAAAAGAACCTAAGAGTATGTTTACTTTACATTTATATTCGTTACCAGGGGACTGGGACCTAATAGAGTAATGGATAACCAGGTTATCTGATGGTGAGTTATTAAACAAAATGTATGCCTGTAAGGAGGTCATAGCTGCTTCATGATTTATCATGACAATTTTTTTCAAGTTTTTGGGGGATTCTAGTCTTGAACCCAGAAATCACAAAATTTCCCTACTAGTTTCATCAGGTCAACACTCTGATTCTGACATATTTTGGGGTAAACTGCAGAACTGTGTATGGTGGGGATGAAGGGTGAAAAGTATGGAGTTATAATAAGTGGAGACAAGAACTAAAGATAATAATTATCAGCTATACCATAGAGAACATAGTGTAAAATTAAAGAATAAAAATTATTTCTGGTTCTGCACATTCATATAATGAAATGTGGCTGGATTAGCTGCATTCATTCAAAATACTGAATCATCTAATCACAAGTTGAGAGAGGAAGTACTAAAAAAAGCCCTAAATTAAGACAGTCCTTGAGATCACTGGAATACATAGTAAATATGGATGATCCAATTCCAGAAAATTTAAAAAGAAAAAAAATCTTTTCAGTTTGAAGATTAGCTGATGATCTGAAAAACTTTATTAAGACTCTAATACATACTGCAAATTAGCACTTAATTTCAGCTGGAGGGCTGTGTCTATGCATTGCTGGGATGTGGCTATTTACTGGCAGAGGGACTGGCAGAAGAAAACTAACTCATGTGACATCCAGTTTTGCTGCATCAGGGAAACTAGATAACACAACTAAGCAGATGATTTTTGCTGCCATTTAGAACTGGCTTATCACATACTTGTTGTTCATCAATTGGTAACAGAGCTCCAGATAATTCTAAGAGAAAATATTTCCTTTCTATAAAGAGGAATGAACGTATATGTCAATCATTATTTTCTTCTTTGATGGTCTGATTCAACAGCTCCCACTGAGGGGGCAGCTTATTCCAAAACACGGTAATGTTTCCAAAAATTGGTATGCCACAAATTCTGGGCCAATCTCCATGTGGTATTGGTCAGGAAAGCTCATAAGCATGTACCTAAGTGCTTCCTTTAAAGAAGAATGCCTTTCTAAATCAGAACCTCCAAGAAGAAGGGAGCAGGAAGGTGCTGAGCACTTCTGCAAACCCATCTGGCTGGGCTTGGGCTCAGCAAAGTCCCAAAGCACACATTTAGCTCCAAGCCCATTCAGCAGTGTGATCCTATTAATTCAAAAATTTAAGCGTGCAGAAAAAAGGTGGACTTCATTATATGTTAATAGTCAGGAATATAATTAAACGGCTTGCTGAATCAAAGCTTTAATAAGGTGTCTAATTAGTCCTTGGTCAGTCCTTGTTGGGAAAAGCATTATTGGCGTGTTGTCTTTCCCTTTTTTGCCTGGTCCAGAAATACTTACCACAAGAAATTCTGCAGCAATGTCACTTAGAATTATTTCAGCAGAGTATATTGACTACAGATTAAGACACATCCACACATTTAAGGAGTGATGTCTGCAGAAGACTTGGCCCTGTCCTATGCACTGTCCCGTAGGAAATGTCCACAGCTCCCTCTGTCCCATCCCACCACAGCAATTTTACCCATCTGTTTTCACATTCAATGCTGCAAGCACAGATGCAGCACAGAGCAGGTCTCTCTCTGCCAAGGCAAAATCACCACTTGGAGAAACACGGCTGGTGAGCAGAGCAGATATTCTGCTTCAGATTTGCAACAAAATGCAGTTTTGTGGGAGCCAAGTCCTTTCAAAAAATCTGGTCCTACCTTTCGTTCTCAGTTCACTGGGAGAGACACCCCACCTTGAGAAGGAATAAACACCAATATGCCATTAAAAAAATAATAATAATGAAAAAAATCTGAGTCCCAGTTAACATTCCTGTAAGACAAATGTTTAGAGATGCAGGTGGCTGAAAATTTGCAAATGCACTTTGTATGCATGGTGAAGTGTCCACTGGTTATGGATTTTTAAAGCCTTGTTTTTATACTTTTATTACTACTGTCTCAGATCCCTTCATGTCTACTAGAAACTATCAGATTTGGTATTGCTCTGATGTTCTGTCAAATTTCCATGCAAATAAATCTCATTTTGATGATGTCTGTAAAGTTATGCTTTAGACCAGAGATCCCTTAGAGCTCTGTCTTCAATAAAAACGGGTAGAAGTAGAACTACTAATTTAGTTTCTTTAAAAGGCATGTATTCTCATGCACATTAAATCCATCTGTTTCTGAAATGTATGCCTTTCTTCAGTGTGTAATTTGATAAAACCCAAAAGAAAACCTTGGAGCTCCAAACTTGAAGCAACAAGGGAGAGAGGGAGCAAAACCAAGACCATAATATGGTTGGGAACTTTAGGAAAAAAAAAAAAAAAAGAAAGAAAAGCCATCATATTTTTAGAATGCAAAAACATTAGCAGTCCACTCAGAGGATCTTGACATAAATTCTCCATGCATAGTTAAACTTCTAAGAAAAAAAAAAGAAATTAATCCTGTAGGTCTGTGCTCCGGACAGTATTGCTGCAAACAGGAGGCATGGGTCTGTATTAATAAAGTATGTTCACCTCTACACTGAGACTTCAGCCCTCTGCTTTAGGTATGATATGTGTCCAGTCTTATGCTATGGCTATTATTTTTAGATTCATCTTTATCTCAGGGAACTTTTATTTCAATGCAATTCAAAAATACAATGGCTATTTCATGAAGTTATAGAAGCTTTCAGATCTCCATAGTAGCATTGCACGCACAGGAGTGTCATCAGACGTGACTTTATAAAGACCCCTATGAAGCTTCCCCACTGAGTGTCAGGATCCCAAATCACTTGGGCAGTTTTTTGGAAAGCTTCCTACATCCCCACTCTCAAAGCTTTTCCACAGAGCACTGAAATCATTAACCACGACCACAAGGGGACTAGGCAGGATAGTGTTAACGATTGGCTGTTGCTGTAAGTTATTCCACAGATGCAAGCAACTGGAACCCAAAATGGTGATATCTAATTAAAATATAGAAGCCTAAACTTCATTTTAAGGATTGACTTGACTTCACAGACATTTCTTTTGCTGCTTTCAGCAGAAAGTGGAAGGCCTGTACACAAAATAGCAAATCTTCAAAGTACACAAAGCGGGAGCCTGTAATTCACAATTTATATTACTTAGAAGTTATGCTATGGTTTGTAACTTTTCTATACACGGGGCCACAATTAGGGCTAAATATAAAAGCTACAACATAATTTTTACAGCACACTTCGTAGCTGAGAAAAAACAAAACAAAACAAAACAACTCTCTTTACTTGTACTTGCTTCAAGTGCATAGGAAAATAATTCCAAGGATGCCCTAAAGTTTCCTTCAATTGGCTTGTTTTTTTGCTCTTGTGCAAAAATATGTGCTAGGAATCAAGATGAATCTAAGCATCTGGGCACTGGGATATGTGTGCTAGGACCTCACAGTGTAAACCTTTGGCTTTGTGCTCTCTGCAGCTGCTGTTTGTTTTGTTCTCTTATGCAGCTTGATAGCAATTTGTTTTTCTTGCTTGCCCTTTCCACAAGTAACATATCTTCTTGCTCTACAAATCCTTTCAAAGCTTCTGCATCCCACCCAGTGGCATCCATCAGAAAGGATCCTCCTGTGTCCATCATGACACTTGGGCTCCTGAGATTGCTTTTGCTGGCATCTGACTGCTTGCAAGTCAGGTACATGCGCAGGAAAAACTTCCTGTGGGGAAACAAGTTAGGAGATCAAGTGATGTAATTGGATCTTGAAAAGATTGGCACTCATTTACTTTGACACAAAACCCTCCTAACACCACTCCGATCACAGTGGAAACTTAAAAGGGCAATTGTTAAATATGGCCTACAGGGAAGATCTAAATTTAAAGTTGCAAACCTTAGCTATATCAGTGGTTCTGGGAAAAAGGGGCGGGGGTGGGTGGGGGGGGGGACAGGATATTTGCTTAAACTGTCATGTCAGAAAAAGTACTTGGATAGATGCCAATAAACATGTGTCCTTCATAGATGAAGAGAGATTCTGCCTTCTAAATTGGGGTTAACTATTGCACCCATGTTCTTTTGTCCTGGCATTGCTTCATCACACATAGAGGGGGCTGGCAGCTTTAACAACACCAGCAATACTCTGGATAGAGGCAAGTCCTCACTGTAAGTGAGAGGTCTTTGGAGTTATGTTACGCACAGATGTTGCCTCCAGGGAGAACAGAGGCTGTTTATAGCTCAGTGACAAGTACCTCTCTGTAGGTTCTTTAGAAGCCGAAATTTTGATCTGGTTTTAAAATGTAAAGGCTGGCATTCCTGTGGGTGTTCTCCATTAGTCACTTTTAACACATTTCCCACACATCCTGCAATGCAATCAGACCCTTGTTGCAGCCTGGAGATGCAGATGGAATAAGGAATCGCTAGGACACCATCATCATTTCCACGACAACTGACTGCGGTACCACAAACAGAAAAGTCTGCGAAGTAGCAAGCTTTGAGTTCCCAGGAAAGGCCGACAAACACGGCAAGAGACCTCACACCTGTCACTAGCAAAGGCAGTGGGAGAAATAAATCACCCCTTTTAAAATTCTTCTAATGCGTATTAGGTGACTACGTAACATAAAGATCCCATTTTATGTTGCATGTATCCATTTCTATTGCAGTTTATTTGTAACTGATGCTTCCTGAATGCCATTGGACTGCTCAACTCTAGAGAATGTGTGGAAAAAATTATTAAAAACTATTTTTCTCATGAAAATGTCATTTCAATGTGTCATTTTCTGTCCTCCTTTTTCTGTCATCCAGCCTCAGAAGAAAGGGTGTGTGACAGATTTCCTGTCCAATGCCAAGCATCAATGTCAGAAGCAAAGAAAAAAGATTTGTCATACTGCAAGGTGATGTCAGAGCCTCTGTCTAAGTGGAAACCAGTGGGGGCAAGGCAGCAGAAGGAAGGGGGTAAAAAATAAATCACACATTGCATCATCTAGTGAAAAACTAACTTTCCCCTTACTTCTCCCCTTTCTGAACATTTATACCTACACAGGTACATGCGCACACCATGTAAATCGTATTTGCTAACACTAAAATCCCACGGAGTTTCCTCTGGTCAACTTGTTTGAAAGACGTAATCCTAACTGACAGACTTACTTACGTTGAGATGGTTGTCATTGGCAGAAGATAACGGGATAACATCACCAGGTTGAAGTCAGTCCAACCAAAATTTTTAACATTGCCACAAGCTCAAAGGAAATGGAGGCAGGTCCTCTTACAAGAGGTTAGCAGCTGGCCTTCAACAGCATTTTTCCCTCAAAGCAAAGATAACTGAAGCCTCTTCCTCTGGATACAAAAACTGGACCTCTGAAAAGGCCAACCCAAACATACCATTAAAAGGATCTACAATTTACCCCACTCTTGAAAATACCGTTTGCAGACAGCAAAATTTTAGTCATGTAAAACTGATATTTACTGTACTCACTGTATTGTAAAACTGTGCATTTACCGTATTGTAAAATGTTACCTTCATGAAGTGTGGAAGATTCCTTTAAAATAATTACAGATCAGTTGCTTGTATCATAGAATAATAGAATAATAGAATGGTTNAAAAAAAAAAAAAGTTAATTGCTTAACCCATGCAGACAGAAGAATATTTCAGAGAACGACATTGTAAAATCTGCTGTTAATGCAAATATTTGAAGAGAAAAAGTAATACTATATCAACAGCTGATTCTGGCACAAGTTCATTTTGCATTAAAAATCAATGACCACTTTATTGGTAGAGGAAATTAGCACCCAGCCTCATCATTTGGAAAATGAATGGGAGTGGAGTCCTCTGTAAAAACCTATTTGCTTACATTAACTAGAGAAAGAGCTGCAGGAAGACATCTTTTGGGGCTGGCAATCTACAGGGAGAAGAGACAGGTTAGCTCCTGGTGATACAATGCTTTCTCAGACACAAAGAAGATCAGACGAAATATGTGGGCATAACAGACAAGATAAGCTCAGGTCCGTGGGAATGACAGACACTGCACTCTGAATGTCTCTTTAAGGAGTCATCATAACACATTGTTCTTCACTTAAAAGTGAAGGACAGCAAGCTCCTTTTGCTATACTAGACCTGTTTATCTCAAACTGTGTATGAGTAATATCACATTTTGCATTTATTTCTTCTAGATCAAAACAAATTTGGCAGCTTGGATCTTCATGGTGACAGAGCGTGTACTGACTACACTGCACTGATGTTCTTCTCAGCCTTTGTAGCAGTACCTAAAAATGCTGCCTTCTACAATTTTATCGTAAATAACTCACAATGAGTGTCTCTTTCAAAGTCCCTGATTCTGGAGTCAAGTATTTCTGAGAGAATCATGTTTCCACTGCCCCTATTCTCAGAAAGTGCTAGCCCTCCTGGTTACAGATCAAGTCTCAGCTCCAAGGTTAGCCAAAATTTCAAAGAAGTAGTTTCCTTCTTGTCCCTGAAACCACCCTTCTCTAGTTCTCAGGTAGATGATCAACCAGAGCTTTTTCTTTTTTTCTGCAACTGTAGAAAAAAAGAAATGATGAGTCAGAAAGTAAAAGTTTCATCTTTCAGCCACAGGTCTTTTGCCCATTTTTGGTCACACTTTGTGAGTTCTCTATTGCAAAGACCATCTTGTTGGGCCTTTGTAAAGTATCCCAAACACTTTGATCCTCACTTCAGTCTCCCACTGGTACTGCAACCCTGATTACCTTGCCCTGATTATTTCAAATCATATCACTTCTCCTTCTACTTTCAATCCCAGTGGAAAAATGGAAGGGAAGGGAAGGGAAGGGAAGGGAAGGGAAGGGAAG
>VXAL01019650.1:85772-115411 GCA_013399475.1 Chauna torquata | reverse complement strand
AAAGAAGAAAAAAGAAAAGAAAAGAAAAGAAAAGAAAAGAAAAGAAAAGAAAAGAAAAGAAAAGAAAAGAAAAGAAAAGAAAAGAAAAGAAAAGAAAAGAAAAGAAAAGAAAAGAAAAGAAAAGAAAAGAAAAGAAAAGAAAAGAAAAGAAAAGAAACTGTCCGATAATTATTCTGTTTCATTCAGCTCTAATCAAAGTTGGCTCTACTTTTCAAAATATGCAAATGGGGCAGAGTTTGCTTGCATTCATATCTTTTCTTAACTCTGAAAGAATAAGCTTTTTTTCCAAGTGTGCAAAATAATTCAAACCATATGATTACTTTTTTCTCTTTACCAGAAGTGTAACTCTCTCCCACCCCCTCACGAAGAAAAGGAAAAATAGGCCTAAAATGAAACAGGCCGCAGTTCCTCTGTCTATATCCACTGAGCATTTCTGATTATACAGAGCTGCTGCTTTTAAACTTTCCCATCACAATCATTTTCTCTGTACACCCAAATTGGTTGCAAAGTTTTTCCACATCACTTTCACGATGTGAAAGCACAGGGATGTGCTTTCCTAGAACTGCCTACAAAGCAGCATGCCAGGAAGTTACAACTCCAGTGCTCCCTCTACACATATAAAATCTCCTCTTTGGCAATCACATCTTACAGGGATAGGCAGATTCAAACATGGAACAGCTATCACTGTTAGTAGGGATGATTCCCAGGGAAAAGTCTCTTTCCAAAATGCCACAAGCATCCTCTGTGAGCAAGTGGGATCACAGATCCCACTTGCAACAAATGGGACATGTGGGGAACCTCAATAGAAGAAAAAAGTTTTACATCACAGAAAACATCACCCCTGGGGTTGATATATAGGCATGGGAACCCTTTTAAAGTGAAGGATTTATAGCTTCATATTTATGAGAAAGTGTTACTTTGCTTTGAAAGTATTCTAACTTAAAAACCAACTAGTACAAACTCACGTTCAGCAGTGTTATTTACTCTTCCAATGTTGTAGCAATAAACTCTCATGAGCGTGCCATTTAGTACAACTTGCTCAGTGCTCACCTCCTAAAGAGCCCAGCACCTAAGCACTTCCATGTCCATGTGCTCACACAGACTTAACTTGCCAGTCCCTTTGGAATTAATTTTTCCTCCAAGTGGGCCCTTGCTAAGCAAACCATAAAACGTCCAAGGCAGGGACCATCTTTTCATCTGCATTTCTACAGGACCTAATGCAATACAGGTTTTCATTGTCAGCTAACTTCGTGATTGCATAATAAAAATGTCCAGAACTTTGATCATAAAGAAAGTCCAACTTCCTTGAAATGTAATGGTAGCATACAGAAAAGTGATAAAGGTTATGGATGTTGAAAAGTGCAGGTGTTGAAACACGGTTTTCTTCCCATTGTGAGAAGAGCCTGACTTCCATCGAGTGCTGATAAAAATAATTGTTCACAAACATAATGCAGTGATTGTTTTTATAACTGAACAGTATGCTTGTACTGGCTTTACAGGAATGCTAGGAGGATAACAGCACTAAATATCACATAGTGTTCAGATATCACAATAAAAAGGGTCTTGGAGACGTGTCAGAAAGACAGAGGGGTGCTCAGTATGCTGTACATCATGCATGAAATCAGAGAAGGAGCAGGCTGTCACAATGAATCAGGGAGGCTCCCCCTCCTCCCTGCTCCTTCCAAGGCTGCACACTGCCACGACCTGAGCTGGAAAAGCTGGAAACAAAAACCCAGTCCTCTCCCAGGAGGAGAAACACCATGGAGCCATTTCTCCAAGCATAGCTCTGCCTTCAGCACCTGTTGCCCTGCGTAGCTCTTGGCAGGCAGTGGGGTGAAAGAAAGAAAAATCAGAAACAAAAACCCTTGAAATCAGTGAGCCAATTAATCACCAAACACTTTCTCTGGTGTGATCACCAAGCACTTTCTCTTTTTGTGATGCCATGTGTTCTCCCACCACCACCCCTTCCCCTTGAAGCACTTTGTAAAATAATTTAATTCAGAGATGACAGGGGCTTCAGTTAATCCATGTCAAACAAAGATGGTACAGGCTGTGTTTTAAACTTCGAACAGTTTACAGGAAATGTTGAAAAAAAAAAAAAGAAGAAGAAAGACAATAAAAGAAGAAAAGGAGGAGGAGGAAGAAGAAGAAGAAGAAGAAGAAGAAGAAGAAGAAGAAGAAGAAGAAGAAGAAGAAGAAGAAAAAGAAGAAGAAGAAGAAGAGGAGGAGGGGGAGGAGGAGGAGGAGGAGGAAGAAGTGAATTATGTATAAAAGCAGCAGCACTCATCTGCTAAAGACCATGCCCTGCATGGTACCACTGAGTAGAAATTAAGAAATTACTCATACTCCCCCACATCCTCAGTCCCAGACATAGCATTTTCAGATCCAGACTATATCTTGAAATAACAGTGACCAATGACAGGCCTCAGATCAAGACAGTTTTCTTTGTAAGAGCACGAGTTGTGGGGCCCCAAGGGTAACCCCTAAGATGCAGATACACAAAAGCAACTGTAGCACTAGTTTCCCCATGATGCCTATGGATCCCAGGCACTTGGCAGTGAATAATCAGGATGAAGCAGAACAGAAGCGATAAGTCTTCGTTTGAAACTTATCATGCACAGGCTGGATAATTGGAAACTGCATCCAGAAACTTACGATCAAGATCCTGACTGCTGCTGAACTTCTTAATTTCCTTACCTTTCTTCATGTCTCCCTTTCCTTTCTAGCCTTTTGTATTTCATCTATTCAGATGAAGCTCTGCATAGAAAGTATTGCCCTGTATATTTACAATTTTAGCATGACATGGCTGGACCTCTGCTTTTCCCTTCTCTTAGCTTAATGAGGAAAAGGTCAAATTACTGGTATAATCAAAGGAGGTCCTAGGACCTCAGACATCTCAGCTCATCCTTAAGAACCCTTTTTCATTCAAAGAATCTATAAAATAAATTTGATCTGCAGTATGATTAACTCTCCAAATTAAGAACCTGTGTTTTTATTATTTTATTTTATTTTTTATGCTTCAAAGGCACAGGGCCTGTTAAATATGGAGAGTTGTACAGGAGATGTAATAAACTGAGACCTACATTCACAACAGAGTAAGACAGCAGGATCTGATGTGCACCCACATTGCTGCTAGAGCACAGGTATACTGCTGTTCTTGTGAGCTCTGCTCTGAGCCAGCTGCAAACAATGGAAGTACAAATCCGCATGGATTTCCAGCCCATGTTTCTTGCAAAAACAAGGCTCTGAGACTTGATAACTCGTTTCAGGTTTATCAGAGGGCAGAGTGACACTTCCAATCCTGATGAAACATCTACCTGCAAATAACTGTTGATTTACAACCTCATTCAAGAGGTCCTTACTTCCTGTTCTTGCGTACAGATTTCCCCTGCCATCACCTTTCAACAAAGCCTTTTATTTTATCAATTGTTACATTTATCTTTGCTTGTGTTGTACAGCAAAGTAGCTGCCAAGTCACCTACAGGGTTGAACTTTGGCTTTTCAGTAAGAAAAGGGGGAAAATAGGCTGAATTTATTTTTAAAACCTCAAAAAATAAAAGAGAGAGGGGGGCACTTCATAAGGGAAAACACCATCAGAGATTACTGAAACCTCTTATCTTTTGATGCAGAAGCTAGGCCCTACAAACAGATCATTCCACAGAATGTTGGGCAATTATTTCACAAAATAAGAAAAACCCTCTAAACAACAACAACAACAATATTTTTCCTTATGCAGCACAAAAACATAAACTTAATAAATAAATTGGCTGGACACTAACAAACGGTGAGACAACACAGGACAGATACTACTCTGACTAATACCACAGTTGCACCTGACAGACTTAATATATGATGATATATAGTATAATATAATAACCAGAGCTCTGAGGCAGATTGTGTGAAATTGGTGCAAACGAATCCTTGCTTTCCAAATAGCTTGCTGATCAAGAAACAATTGGAAGAACCATGGGTACAAAGAGACTCCTGCAAGACTTAAAAAAATAGTGCAGGCCAACGGATCTGGCACACAACCATGTAACCAAGAGAGACTTTTCTTACAGTGCTGTAGAAAGCACACCCACATCAGTGAAAGACAATGAGACAAGAATTCATTCCTGGACCTGTGTTTGGTAGCTAACAAAGAGCTCCACACCTGATCCAACCACAAGACATGACAGGAGATGTCAGGAGGCTCTGCTCATCCACAGTCTCTATTTTGGCATGAGCGCATAGCTAAGCCCCTGCTGTGGGTGGTTTTGCATGTGCAAAGTCAAGCCAGGGAGGAATGTGAGAGTGATTCAATCTGCATTGTCGTGGTCTGGGCAGGAGGCCAGTTTTTCCCTCTCTGTATTGCACTTCATCAAGACAGGTCCAGCCAGCTATGCTGTTCATGCAAAAATGCCAGGGTGAAGCTGACAGCACATGCCAGTGCTTGTCTCTGGTGCTGCTGAGCTCTGCTCTGCGTGCCAGGAACCCAAACCAGCTGAGAGAATGCTGTTGTAGCAGACCACATCCCAGCCTTGTGGGACCTGCAACCCCTCCAACATAGCACAGGTGGGCCTGTCGCATTTGGGTATCTTGTGCCGAGGGTGAGGTGGCTCGTCCCTTGGGGCAAATCCACAGAAAAGGTGTTGAGCTCAGCAAGTGCAGGACAGTTTGGGTCAGTACCCTGGCCAGCTCAGGACTTCTCCTGGAGCCCACCATCTCCACCACTCTCCATGCAGACCCCTGCACACCTTTCATAGCCCTCCAACATGGTGGAGTAGGCCCACCATCATCCAAACAGCATCACCATCTCTCCAGCGTGAGCAGAAGGGTGAGCATCTTCCCTTGTTGGTTGCAGGGATGCCAGTCACCAGGTGCAAAAATAATCTGTCCTGTCACTAGCCTGTTCCCAGCACCTCACCTGTCTGTTACAGTCCTCATCGTGCACTGCTGCATAGTGGACTGTGAGTCACTTTGCTCCGTTCACACCTTTCAGATGGCAGCTGACCTCCCTCAGGGTACCTCCACTATCTACACTAAGGTGGGAATGGCTGCAGCTAGCATGGGGAGGTATTAGTGTCACCATTCTGGATGTGTCACTTATCACCAGCACAGCTTTGAAGACCAATTAGATCTTCATTGCCACTGTATATTTATTGCCTCTTCCATGAGCATGCTCAGTGCATATGATGCCATGAATATAACCAAGTAACAATCTTTCTGCACTGGTTTCACTGGATTCAACCATTCTTGAGGAAAGACTCACTGAAACAACAGGAACAGAAACAGTGACAGCGGCTCATGTTAAAGGTGCTCTCTTGCTAGAATAACTGGCATATACTTTAATACTTTAAAATAAAGAAATACAAGCTGAAAGGATAAAACAAGACCTGCCTGATATGAAGCTAGGTTCATTTTCAGGTATGTTCTTCCTAGAACATTTGTTTTCAGTGCAGATCAAGAACTGGTAAGTGTTTTCCCTCCAGATTCCACAATGCCCTCCAAATGAGGACCTTAGGAATTTATTGACTTTCCCTTCGTATTTCCAGGGAGAATACATAATTTGTTTTTTCTCTGTCATTCACTCCCCTTTCTCCTTCTGGACATTACTCGAAAATGAAGGAAAATTGTGTAAAAATAAAACAGAATTAACATGGAGAGGAAATAAATAATGAATTATTTTTGGTTTTCCCCAAACTAACATGTTTACCTCAAAAACTATGTTTAAAAAATTTGGAGAACGGAAAAAGTATTGAATTTGGAAAGAAGAAAATTGAAAAAAAAAATTGCTGAGTATCTTTTTCAGTGTTTTGGGACAGCAATTTTTTACTTAGAAACTTTCTATGTATCCATTAACAAAAAGAAATCAGTGCTTTCAGGGACAACGTGCAAGTGAAGGAAATCTGGAGTTTATCAGCACAGAGCAGAAACAATATTAATACAGCTGAAGTTAAAGAGCATTTATGGCAGATGAATTATATGAAAAAATTATTCTTTGACTGTTAGCATTTTAACTCTAGGGTCCTTCTGAAAAATAGGCAAGCAGGAACTGTCCTGAACATCCATCCAGAGATGCATCTGCTGAAGTGCTCTCTTTCTTATGGCTAGTTTTACAAATCCCATCAATTCTAATTTGTCCAGAATAGTTGGATGTGTTTCATCTAGGACTCAGAAAAAATAATGCAAGAGGAAAGCATGAATAAAATAGGAGCAGCCTGTGGAACAGCCCTGGGATCCCAGAGCAACTTGGAAGCTAGCTAAAAAGATTAAAGAGTGAGAAAAAGCTGGTTAGAACCATACTAAATTGCACTATAAACATACAGTCAGAGATATACCTTTTTACTANAAAAAAAAAAAAGTCAACAAAAGTTGGGTTAGAAGTAGACAACTGGAAACGTTTAAGCAGAAATGCTTATCTACCTCTCCCCATTTCCATTATAACCCCACCTCCAAAGCCCATGAAGATTTGAGAGCTATTCAGGTCAGTTTTTGATTTAAAGGATTTCTGTCTAATGGAGAACAGGATTTCTGGCAAATGATGCAGACCTGGGGGTGGAGGAGGGAGGAATAAACAAGCCTCTCCACCCCTTACAGTAGCAGCCACAGCCTAAGTGGATGCAGGCAGTCTGACTGAAACCGTAGTAACGGCTTTGCAGTCCCGTGTAAGGACCATCAGCGACACAGAGCAGCAGTGGCTAGGCAGGCCACCCAGCTCCCACCCTATATTGTGTTGAACTGTGGGGAAGGAGTGGGGAAAGGGAAAAAATAGGAAGATTGAATTAAAATCATGAAACACGTGACATTCATGATGCAGAGAAGAACTCAAGGTGAGCTCTCCAGCAAGTCAGCATCGCTTATTGTGACTGGCTGTTTCTCCTTAGCCCACTCAGGTTTGCTGAAGTAAAGAAACGCATCTGGCTGAAATAAGGACCCCATATTTGCAAACAACTTTCTCAGGAAAAGTGTTTTTGGTTTGTTTATTTTTGATTGGTGGAAGAAAAAAAAAAGACAAAGCAGAACGAAAGATAAGCGGTCATTTATGGTTTGCCTTCAAGCCTCCTCCTATTTAACTAAGCTCGTTCTGGTTCCTTTCAGCATGACTGTCACATTTACCAGTTCTTTCAGCTATACCTAAATTCCTCTGAAAGAGTAATGAGAGTAAGGAAACCAACGTGGTTAAACAGAAAAATAAAGACAATTACAGAATTCAGAATTCAAAAAGATGAGGCTGTTTCAGAAAAGGCATGTAAAGGGAAAATTAACTGTGGCACTAAATGCAAAATTGCAGATTTAAAAGAGGAGAAGGTAGCAAAAGGACTCAAGCTACTTATTAAATCTTTTTTTTCTGCATCGCGAGGAGCAAAAAGCTTAGTGTACTCAATAGGTCCAGCTAACAACTAAGGTGCGGGAGGAGGGTTGAGAGCAAATAAGAGTATTGCAAGGAGGTTAAATGAATGCTGTGAGCCTTCATGAAGTCGGAACTCTGGGGTAATGCCCACGCTGGAACTCTTTATTTAGGAAGAAGGAGCGTGTGAAAGGGGCAACTCAACAGAGCATCCCTCTGAGACCGAAGCTGCTGAAGAAGAAATTACAGCACAGGTGTACAAAGTCAACAGTAACAATTCACCAAATCCAGAAGGCATTCACCAAGAAATCCAAAAGGAAGTCAAGGATAGAAGAGCTGAATTATTAACAGCATATGTAACATCTCACTTCAAACACCTTTGGCATCAGAGGACTGAACACCAAAGATTTTTATTTCAAAGACTGCAGGAAACTACAGACCAGTTAGGCTAACTTACCAAAAATTGAAGACTACAATGAAGTGCAGAGCCAGAGGGCACCTGGATAAAATGCAATCTAATTGAGAAATGTTAACATGGCTTCTGAAAAGAGAAGCCGCTTCTTACAAACCTCTTAGAGGTCTTTGAAGGGATGTACAAACAGTCGCATAAGGGACACTTACATGATACAGTCTACTTGGATTTCTTATAGCTTTTGACAAATCCCTTCACCTGAGTCATCCAAGGACACTACGCAACCATGGTGCAGGAGGGATAGAAATGACAGGTATAAATGGTTCATAAAAACGAAGCTCTGGTGTAAATGTTAACTAATGCGAAGGAGAGACGTCACCCATAGGCAGCTCTGCTCTGTGACACATACATTTCCACGTGTTCATAAGTGACGTGAAAAATGTGAGGTGAGCAAGGAGGAAAAGTTTCTTGATGGTACAGAGTTTCTCAAGGTAGTAAGAAAAATGGTGAAGATTGCCGTGAGACCTGGGTATGCTGATAGGTAGTTTCATGAAAATGTCAGCTTAGTGTTTGGCAGCAGAATCAAAAAAAAAAAAAAAAAAAAAGTTGAGAACAGCTAGCAAAGAAATGCAGAGAAAAACAGATGACATTACAACACTGTTTTGTAAATCTATGGTTTGTCCATACCTTAATACCATATTCCTTTTGTAGTTATGTTTGAACTTTATTGGTTGGGCAACTGTAATACCACCTAAGCCTCTGGAACTGTGAGTCTACATGAAAATTTCCAATAAAAAGTTCAAGTAGTAAAAATTATCCCTTCCTAGTGCTGTATGCAGGACATCTAGAATCTTAAGTATTTCAATAACATTAATTGTTAAAAGTTGTCAAAAGTATAAGGAAAACTAATTTAACCATTTTTTTTCACTTTTGTTTTCAGATAGAAAATTGAGAGAGAAGAGAGGAAAATAAGAATGATTTTGATAAACCATAAAATGTTTTTGATATTTTTGTCAAATGAATAAACCTTTTGGCAGCTTGCTCTTTCTCAATACGAACAATGCTGTGCACTCATAAGATGACTGCAAAATACTCATATATTATAGAATTAAGGTTTTGGAGAGAAGTTGGAAAACAAAGTCAGAAACAATGCCGAGCAAAGCAAACCACATTTGTCATCAGCTTTCAGATACACATTCCCAATCAGAATCTTCAGATATCGTTGCAATACAATCAATGAATCCTTATAGCCATCAAGAAAGCATTTTGATGAAATATTAGTCTATGGAATATCTCTTAAGAAGAAATAGTGTGAATTTCACTGCTTTTACTGCAGGTAAAAATTGATTCTGGAAACACTGGAGAACATAAAAGAGGTCCATCATTGTGTCACCTTCTGTAGATGTCCTCAGGAATACAAAGAGTTATGACTTGGCAGCCCCTTTGGATAATATGTCAATGGTAAAGCTCCTGTCTTGTTTGTGGTGGTTGTTTTTTTGTTTTTTTTTTTGTTTTGTTTTGTTGTTGTTGTTGTTTGTTTGTGTTTGTTTGTTGCCACTGGAGGAAACCTGTGAGGTAATATTAAAAAATAACTTAGCCACTGGGACTGGCTCAAAAATGAAATTATTCTTCAGTTTATCTAATGGCATATCATAAAAAAAATTAATAAGAAAGCAGTTACTTACCCTTTTAACAGGACTGCAAATGCACAAAAAGCTGTATCCTTCAGGGAGGGTCAAGTCTGCTTTAAATCCTAGACTAACCTCCTCAGCAGGTGTAAATCTGCATAGTTGGCCAAGACCCCGAAGAATCTTGTGCCATGAAGATTTGGGACATGCCAAGACCCCACAGGATCTTGTGCCATGAAGATTTGGGACACGCATTTTCACTGATGTTGGACTTAGTTTAGTTGAAATGCACTTCAGATAGAGAACACACTGCCACTAATGAAAATGGTTGTTAGCTCACTATTTTATGTTTCTGACATTCTGGATGTGGAAAAATAAGACACCATTTCAAGAGGTATTGAGATATGTAATTATCATTCTTTGGTCTGTGGCTAGAAAAACTGCACAGGGTCACCAGCACAGATGTCAGCTCTGGTAGCATACAGTAAAGATACTGACTCATTAGGAGTTCCTTTTACAAGCCCCTTGTAAAACTTTATCTCTGGGAAGGAGCTAGTAGCATCTCTGCTTAGTAAAAATTCTCACTGAAGAACAACTTCATTTTGAATTTGGCAGACCATGTTTTCTTGTTGGTTCAGAAGATCTCAGAGGGATTATTAATATTCCATTACCTTTTCCTCTAAGAGAGTCACAGTCTTTTTTAATCCTGTGTTTGACTTTAAACCTGCTTTTATTGATGTTCTTCTACACCCCCTGCTCAGCCCATCCCATCCTGCAATACTTGTCTTGCTCGAATGTATCCCAGCTAGCCACAACACACTCAAAACCAATAGGAACAACTCCCCCCTCTCCATATCCTTGTCCTCTTTATAGCCAAGGTCATCAAAAGCTGTGGTTCAGTGGTTACTTTCACTTATTCTCTCCTCCTCAGTCATCACAAAACCTAATTCAAAATGGTTTTTTAGGTATCTGGCTTTCAGGTTTGCTTATAGGATTGTGATCTAGTTTAATTTAAACCCATTCCCTGCTGGACTGTGCACAGGCTTTCTCAGTGCCTTCTCCCACACTGTCTCCATCTTTAAAGGATCACCTGAGTTTTTCCCTTTTCCTGCTTTCACAGTCTCAGCTGACAAAGCATCTTTAGTCTTAGGTTTATGGCTGCCTTTGCATCCCAGCAATTTTTGCAATCAGTGTGTTAAATATATTACATAAAAACATAGTACCCAGCATGATCCTGTTATGATGAGGTTGCTGTTGGTTCCTGATGCTTTATGAGCACAAAGCAGCTTTCCTCCCCGCAGAAAACAGGAGAGTAAGCAGTGCCTGATAGTGCCCCTTATCCAAGACCAAAAATACCAATTTTGCAGCAACTCAACCAAATAGTGANCGACACAGATGAGGTGACCTAACATTGCCTCTGTATGGGTAGCCCATCCACAGCATGCACTTAATCAGTTTACTTAAAAAAAAATTAAAAGTCTTTGTAAAGGGTGTTCCATCCCCCCACCCCCCGCCTTCCTCCGGAACTGAAGTGACTAAAGCAATAGGCAGCTTGGGCATATTAGCCACTGTCCTTCAGACAGGTGAGACCACTGGAAACTCTGTGTCAGTTACTGCATCCAAGAGCAGATGCTGTGCCAAGCCATTCATAAATGCCAGCGTTCTCTTCCCTGTTTCAGCTTTCTTTTTTCTATATTTTTGTTCCAAGCCACTCACCAGCAAGGCTTTTCCTCGCCCTCCCTCCAGCCGATGGCAGTGAGCTCCAGAGATTCCTGTCTCTCTTTCCCACTCCCGCTGGCCTCAAGATGGGGAGCTGCTCCAGCACTCCAGCTCCCCAGCAAGAACCCACAGGGCTGACAAGAGGGGAGGAGAGAAACAGCCTGGCTGGAGAGGGAAACCCCTCTGCCCCTGGCTCCATCCTCAGCCGCACCAGCCTTCTGAAGCAGCCAAAACTGCAGGGGTGACCAAACACAGACTAAGTAGGCAGCCAGAGGGAGGATTCCTGGGAGATTTCAGCTGGGGTTTCAAAAAGGACAAGAATACCTGCATTTTTCAGATCTGGATAACCCACCGCCAGCTGCGGTGGCTGCAGAATTGCTCATCCAGACTTGCCTAAGGCTCTCGGACCAGCCTTGCTCCCCAGCCCTGAAGCAGATGGATTTACCTAACTGCTCATGGCTGCTCCAGAGCTGGCAGAGGTTCTCTATGCTACTTCCCTTAGTCCACCAGCAAATGCTCAGGACTTACAAGAAAACGATGTACCCCACTGCACAGGCACAATCTGGGGCTGCTGCAGCTTGGAGTTGTGGAGCCACTGAGGCTGGCCTGAGCAGGAGAAACACCCCAGCCCTGCCCATGGCCTCTGTCCCAGCAACAACTTCAGCTCACTGGCCCAGCAGATCCATGCACATACCTTCCCCTCAGCATACATTGAACACTAAATATATTTTCTTGCATTCATATCAAATGTGGAACTGCTTGAAGAAACTGTAAACACACTAGGCCTCATACTTCTCCCCTTTGCCCTATGAAATGGGGTCACTTTTGTCTGACAAAGTAAACCAAGATGGGTTTTCTTCCATACTTCAGTTTCACCAGAAACGCAAGGGAGTACATGGCAGCATCTCTCCAAGACCAGCACTCCCGTCACGGATGCTCTTTAAAGCCAGTGGGGGCAGATTACAACACCAGTTATCTCCTTTGACAAGTTCAGGAAATACAGATTTCTGAAGAAGTTCTAGACTCTGTCAAAAACAGAAGGAGAAGCAATGTCAGAGAGCAGTTGCCATCTGGAACGGGTCTTGTGGGGCTTGGGAGCCTTGTGGGTGAGACAAGCCATAGCCTCCATCCTCCCCCACACTCAACGCACTGCTCTGGGCCTCCCCTGGGAAGCACCAACATGCCACCCCCACAGGTGGCCTTGTCAGAGACGGCCTGGCTGGTGCATGGGAGTACCACGGTCCATGGAGCCACGCTGTGGCATTGCTTTTTATATCTGGGGACAGGGCAATGTCACCAATGTCTGCTGGGGAGGGAAGCAACTGCTAACAAGGAGACACAGACTGTCATCCAGAGGTTGCTGCACGAGTTAGTGTCTGACCAAAAGCTAAGTTTGAGGCTTCTTGAAGTGGGAAGAAGAAGCCTTTCCAGAGTGTTATGGGCCATTTTTAAAAAGAAGGACTAAGAGCTCTTGAGTCCATGGAATGAATCAGGAGAAGTGGTTCACAGAAAAAATGCACACTTTGATATCATTCATGACAGGGCAACTTTAGATCTAGAGAATCAGCAATTATCCTTGCACTCAGGATGTGCTCTGAGAATTGAATCTGAAGTATACAGCAGATAAGAAATCAAACCTGTTTCTCCAAAGCCCTTACTGTGCAGATCTTCTGCTTTCCTCTATGCTTCTTAGGTGCCCTCCAAAGCCACTTCAAAATCTACATTGATCTGGGACTTAGGAGTGTGTCTGATTTAATGACAAGAATAGAGCTAAGAGCTTTTACACTTCAGCTGCTTCCTTTCAGAGATACTGCTGCCTCATGCAGCAACAAACTTTTCCATAATGCTATAGGCAAAACCAGATGGAGGCAAGTTTCTTGTTTTGGAGAGGAGATTACAAGAAAGTTTCTGTTTCTCTGCTGCTGCACTAGTGGTTTATTACCAAGCCTTCCCTCAAGATACCAGTGGGTATAAGATAGTCCCTTGCTAGGTTTCTGAGCCAGTGCCTTAATATCTAAGGCTGTCTGGAAGCAACACAAATAATCCCATCCTGGCTTGCAAGGAAGAGAAAACTTGTATGCAACACTGAATGAACGTCCCAGAGAAGCAGTGACCAATGATTCACTTTGAGTAATGCTGACTCACTTCAAGGTACTTTCCATGTACACACGCACACGCTGAGCGAGTGAGCGAAAATAAATGCCTGATCTCAAGAAAGTTCAAACTAAATATTGTTGTAACCTTTTACTTTACCCAGAGAGAAAAATCAGTCTCCTTTTTATGGAGAGAGACTGTTTGGCAGAGCAGCCAAAACCAGTTGTTTTTGTTTTCACAGGAGTTTCAAATCCAGAGATAACTGTTAAGGACAAGTTTTTAGGGTGTGTGGGGCAGGCCACAAAATTGCAAGTGCTTAAAGCCTGGAGTATGTAAACAAAGGCTTGTAAATGCTGCAGGGCCTCAGCACGAATGTCAGACTCAGGGGATGGGGAAAAGCCAAGTGCGCTGGCAGGATGGTGGCTGCTAGTAGCATGTGCAAAGCCTTGTCACACTGAGAACGATACCAGAGGTTGGGCAGCATAACACAGCCCATTTTACTGACAGGCTGGCAGAGGTAGCTTGCTTGCAAGCCAGGAGCCCCCAGACCTGTTCCCCTCTCCCTGCTCCACAGAAATGCGTCCTTGCTGAAGTCCTCCCCAGTCCATGAGGTACATGGGCTTGGCTGAAGGAGCATGAGGACACTGCTCTGGACCAATGATGCTCCTGTTCCTGTATCTGATACCTAGATCTGCCCTAGCAAGCTCTCTGCTTAGCTCTATTCTTCTGTTGCTCACCTGTATTTGTTATAGCCCTGTCACACTGTCAGTTTCTATTTTTTTGTTCAATCTTCTGCAGTTTTCCAGCTCTATGCTTTGTGGCATTAATTCCCCAGGCACATGCTGCTGTTTGCATACACATCTCATGATCACAGCAGAGACACACTTCTGTGTAGCACTAAGTCCTGCTGTCCCAAGACACAGCAGTTCCTGGAAAATACCTTCCAGGCCTGAGAGACATCTTTGGGCGACTCACTCTGGGCAGCTTGTGGGATCTCCATGCTGCTCCTAAACAGGTCTGAACACTTGCACTTGTGCCATCATTGCCAAAGCCAGCAGGAAGTGATATGGTGTTCCTCTTGGCTCCTTGGCAGGATCATATTACAGAGAGAGTGCCACTGCTTTGTGAATATCCTGACATGATTCCACGTGGTGGTGGTGGGGCTGCCTCTCTTTAATGTGTTTCCTTAGTCCTCAGTTAGTTCCTCACAAATTAAAAGCCTAAGAAATGGGCAGCATTGTCTCAGAGTTCCTCAATATGGATACTGGCCTGTGCTAAGTTCCTCCCTACGAAGATGTTAAGAAGTTGGTGGGATGGGGCAGGAGGCAGAGTTTGTGGTCAGGATGGAGCTAGAGCACCAGGCAACAGCCACAAGGCTGACCATCACTTGCAGGGCTGATTTAGAAAGCGGAGAATCATGAGGTGGTACCATTGTCCCAGAAGTGCGTTTTGCTGCGATGCTGTTCAACAAGGGGAAGTGCAAAGTCCTGTACCTGGCGAGGAACAACCACAGGTACCAGGACATGCTGGGGGCCACCCAGACAGAAAGCAACTTGGCAGAACAGGACCCAAGGTTCCTAGTGGACACCAAATTGAACATGAGCCAGCAGCATGCCCTTGCAGCAAAGAAGGCTAATGGTGTCCTGGGCTGCATTAAGCAAACTAACGTCAGCAAGTGGAAGGAGGTGATCCTTCCCCTCTCCTCAGCATTGGTGAGGCCACACCTGGAGTGCTGTGTTCAGGTCTGGGCTCACAGTATGAGAGAGACATGGGTATACTAGAAAGAGTCCAACAAAGGGCCACAAAGATGATGAAGGGACTGGAGCGCCTCTCCTATAAGGAACAGCTGAGAGAGATGGGACTGTTCAGTCCGGGTAAGAGAAGGGTCAAGGCGGATCTTATCCATGTACATAAATACCTGAAGGGAGGGTGCAAAGAGAATGGAGCCAGGCTCTTCTCAGTAGTGCCCAGTGCCAGGACAAGAGGCAGTGGGCATAAATTGGAACACAAGAGGTTCTCTCTGAACATCAGAAAGCACTTCTTTGCTGTGTGGGTGACTGAGCACTGGCACAGGTTGCCCAGAGAGATGGTGGAGTCTCCCTCCTTGGAGATCTTCAAAAGCCACATGGACATGGTCTTAGGCAACCTGCTTGAGCAGGGGCATTGGACAAGATGACCTCCAGAGGTCCCTTCCAACATTAACCACTCTGTGATTCTGTGAATACTCCCTTATTTGCATACACATGCAATGGATATAGCTGGTCAGAATTCATATGCCAGCCACCTGCAGGGAAGCTGAGTAAATCCCAGCAGCCCTTAATTACCCCTACCAAATATTGGCCAAGAGGCTTCCATTGTGCCTGGAGCTGAAAGCAGATACTGCTTGCCAAAGGGAAGGATGAAGAACACCTGCTTCAAGATGGGAGCCAACAGGCTCTACATTAATTAAATTAGATATAAATCAATAATGCCAGTGATAATAAGAAAGAACAAGTGAGTCCAAATTATTAATATCAAAACAGATCAAAACTGCTGATATACAAAACTGTTCCACTGAAAACTGCCCCCATCTCCTCCCTTTCCCTGATTTTGTTTTGAAACTTCTCATGCCATGTGGAATTAAATGGAAAGCTTTCCATCTCTATCTCTTCAAAGCATCCAAAACATATTTTTTTTCCATTTCTAAACACAAGACAGTGCCAGCACTCCTGCATTGCGCAAGGGAAACTGAGGCATGGGAATTATGGAGGGCTGAGAACTGCAGCCTGGGCATCTCACCTTGTGTTGTCCACTCTGCAATGGGATCACACCAGTGTGAGGCATAAAATGGCCATACTGACCCAGAGCAAAGCCCAGCCCCAGCAATGGCACCTGGCTCCCCACCATCACATTCCAAACAGTGAGCGAGCTCCTCCTCTTGCAGATCTTGCAGGGGATGAGCTGCTCTGCACCTTCTGCTGCCTGGCTGTATGCTTTCTGTACACCTTCTAGGAGCGTAATTGCCCTGAGACCTTTACTCCCCTGGTATGTGTCACCAAAGGTTTTTCAAAGCACATGAGGAATGGGGCACAAAGGAAACCCACACTTTACTTCCAGTGAAGCTGTCAAGGTGGAGCATGTGCAAGGTTTTTGGACCAACCCAGGCTTTTTACATAGAGTATGTATGGGGGGGACTTCATCATGCTTCAGGCACTAAAAGGAGAGCATGGGTGCTTGGAGCATCCCTGTTTCTAGTCCAGCCAGGTGTGTGGGGTCAGTCCACACTATCCTGCAGAGCCTATGGTGACAACCCCACAAATACAGCTCTGCTGCCCCAGGCCACCATGGTGCTCAGCTGTCTGAGTGTCCTGCTGGTACATCAAGCTTGGACATCCTCCACACGAAGCTGAACCACCCAGCCTCTTGCTTGCCCACTCTCAGGTGAGCTACCCCTGGCACCTCTCAGAGATGTGCCCAAACCTGTGCTCACCAGGTGGCTGGTGTTACACATCGAAAAGGTTTAACAGCCCCAGATGCCTGTTTATAAGCATAGATGGGGGATTTGTGCCTACGAGCAGTAGAGTTGGGACCTGGCTTTGCGAAGCCAGAGGTGGAGGGGGCTCCCCACCAGTTTCACTGGGGCTACAGTGTCCTGCCAGCAGAGCTGGTCGCCAGCCTGGCTCTCTCCTCGAGGCCTCAGTAGCAGATTCTGCCCACCACACAGAAACCGCGAGCCCCCTCTTCACCACCCCTCCGGGGAGCTGAGGCACCTGAGCAGCAGCCGGCAGTGCCTTTCCCAAATGTCAGGCAAGCACAGTGGTTTCGATCAGAGAGGCAAACAGCCTAATCCCTAATTAAGAAGCCCCCTCCACAGCAGTGCCAAGAACAGCCGGCAGCTCCGTGCCCTGGTGCCGGTGCTCGGTGGCAGGGAGGGCCGCTGGCGGCCAGCAAAGCCCACGAGGCCTGGTGGGGCGAGCGACGTCTTGCCACGCTGGGGCTCCCGCTGGCCCCCGTGTGTGGAGATGGAGGGAGGCCGGGCGGGCTGGGGGCGGCTCTGAGCACTGTCGGCAAGAGTTCAGTGAGGTATTTCTCCTTCCAAACGGGAACAGCAGACCCGATTCTCCGCTGGGGGATTTACCAAACGGTGAGGATTTTCTCAGGAATTTTGCAGAGGCCCTCTTTGGAGAGAACATTCTGTGCCTGACCTCTTTGCAGTTCATTTGGCTCAGAAGACACCTTCTTGTGCTGGATTTTGCTTCTCCTCCCCTTCCCTCCCTGCCTTTGGCTTTTTTTTGTGAAGCAAAACAACAATTCAACCAGTCGTTCTCCTAAGGAGCGAGAACGTTTGCAGCAGAGGAGAGGACGAGGGGAAGGTGCTTGCTCCTACCTCCGGCAGCTGAGCAGGACCGTGCAGCTCTGCACATCCAGCGTCTGCGTCATTGCCGCTCTGCAGCTCACTGTTCCAGCCTCAGAGCCAACTTCCAAAGAAATGAAAACTCATATATGCATAATCTTTGCAGGCGCCATCAACGGTATGAGGCAAAACAGCTTTGAAAACACTTACTCATGTTCCAGCCACTCCTAATACTGGAAACATCATCAATGATAAATCATATCTTTCAATTAACCTTGATTTTTTTTTCTTCAATACAAAGCTAGCCAAGAATTTATTCTATTACAAATGTATATGTATTCTTGCCATCTACTTGTCCTCCCCCTGTTTTTTCTGCTTAGGTATTCTGCCCATTTATGTGAAAGCTTCTAGTTCTGGGGGAGGGAGTGCTGCGTGGACATGATCACTTCCTAGGGAATTCAGCACCAGAGGTTGCAGCAGAGAGAGCTGGTGCCGAGGCTGAGGGCTGCATCAGTATGATGTCTTGTCAACAGCCTGCACTTGTCAGAAGTTTCTGGTTATCTTGGTCTTGATCGACTGCTGTTCACATCACTCAGTACTAGCAAAGGGGAAAGAAAGACACGCTCTCACTTAACCGTTTAGCTGAGAAATGAGAGAGACCAGTTTAATGCACAGCCTTCCCTCCCACAGGACTCTGCCATAGTATCGACTTTGTCATTTAGACTCCGAAATCACTTGGACCTCCAGCTGCATTTCCGTAAGTGGAAATACCGTCTGATTTTCAAAATACATAAGTACACATAGAGGCAAGAGACAACAAACTCAATCTGCGGAAACAGCTAGGCACTTTTCAGCACAAAGGGATTTTCCTTGTTTTTGAAAAATCTTCAAAACAGTCCCTCTGGTTTTAGATCCATAGTACCTTGTATCTGTCACATAACCAGCTGACTCTCTAGACCACCTCGTTGTGGGGGTTTTAGGCAATTCTTTCCAACACTTGTCTCTCTAATCCAAATTTTTAAAGATACTTAAGCTCCCACCCTAATATTGAATAGTTTTTTTAAATATCTTTGAACATCTGTTCTTCAGCTCACCGTGGCCACAAGAGGCTTAGCAAGGGCCCTGTGTCCTCTTTATATGTTTCCGTTGTAACTACTGGACTCTAGTCTGGGTTGGGACCCGTCAAGGCTGCCCTCACACAAGCAATGATAGATTATCTCTCTCTTCTGGGCAGACAGTCTCTTTCATGGTGACACCTGAGGCTCAGTATGTTTTTGTCCATGCAGTCACACCTGATTATCCCAAAAGCCCCAGGAAAGGGCCAATGCTGCTGAGCATCTCCCACAGCAATGACGACAAAAGGGAGGAAGGAAGTGTGCAAACATCTATCCCGTGGTGCTGCTGACTCTTTGTTCTTTCATTGCACTTCCAAATGATCAGGCTTCATAAACAGAGGGCTCTTGTCCCCCCCTCAATTGTCCTTCACTTTTCCAGTGTCCTTTAGGACTGCACAAGCGGTAATAACTTGTTTGTTCATGGCAGTTTTATGAATCAGCCTGCACTTACTTGCTTGACGTACATGAAGTCTAATATTTCAGTAAATATATCTAGGAATCTTCAGCGTATTAATATGCTGCAGCTTGGATTTTGCTAAATAGCAAGCAGATTCGAAATGCCCTTCATAACATATATGGAGGCAGCTCTTGTCAATAAGTATCAGCGGGGTGGGGAAGGAAAAACAGGTAGGGAATCCTCTGAAACCCTAATGGTGTGCCTCCAGGAAGGTATCCCTCAAGTTTGATTTGAGTAAGTCTTATCAGGAGCAGCTGCAATCGTGAATCACTGACTGGGGGCGCAGGGACATAGTCAGGCTTGATCTGGGGCTTGTCAGCAGTAGATCTGACAGTGAGCTGCCAAGGCACAGAAGGCTTGCAGGTGGTCGTCAGGAAGAGACAGGTCTTACTCCATGGCTACGCCTCACACACCTTCGCTGGCATTGGAAATGTCTGCTTACCTGGCAGCACCCACAAGGTGCGGAGAGAACACCTGAGCCCCACCTCACCTCCTGCAACAGCAACATGCTGCTTGTGTGAGAAAAACAAAGCCCATGAGTGTCCAGGAGGGGGGAAATGATCATCTTTGAGATCTTTATTCTATTTCTTGTTCAGATTTACAGGATATTCTGGATAGGGAGCAAAGGAGAATATGGGCAAAGCTAGTAGTAATCCCATTTGCTTTCCACAGTCAATGAAATAAGCAAAATTAAGCTTGTAATAAAGATAGCCTTCTTTCTATTCATGTGAGAAATGCGTATAATTTTTTCTCTGGTAGAGTGTTACCTTTTCAATAGACCAGTTTAACACTAATGAAAGAGAATCCATTACTTCCCCCACACTGAGATCTGAAGAGCGTTCACTTGACCAATTCATGAAGCTGGTATGACCGGGTCTTCCCCTCCCCCTGCCACACAAGTTATTTGTAGCACTGATTTCAGTAACAAAGGAATTTCTGAAGAAATGTGGCTGTTTGCACGCTCTCTAGAAAAACAAAGAGGAATTGCATTTTCATCAGACTGTTGGCTGTTAACAATCTAGTCAGCTCTGTCACAAAGTTCTTGTTTTAAATTTGGGTACCAGCTGTTCATGTTCTAGTCAAATCCCCAAGGCTCTGCTGGCTTTTGCACCAGCTAACAAACCAGTCCAGATCCTAAAAGTGCAGTTCTCAGCCTGTGAGGGGTGGCCAACCTGACCCTCTTGAGCCACATCATGAAATCTTCATGTGGCCAAGAGCTGCAAAACATATGCCACATACCTCGGAAAGCCAAGGGGCCAGGAGCAATCTGGGAGGAGTTCCCAGATAGGGCATGACAGTGGGCTTCCCGGTGAGACAAGGGAGAATGGTTAGGCTGGACAAGCAGCACTTGTGTCCCAGGGTGACTCAGCAGTGTCAGTTTCTACTGCCCCCCGACTCATTTCTTCTTGGAGCTTGCAATGCAGGTCACCCTGCAACCCTTGCATCAACTGCGGTCACCTGAACTGGTTCCAGCCTGAGAGCTGTGCCCGAACCACCACCCTCATGGGATGACTTCCGCCATGGCACAGCTGTGTCCCTGCAGTCCCTGCCAGTTTGCAGCACACTCACAGGCTCATGGAGAAGGACTGGCATTCTTTTCTGTGGGGCGTGTGTTTGGTGGTGATTGGCTTCCTTTGGAAACGACTGAGTAAGAGGCCACGGTCAAATCCTAGACTCAAATATGTTAAGTACAACTTTCCGTGACTTCAGAGACATCTGTATCGTTATAAAGGACAGAATTTGGGCTTAACAACCTACAAAACCAACATTTGAAGTAAAAAAAGTAGACTGGAAAGCAAGAAAAGTGATTTCACTAGCTGTTGAGTGAGTTGTTCAACCCTTCAGATGTCAAAGGGAAAGCACTCAACTCGTTATAACAGTCCAGCTCTGTTCCACAGATGAATCTCTGGTAATGTATAGAGGACACAAAGAGTAGTCCCTAATCCACAGACCCCTGTGTTGAAGGATTTTCTATGGTAAACTATGTGACAGTGATGTGTGTTGCCCCGGGCTAGAACTTGCCCAGTGTCATGGAGGAACCTGTTAGCAAGACCCCCTACAGGTCTTCCATGAGAGTCTGAATGGTTGTCTCATGGCTCAGGGATGGCTGGAAAAGTATTGGATAACATTTCAGAGCAATGACTCCTAGAAAAGCTTCAGAACAATGCTATGGCAATGCTCTGCTAAGAGATTACATATGCCTTGAGTAGCCTAACTTGAACTCCTGAGCCCATTACTTGATCAATATGTCAGAGACCTAGCAACATCCCCCCCTCCCCACCCCAAGTTGATTACACTAGTGAGCACACTACCACTGGCTGACTTCTGTGTGTCCCCCGTGGAAATTAGCATTTGACTGTTAAGATTTTGCTTTTTCTTTTCTTTCTCACCTCTCGTGCTTACAGCTCCAGTGTATTTGTTGCTGACTTTTTAAAGCAGATCTCTGAGGAGACCAAGTTTCTTGGGTTTACTAACTTTTTAATCTAATTTTCTCCCCCTGTCCTGTTGTGGAGGGGAAGTGAGAGAACAGCTGGGTCAGTGTCTGGCAGCCAACAAAGGCCAACCCATCACACTAAGTCTGGTGATGCCCATGCTGCCAAATGGTCTTCCACCATACTGGAGGGAATGTGTGGGCTGGACAAGAGACCTGGTCTTCACATGACTGTGAAGAAAATGGGGCTGTAGCTAGGAGGCAGAGACAGAGTAGAGGAAGTTACTCTTTTGCTTGAATTTTTATCTAGGTTTTGTTCTTGCAGGAAAATTGAATTATTAATTCAGGATTGTTTAAATTTTCTTTGGTTATCTGTGTTTCATACACTGGTATTACTTTCTTCTTTGCCTGTACAAGGATTTTAATTCTAATCGACTGCAATAACATTCAAATAAAATTATTATTTGATAAATAATAAATTTCAGCTTCTTAAATGCTTCAGTAATTAATGTGCAGTTTTTGCTTTTTCCTTCAAGTGCTGGCAAAATAAGCAAAGCCTATGGAGATCAGACATTTTCCCCAAAAGAGGTACTCACTTTTGTTTTTGTTAAGAATGTCCAGATCCAATCATTCACCTTTTTTTAAAGAACAAGTTATGAGTTGCACATTGACCATGAACTACACATGTGCTATAGTAAGTACAAATATATTATCCAGATTTTGAATATTGAAAATACTATTTATGTCATCCAATTCATTCTTGCAGAATTGCCTAGGCACTTGACTAACCACTTGCACATAGAAGTGTATATTTGTGCTTGAGCAATGGAGAGTTTTATTTCAAAAGTGGAACAGCCCTCCAAATGCATGGTTACTACATAATACAAGCTGAAGGAATATTGTTGCTCAGATTTTAGAAACTGAATGCTGTATTCCCTGCATTCTGAGTGCTGAATTACATCTCAGTCTATTTATTTTTTTTTCAGTAAGATATATAATTGATTTTAAGACAAGGCAGTGCCTACATATGTTATAGATGGTTGTAGAGCAGAATTGTCTCTCCTTCTTTCCAAAGTTTTTTCTAACATCTTTTCCCAAAATAGGACATCAAAATCTCTTTCAACCGCACTTTTTGAAAAATGAAATTTTGGAGATATTCAGCTAATTTTTAGCAGTTCTAACCCTTCCACACATAAGCTGGGTAATCACTTCCTATCAAATTTTAACGATGCTGGTACGTTCCTGCCAAGCACTGGCTTTAGTTTAATCAATGTCTTCCTACAGAGGATGTCCTGTAGGAAAATCTTTCTACCACAGAGCATTACCAGGCTTCTCTTCAAGGGTTCAGTGGCACTCCTTTCCCCTGCTGAAGGATGAAAATGTTCTTCCCTCACTTTTGGCATATCACATTAATAAACACTTTAATGTTATCCATTGGCAATAATTTTTAAAAATTATGCATTTGCATGAAGTCAAACATCAGACTGCGTACTCTCTATTCTACTTATAAAAGACTATGGAAGATTTCTGGGTGTATTTTATTTCCATTGGCATAGATGCCTGTTCGGCTTACAGGCTGCCTTCTTAAAATGGGTTTATAATGGATGTGCAGCAGGAGAGCAAGGCAAGGAGGCCAGAAAGCACAGGTGAAGTTGGCCATACTTCTACAGGTAGAAAAAAACAGGCTGTAAACATTGTCAGATCAACAGTTCCAGTCAGCCTGAAGCTTCAAGGGCAGATCAAAACTGCAGTCAAGCCTGTTGTCAATCACAGTACTCCAAAGGCAGAGATGTTGCAACTGGTGGGAGAGTGAGATGGTGAAGAACTTGGCAAGATTTCAGCCTGCTTCTAGCCTTGTTAAGGACAAAGAGTTCCCACAGCCCAGTGGTTTTCTGGAGAGTCAGACTAAACTTTCTTATTGAAGAGATCTGACCTAAGTGACTGTCTTGGGAATGCAGGTTCAAGAGCTTGATCCAGCCTGAGCTGACAGCTTCTTGCTATCCTGATCTGATGACTTCCATCTGAACGTTTGATCCTACAGTTATGAAGGTCTCTTTAATTAGACAATATTCATTTCATTAACTCTGCTTTCAGAATATAAGAGCCTAACAGCAGGGACTGATTATTCTTTTCAGTGCAATGTAGATTTTTTATTTTTTTTTTTTTATGATCCAGTTGGGAAATACTTTTGGGAAACACTTGTTCAAAACAAAACAGGACAAAAAATGGGATTTTTCTAAGCCAAGAAAGAATACTCCTAAAGAAATATTTTGGCTACAGAAGGTTGTGCTGGGGTGGTACTAATGATGTACTTTTGTTAGCCCTCTAAATTCAGGGCAATGAGAAGTGCAGCAGACTGGAATCACAGCACTCTCTGAGCTGATTCAAATGTGCACATGACACGTAGATTTCAGTCAATCTGTATACACTCTCACTTATTCTCCCCCTGTGTGCTTCTCTTCTCCATCAGCGGGACCCCAAGCCCCTTCAAAATTGATGGCAATCTTTCCATCGACTCTCACGGGCCTTGGACTGGATCCTGCAGTCTTGCAGTATATGTCTATTCAACACGTTGAACTGAAACAGGCAGAACCAGGAGGATTTAGAGAGCAAATCTGCCAGATCTGTGCTGCTAATCTGAGATGCTAATCTAAGAAGAAGAAATTGTCAAGATCTCAGGTAGGAAGGGCTGTAATGTGTGAGAGTTTGGTCAGGAGGGGATGCTAAATTTTATCATAGCAAGGCAGCACAATTAATGTGAAAATGTCTGAGAAGGAAGCAGGATATTAAACCCCAACTTGATCATCAACCCTTAGGATAGCAATATAAGTGGCATTAGCAGCCCGGATTTTGGCTCCAATACCTAAAACTTTTGCATAAATCTCTTCGCTGAGGCATGCTGAAAGTAAAACACCTTTTCTTCTGAAAGGCCTACTTATAAGAAGCTCTGCGAGAGAGGGATGACATTTAACAGATGCCAGATAAATAGATGCTAAGGGTTCAGAAACACTACGCCACCCAAACCTGACAAAGTTGTTGCTCCTGAGGCTTTAAGCTTTCCAGGGGGGAGTTGGTTCATATGTTTGGTAAGAGCCAGCAAGAAGGTTTCCCCTTGGCATCATGAGGCTCTGAGGCACGGGGCAACTTGGGAGGGCAGAAAGAGCTGTGAGAAAGCAGGATGTAGCAGGGTGGGAAGAAGATAGTGAACTCTCCCATGGGCTGGAGCTGGCGTCCTCAATGCCTTCCATTTCCTTGACATCCCTTTCTGGTTGTCAGCCAGAAAGGAGAGCTGTTCAGATGGGCAGGCTGCAAAGGAAAGACTGCAGAGCCAGCACACCAGGCATGGGCTGAGCCTCCTGGAGTTGGACTCCAAGGCACTGGAGATCAGCAGGAGCCCCTCAAGGACCCTAGATTTTACATGCTTTGCTCCATTTGCAAGGCATGATTCATCGGGCCCTGGTCAGGAGAGAGGGAGCAGGTGGGAAATTGACTATTTGTAGGATCTGGCTCAGAGCTTCCATCAGCATCAACACTTAAACTCTCAATTTTGTAAACCCTCTGGCTTATGAAGGGTTCCTACTCAAGGTTTTAAATAGCCAAATCCTGTGATTTTAAGTGCAGCTTCTGCAGATAAAAGCTCTACACCTGCTGACAGATGTAGCCCCACAGTGCTACTGGTGGAGCCAGACCTGTGCTCTGAGCATGCACACAGGAGACAAGACATTGCTGTGACTGAAGAGCAGCCTGGGGCAGTCTGATTGCAGACCTCTGTACACAAGTGTGACCTACAGGGACCCTGCCTACCTCAAAGCACGAGAGGTGTTTGGGAACTCCCTGGGGATCCATCTTCAAGTGGGTTTCAGTCCATATAAGCTGCAGTTGCATAGCCTGGCCCAAAGGCAAGCTATCCAGGAGATTTAATTTTTTAATCTTATTCTTTGGGGTCTTCTGTCTGTTTCTCAGTACAAGTGTTTCATTATGTTGTATAGTGCCTTGGCTCTGGTGGAGCTGTGTAAATAAAAGTACTGTTACATTACTTTATTATGGGTTCTGCTTTCCAGCCATGCTCCAGCTGATGAAGCTTTTTCTCTGATAGTTGAGGTGCCTGATAATGTTGTGATAGTAGGGACCAACAAGACAATGGGCTTGTGCTATATTACACAGTGAAAACCTGCTAGCTTTTGCAACTGGATTTCATCGAGAGAGGATTCTTTCCTATAAACCTCAGGCGTGCCTCCAACTGTAAGAGCATTACCACCCAGCAAGGATGCTGAGACCATATGTCAGGTGCAATAAATCATGAACTGGGATGAAATTTTGTGAATGTTATGGTGAATGAGCATGTCAAACTGCATGCACAGCTCCATTTCCTTGGCTGGAGGGTGTGCAGAGAAAAAGTCAGGTTGCATGAACAGCAGAATGTCACAGCTGAAGAACTTGGATGCTGCCATGAGGGAGGCAACTGTAAGAGCCCTCTGTCACTGACTGCCTGTGTTGGGCTACACAACTTGTTCGTGTTTCTTCTTCATTCATAGTCCTTGGCCTATCCCTCATGTTGGATGTTTGAATGAAGACTCCACAGTACATTCTGACTGCATGCAGTGCTGTCAAATGCTGGGGATTATGAAAACAAATCCTTCCAATTTCACAGTGTGCACCTAAAGCTCGGATGTGCCTTTTGCTCATAGCATCTTTCTCTGCCCTTCACTTGTGGTGGGGGGACGGACAGGAACATGACATTCTCAGATGCTGCAGTGGGTCGTGGGCAGCAGGAAATGGAGGAAGCTTACACTGCTGCCTTTGGATTCGGGATTGTGTGCTATTAATACAGTGCAAGGGGTATTTCTCCTCTGTAAAGAGGAGAAAACTCTGCATAACATCTTGTTAAAAGAGCACAGGTGGTCCCATGTGCAAAATCAGCTAAGGTTCCCACAGAAAATAAAGTATGGACTTGCAATTAAAACTGTGTCATAATGAAGATATGATGTTGATCCATACTACAGACAGAGGCTTAGAAGCCAGCTAGAACCAGGCCTTCGTGCTACCCCTTCCATCAGGGCAAGCTGATCAGGATTAGGCATGGCCATATAGTTGAACCCTAATTGCGGCAGCTAGTACTCATGTAATGAGTGCATGTTTCTAATCTAGCTGCTGCAAGTCTGGCGATAGACAATCTGCCACCTCAAGAGGAAGGTGCTGGATGATTTCCATCCGTGCTCATAGGAAAGAGAGAGGGCAGCACCCTCTTGGCAGGCAAAGTCTTGTCTTACACTGATTCGTTTCCCTGTCCCATACTAACAAGGGTTTGCCCAGGCAAGGCCTTCCATGTAGTGGGGGGCATTGTGATCCCACACAGGCTGTGCCTGAGCGCTCACTCTCTATCTCACCCCTGAAGGCAGTGGAATTCCCAGTGCCCTCCAGTAAGAAAGCACCTGAACATTCCCTCTCATGGAAAGATAAAGCCCTGCAGTACAACATTATCCTTTCCTCACGTCTCTTCCCACTGTGGTCAAGGTCTGCATTGTGAGCGCTTTTCCTTTTGTGATCGGTTCTCATTATGTGGCCTCCAGTGCTCTTTTATGATGTTCTTCTCCTCTATTCTTCTCTGCACTTTGAAGTGCTCTTGCATGAAACAGCATGACATAAAATAAAATGACATTCGTTATTAACACAAATGAAACATTTGGTTTCAATTATCTCTCCTCTCTCCAGTTGTGAGGAGTGAGAATTCGCTCATAAACACAGGCAGTGTTTTAAGAAATTGCAGACTTTACAGAGCAAGAGGAAGGAAGAAGAGCAGACCCTGAGATATTGTGCTTGTCACAGTATACAAAATGATAAGACAGAGTAAGAGCCTGGTCCAGGGTGCTTCCAATATGCATAATCACACAGACATGGATAGCTGCATGGACTAAAAATGAGAACAAAATTAAACACCAAAGAAATATCAATTAAGCCCTAAGTTGAGAATTGGCTTTGCCACTGACCTACATGTGACCTCTGGAAAGTCACTTTGCCTCTTTGCATTTCTGGTTTCCCACAGGCTATGTTTTTGTCTGTTTGGCTTGTCAACAGGGGAACTGAAGGAGGAAAATGTATCTTTAGCTGAGGCTTTTTTCCTGACATATCTCCATACCAGTCCCAGCTTTAGAAGTATATTTCTAGGCAGAATTTCTCTAGCTGCTTTCCAAAACAAGGGAGAACAGCCCATTAGAAGAAAAATCTTTGTCTTTCTCCCAATTCTGCTAGTTTTACTATCATTTTTTCCCCTCTTCCATTCAGCCAGATAATGTTTAACCTTTAAAAATAGCGTGCATGGCCTCCCTGAAATGAGAGCAATAAAAAGGCTTAACAGTATGCAAAATAGAAATCTGTCCAACCTCAGGGTAACACAAGTCTATTATCCCAGCCTGTTCCATAAAACAGCTGACTTGACAGCCCATGTCAGCATGGAATGCAGTTAGCTCTGGGTTTTTTCATCTCTGTTTAATAATGATCCCATTGAACCTAGGCTATGATGCACTGCAATTGGCATTCCTAGGAACTGCATACATCTTGAAAGGAGGTCTAGAGCAAAACCCTCTCCAGGGACTGCTACACTGGCCATAAGACACAGCAGATATACCCACCTCTCTCCCTCCATTTGGAATAGTTCTGGTGCACATCAAAACTCTCTCTGAGAAACTGTAGGACTGAGGCAGATGTGGCTGGGGTGAGCACTTTGCTATACTCGTGCACAGGCTGCACAAGTGAGAGAAGGGTTGGCTACTTGTGTGCTTTTTGATCCTTCAGAGATCCCTTCTCCCTCCTGAGGTACAGCACAGCTGCTGTTTAAAAGGGTATAGCACCACAACACATGGATGTAAGGAAGGGAGGGAAGAAAAATAGCATGTGTGGTAGAGGAAACTTTAAGTAAGCTAAAGGCTATTACTCATATTAGAGCCAGAACCTCCACCCAAGCTCTCTTAGTTTCCTCCAGCAGTGCAAAATGGACCAAAAAAAAAAAAAAAATCACCTCTTTCCTGAAAGAGTCTTTAAGGGAATTTCCCTGTGGCAGAGAGATGGTATGGGCGGTAGTGGTATAGCTGTTCCTTTTTTCTTTGTAGGAATGATTTCTTGTATGAAAACCAAGAAACTTTATGGAAAGCAGGTAATTTTATAGGAAAAGAAAACATGTTTCTTTTCAACTTTTCATTTATGGCCCTCATTTTGTATGTGATCTTCAGAGGGCCTTTTTCTTCTGCAGCTTTAATGCAGCAAAAGTCCTATGGAGCAGAGAAGAGCAGAGCTGGATGCTCGGAGGGAGAAGTGCATTTGTTGTTCTTACCTTTGGTGTCAGCTCAGTGTTGAAATGAAGATAAAGCCTGGCAGGAGGGCAGGTATTTTTTTTACCCTGTTCATCCCTCCAGCGGGAGATACTGTGATGCTTCCGCTGTCAGATTCCTAGAAGTGGTATAATGCAGAAGCAATGGGACCAGTCTTTGAATAAAATCTCTGAAAGGAGGTATCTCTGCCCTAACACATCAAGAATTTGGAGCTTTGCTTCAGGTCTCTCTTAAGCACCTGTGGGAATTGGGGGCCAGGAGTATAAACATCTTTAGAGGAGTGGAGTAGCCATTAAACATTATACACAGGAGAGAGATTTGCTTGTGTTCATCCATTTTGTGACTAGTACAGGTTTAAGCCAGGAAGGGGTGATAGTAAGGAAAACTGCAGGCACAGCACACAGTGCTAACCGGGGTGACAGAAGGAGTTTTTGAGATGTCTTAGCTCTTCCTGACCACCTTGCCGATGTTACTTGGGCATTAACCGTGACTTTCATGACGTCGTAGCAGTTGATGCTTGCTGACTCCTCTATGAGTCCTTTGCCAGTGGAACATTTTATGCTGCTTTCCTATCTTCAGTGTGAATACATTTGCCTGGTGACAGTTCTCTGCAGGCTGGTGAAGATGAAGAGTTGAGTGTGCCAACACCTTGAAGTGCCTGTGTCTGTCTAATATCTGCTTTGCTAGCCACCACAGAAAGGTGGTGGTCACATAGCACTGGTCTGGGACTGAGAGAAATGCCTTCTACTTCTGCTCAGGACATCAAGACAGACACTTTGACCTCCTCTCCTCTCC
>VXAL01019650.1:54739-85755 GCA_013399475.1 Chauna torquata | reverse complement strand
TCCTTTCCTTTCCTCTCCTCTCCTCTCCTCTCCTCTCCTCTCCTCTCCCCTCCCCTCCATGAGGTCTCTGAGGTGAAGGATGCAAGTGGGGGACATGTTTCTACTGGTCTGTAGCTTCCAGGGGAACCAAACACTGAAAGAAATTCCAGTCCCTGAAACCTCAAGGCTCCACATAAGCCCAACTCAATTTCAAGGTACAATACAATGCCACAAATACATCGTCTTCCATCTAAAAACAATCATGGGGCAAGCAGCAACAAGTGGTGCATTTTTAGGGAGAACAGGTTTTGTCTAGCTTTCTGTATGTAGGGGGTTCTGTTTTATAGTGTAGAGTGGGAGAACACACACTGTAAAATGGGGACAGCTAATCTTTTATGAGTATCAAGCTCAAAAAAAACTCAAAAGAATGGACAAAGTACCAAAAGTTTTGAAAGGGTTTTTCACTTAGGTTTACACAGAGATTATTCATACAATTTTACCACATGATATTAAATGCAGTTGACCTTTCTCTTTTACTTGCTTGCTGTCAATAAATCTCCAAAGACATGGTTTTTGAACGTTATGCTTCTGCACTTGATTTCTTACACGGGTTGACTAACCTATGTTTTTCATTAGAAAACTATAATCATCAGTCTTGCTTGCCTCCCAGTACACAAGGAGAGGAGCTGGAGCGGTGCCACAAATGCACCATCACCCTTTTCCCAGAAAAACATCTTCCTTCCTCTGCCAGCTTTTAGCTCCAGCTTCATTTTTCGCCACCAAAGAGATGCCCACGGCTCCAGACTTCGCTCTCAGCAAAAATTGTTCCAGACCTCCCTCCTCTGAAGGCTGTAAGACTTCATTTCTCTGCCTCTAATTGTCCATGTCACTTAGCTATGTGATGCGAAGGGCTGCTCAGATACATAGCAGAGCATGGCAAAGCATTCCACACAAACAATAAGCTGTCACCTTTGCCGTGGTGAAGTCTGCAGAAGATGGCACACGTACCGCCTTGGGGAATTTGGCCCAGTTGGTTTGTCATCCTGTGCAGCTGGGGAATAAGAGGTTTCTATTGAATGTCAGCTCTTATTTATTAGAACTTGCAGTCAAACAATAGCCCACACACAGGGAGTGTCTGACAGACCGAAAAATATGCATGCAACTCCGTAAACACCTCAGCCTTGTTTTCATGTGTGTGTGAAGGCAGGGGACACTCTCTCCTTCATACTTCAGATGCTCCTGCTCGACTTCTGCCTATTAACAGCTTTGATTCTCTGGATTGCTGCTTAGAGATATGTTGAGACCTCGGTACATGTCCTCTTCCCTGAGAACCACAAAAAGCAGAAATATAGGGTACTTTCAACTACTATGCTCCTGCAGAGGGTTTCTCTGTTAAGCAGATATTATCTTCCAGTACCACACTAGTTTCTGCTTATCCTCTCCTGTTGCTGATCCAGTGTGGATGTACCATGAACTGCCAGTAGATTATGAGACAACAGACATTATGTTTGTTTTCATGTTGTGAAGTAAGAAGCAGCACGCAAGCCCATGTGACTTCAGGGGAAATAAAAAGAAACAATCATAGATTTTATCTCACTCAAATGCAGAAAAAAAATGAAAAGGGATATCCTTTTCCTTGTAGGAAAATATCTTCTCGACTTTCATGGAAATCTTCATGTGAATGTTTTTAAACCTAGTTCTACAGAATATTTGAAAATGAGATAAATGACTTACATTTCAGTGCATCCCACTGAAAGAAAAAAAGCTTTTTAGAATTGAAATGCAGTTTTGATGGAGGGAATTGTCACTGGAAAATCTAAAAAGGAGACTACAAAAGCTAGGAGGTGGTTGAGAATGTCCTTAGAACACTTGCCAGCACCTCTGCCTTCCCAGATTCATCCTTAAGGAAACCTAAAGGCAAAGGAGAGGCAGATAGAACTGGAGAGGCATTACCGTGTTCAGCCTCAGCTGAGGAAGAGCCCTATTAGCAAGGTGGATTATTGCTGTAAGTGAAGCTGCTGAAAAGACAGATTCATACCTTTTAAAGCTTCACTCGCTTACTTAACCCACAGTTACCGCAACCACAATGGGATGTGGAAGCTGGTGAAATGGCATATCTAAGGACAAATAGCCCACTCCTTCTTCCTAACAGGAATGGATCCACACTGGACAATAAATGTAGCACTCAAACTCTTGCGTGCGGCACGAGGATCTGGCTTAGATGTTGTACCATTAGCCATATTATTTGCCTAGTTCTGCCATCTCTTCAAATGTCTTTCACTGTAATTGAACCCACCTTTTTCCTTTAGAGGTGCCTACCACTCATGAGCACGGGCTGGCTTTTGAAAGAAGTCACATACGATTACTGTGATGCTCCTTATGGCAGTTAGCCAAGGTTTGCAAAGAACTGGTGATTTTCTAATGATTGGTTGCTGCTTGTGTGTGAAAATCTGGCCTCTTATGTACCCCAGATCAGGTACTTGAAATCACTAGCTGTTGTCAGAAGTGATGGCCTCGAGGCTCGTTACCCTTACAAATGCTATCCAAAACCAGAGGAGCATCAGGAAGTATGCCCGTGCCTCTTGAAGTAGCTATAGAGCTCCAACAGACTTAAGGGCAATAGAGGCCTAAATTAAAAATCAAAATTAAAGCCAAAGGAGGATATTTGAAATTAATAAGAACAGATATATGATTTAAAGCCACAGAATGTTCATAAAGGCCACTGAGTGTGACAAGTGCCTCGAGGAATGCATCCAACACCATCCCTGATAATGGGAAAGGAAGACTTTTGTAGACAGGTTTATAAACATCTTGGGGAATTGCTTAAGTAGTAATCTCCTGGGGGTGCTCTCTTGCTTGTTCCATTATAGAGACCGTCTGATTGAAAATCTAAATCCTGGGCTTTAAGTGTTTTTCCCTTTCCTCTGCACTTATTGTTGTAAGCTTTTTTCTAATTAGCTGATTCAAAGTCTCTCCAAAGAAAAGTTTATATGACTTTGTTGCCACAAGTATTCTTGCCAAGAAAAGGAGCAGGGCAGATGCTGGCTGACTTGTTGATTCACTCACTCAACAAAAATCTATGTGGATGATTTTGTTTTCCTCTGAGGTGCAGACTGTATCGTTCCTCCATGCTTTCTTGGACCTGCATGGAACACATGCCTAATACAAGCTGTTGCGGAATTTCTGTTAACCTGCTCCCGCCTGGAAATCAAGGAATGGTCTCCTATTGGCTTCAAGATCTCTGAGTTCTGTCTGCTCTTCCTCTGAATCAGTTCTCATTAGTTTGTATACTTGAACCTGGTTTGTATTCTTCTACCTTTATTTTCTACTAGTCTCTAGCCAATATCCTGATTCCTGTCGGGGAAAAGGAAAGGATATAGGAAGTTCAAGGATTCATTGGAAAGTGAATTTTTATTTTTATTTTTTGGATAGGAAAATTAGGTTTTTAATTCAATCAACATTTTTGGGCAGCATGCTTCCTTCAGATTGTTCTGGTATTTCATTTCAAAGCCAAAAATTGGGGAGAATGTGGGTTTCTGACAAATGAAAAACATTTTACTGAAAATGAAGAAGATTAATCATTGCTACATTTTATGCAGAGGCGAAGAAAGTTCTTTTCCAACTGCCTCTGATAGACACTTCCAAGACCTTTCGGTGGCAAAAAGTTAACTTAGGTCAGTGGGAGGGTTTACTTCTTATCCTCCTCCTCTAATCCACAGAAACAACCCTAAACTCCCTCATGGATTACATCTTCAAACAAGGATAGGATCTGGAGTGTAGCCAAAATTTTATGCCTATATGGGATTCATCTCATTAACCCACAGCAAAATGCCTCATCTATGCAAATTGCAACACAGACTTTTGGAGTTACTCTACTTAAGAGGCTAGATCCCTGCTGCTTCACTACCAATGGTCTTTCATGAGTTGAAACCTATGATAACTGGCTACAAAAGACACAATTCCATGAAACAGCATCGGTTGTTGCTATTCTGTATGGTGGCTTTTTATTGTACTTATTTTGTGTAAGTCATTTTGTAATCAATTTGTGTAAGTTTCTGTCGATATAGCCATATGTTGACTGTAGAAACAGAGCAAAAAGTAAGTTTGTTTTTTTCTTTTTTTCCACTTTTCATAAATGAGTATACTTATGGTTAAGTTCAATTACTAAGGAACTTCTTAAAACAGACCCTTAGGCACAAACACCTCCCCACGTTTTAAAAAAGGCAAAGAATGAAAAATCTTTCTTCTGGGATTCTGCTGAAGTTTCTGGAACTACCGCAGATAAAAATGTATTAGATTATAAATCATAATTTATATATTCAGTGCTTTATTTCTTGCATCACGATTTTATTCACTTTGATTTCATTTTAAAACTTTCCACCTTAAGGTAAAGGGCAATTGCTTTCTCTTTCTGTCAAAATGGCACAAAGAGCAAAATATCTAGAGGAATTAAATGGTGATGTCATTCCAAGAGGGAAACGCACATCAGCTGTGAAATTCTCTGTTTCTCACTCCACCTTGGAAATATTTTGGTACTCCTGAGATAGTAAATATTTATTTGATGGCAACTTGGACAGATTTAATAGTGCTACACAGAAACAAGAGGGAATGACACATCAACACACCCTCGGTACACTGAAATGATTTCTCAGCATAAACAATACTATGTAATGTACTAATTCCTTTTTCTTTTAATAAGAAAAGAGTATCAGAGTTGTAAACTGAAGCTGTGCTCCCTCTGATACATTTGACTCAAACTAAAATTGACCAGCTGTCTATGTTGATAAACCAGGCTCTCTTGTGCTATGCTAGGCAGGACCTTCATTTGTCTGAATTTAAAAATTACATATACTAGACAACTCAAATGCACGCAATCACTTTCCCTTACAATGAGTAAGGGAAGTGCTTTTGAAGTTAGGAAAATTAAAACAGAGCAGAAAAAAGGGGACTGAGAAGTTAAGACCAAGGCCTGGATTTTGGGAAAGGTACGTTTGAGTCCTGGCTTCATGACAAGCTTTTTATAAAAGCTGCTGCTTGATGCTTACAGTTTGGTTTCGAAGCTCACTTCCCACACCCCCACCTTTCCCCTTCCTAAAGAAACTGACCGTAATTTAAGCACCTAAACAAGGTCCATATTAAAATGTCCATACCTAGCAATCATGAGGACATAGCTTGACTGGCTGCTTAAGAATCATCTTAGGGCACGGGTCTTCCTTATCCTTTCATCCAGATGAGGAATGACCATACTCCCTGATGGTTCAGAAGGGATCAGAAGTCCTAACAGGCAATTTGACATGTGTTTCTAATGTAGGACACCAATGTAGTGTATCTCTCATGACTACAACAAAATCATCACAAAGGAACTTGGCCTTTTAGTTTTATAGCTCCCTGTAGACATGTCGAACTGAGTATTTGTTTACTCAGTTGTCTAGACATGCTTTCTGGGCCCAGGTAAAAAGTTGAATTAGAAAGCCTAACCCTGAAGCTGAGTATATAGAAGTTTAACCCCCCTTTTACTTCCCCACTAACACATACAAACACATAGAAAAAAGCAGAGCCAGAACCAAACACCAGTTCTGGGTGTCTTGTTAGAGATTCACAGAATAATTTAGGTCAGAAGGGACCTCCAGAGGTCATCTTGTCCTATCTCTGCTCAAAGGGGGTCTAACTAAATCACATTGCTCAGGAACCTGTCCAATGAATCTTGAAGCTGCAAAAAAGGCCTTTAATACCCAAGCTTTTAGTGTGTCCTTTGTCACTAGGCCTCTGCTCCAGTAAGCAGGGAGTCCACAGTCTTCTTAGCCTTTCTTCTGCTGCCATTGTNTACCAATGGTCTTTCATGAGTTGAAACCTATGATAACTGGCTACAAAAGACACAATTCCATGAAACAGCATCGGTTGTTGCTATTCTGTATGGTGGCTTTTTATTGTACTTATTTTGTGTAAGTCATTTTGTAATCAATTTGTGTAAGTTTCTGTCGATATAGCCATATGTTGACTGTAGAAACAGAGCAAAAAGTAAGTTTGTTTTTTTCTTTTTTTCCACTTTTCATAAATGAGTATACTTATGGTTAAGTTCAATTACTAAGGAACTTCTTAAAACAGACCCTTAGGCACAAACACCTCCCCACGTTTTAAAAAAGGCAAAGAATGAAAAATCTTTCTTCTGGGATTCTGCTGAAGTTTCTGGAACTACCGCAGATAAAAATGTATTAGATTATAAATCATAATTTATATATTCAGTGCTTTATTTCTTGCATCACGATTTTATTCACTTTGATTTCATTTTAAAACTTTCCACCTTAAGGTAAAGGGCAATTGCTTTCTCTTTCTGTCAAAATGGCACAAAGAGCAAAATATCTAGAGGAATTAAATGGTGATGTCATTCCAAGAGGGAAACGCACATCAGCTGTGAAATTCTCTGTTTCTCACTCCACCTTGGAAATATTTTGGTACTCCTGAGATAGTAAATATTTATTTGATGGCAACTTGGACAGATTTAATAGTGCTACACAGAAACAAGAGGGAATGACACATCAACACACCCTCGGTACACTGAAATGATTTCTCAGCATAAACAATACTATGTAATGTACTAATTCCTTTTTCTTTTAATAAGAAAAGAGTATCAGAGTTGTAAACTGAAGCTGTGCTCCCTCTGATACATTTGACTCAAACTAAAATTGACCAGCTGTCTATGTTGATAAACCAGGCTCTCTTGTGCTATGCTAGGCAGGACCTTCATTTGTCTGAATTTAAAAATTACATATACTAGACAACTCAAATGCACGCAATCACTTTCCCTTACAATGAGTAAGGGAAGTGCTTTTGAAGTTAGGAAAATTAAAACAGAGCAGAAAAAAGGGGACTGAGAAGTTAAGACCAAGGCCTGGATTTTGGGAAAGGTACGTTTGAGTCCTGGCTTCATGACAAGCTTTTTATAAAAGCTGCTGCTTGATGCTTACAGTTTGGTTTCGAAGCTCACTTCCCACACCCCCACCTTTCCCCTTCCTAAAGAAACTGACCGTAATTTAAGCACCTAAACAAGGTCCATATTAAAATGTCCATACCTAGCAATCATGAGGACATAGCTTGACTGGCTGCTTAAGAATCATCTTAGGGCACGGGTCTTCCTTATCCTTTCATCCAGATGAGGAATGACCATACTCCCTGATGGTTCAGAAGGGATCAGAAGTCCTAACAGGCAATTTGACATGTGTTTCTAATGTAGGACACCAATGTAGTGTATCTCTCATGACTACAACAAAATCATCACAAAGGAACTTGGCCTTTTAGTTTTATAGCTCCCTGTAGACATGTCGAACTGAGTATTTGTTTACTCAGTTGTCTAGACATGCTTTCTGGGCCCAGGTAAAAAGTTGAATTAGAAAGCCTAACCCTGAAGCTGAGTATATAGAAGTTTAACCCCCCTTTTACTTCCCCACTAACACATACAAACACATAGAAAAAAGCAGAGCCAGAACCAAACACCAGTTCTGGGTGTCTTGTTAGAGATTCACAGAATAATTTAGGTCAGAAGGGACCTCCAGAGGTCATCTTGTCCTATCTCTGCTCAAAGGGGGTCTAACTAAATCACATTGCTCAGGAACCTGTCCAATGAATCTTGAAGCTGCAAAAAAGGCCTTTAATACCCAAGCTTTTAGTGTGTCCTTTGTCACTAGGCCTCTGCTCCAGTAAGCAGGGAGTCCACAGTCTTCTTAGCCTTTCTTCTGCTGCCATTGTCCTCACAGAAAGACACTGTTATCCTTCACCTTCCCTACTGGTTTCAGCTCCTGCTGAGCTTTGGCTTTCCTGACACCATGCCTACATTCATAAACAGTGTCTTTGTATACTTCCAAATAGTGTGTCCCTGCTTCCACCTTCTGTGTCCTTTCTATCTGAGTTTGAGATGGGGCAGGAGTTCCCTGTTCACTGTGTTCACTACTACACTTGCTCAATTGTCTGCACTTTTTTGTTCTTGTGCTCCAAAGAGGCTGTTCTTGAAGATCAACTATTTTCTCCTGGGTCTTTTTGTCCCCTTCAAGGACGATTTCCCAGGGGACTGTGCCAAGCATGTCCCTGAACAGGCTAAATCTGCTCTTCTGAAGTCCAGGTTTGTCACTCCTCTCCAAAACTTAAACTCTGCAACTTCATGGTCCCTGCAACCAAGGCTGCCCTCAGCCTTCAGATCACAGAATCACAGAATCGTAGATCTTCAGGTAGTTCCTCATTGTTTGCAAGTATCATGTCCAACAGAACATCTACCCTAGAACATCTACCCTAATCAGTTCATTAAATGTGTGCATCATGAAATTGTCCTCCATAAACTCCAGAAGTCTCCTGGATTACTTGAGACTTTGCCAGGTGTCTTTGCCACATAGCACCCTGGCTTCCAAAGTCAATATAAGCAGGGTCACATGAGCATGCACAAAAGCTAGTTGTTTTTTTTTTTGTTTTTTTTTGCCCATTAACTGCAAAGCAAGACTGAATTTTGTTATCTTAAGAGACATAAAGTGCATTAATGAACTCTGCTTAATCTTTTCCAGTGACACATAATGGACATATTGTGGAGTGGTTTGATTTGCACCCAGTGGTCCCTTTGTTTAATTAAAGTTTCGGTAACATTTTGGTAGCCCAGAAGTCAACCATGAACTAGCCTGAGTAGTGAAAAAGTCATATGTTTCCTAAAAGAATGGAAATGTGATTCAGGCTCTCAGGGCCACACAAAGATGGGAGAAAGATCTATGTTTTCCTTGGGATTTTTTGCAGAGGACTCCATTACTTGTGATTTGCAGACCAGGCTAATCACTCCCCCAACACCAACACAAACCTCAAGTGGTCCCAGCAGACAACTCCACCTGACATCCGCTTCCAAAAAGAAATCCTGGAATTTGTTTCTTTGGAAGAGGAGTGAAGTCACCACTGACCACAGAGGTCTTGGAGATGACAGCTAACCATACATCCCTCCAGCAGAGAATCTGATACCTCACATATGTCTAAGTTCCTCAGACTATCCTTCCCATCGTTTATGATTCACTGCTGTGTCATCTGCTATTGTCCATGCGGTCATCCCTAAGCACCAGATGGTGCAGTCTCACTCTCTGACCTCAATGACAGTCTTTGTGGAGGAAGAGAAGAGTGTGTAATCCAAACTCTTGGGCCACATTCTCCTGCAAGAAGTGAGCTGCCACCTTGTACCACTGTAATGGCAGCATGACTTTACTGAGCACACTGAATTCAGAGTCTCTCTGGTTTACAAGAGAATCCCTTCTTTACAGTGTGCTGGATCAATGAGTCCTCTAGTAAGCATTTTGCCAGACAGAGCTATTATGTGGCAAATCAGGTGATTTTCCTAGAATTAAATTCTGATTCAGAAGTTAAACACTACTGGGTTGCCCTGCGGCTTTACTAAGAGCAGCAACATAGAGATAGCAAGCCAAAGCTTAAAAATAAAGGTTCTGTGGGCAAACTGCCTGAGACTAGCCTTAACTGTTTGATAAAAAAGTCTTCACCCACCTCAGCTCCCAGGTAGCAGTAATGCCTTGAGAGGTGTTGGCTGTTGCAGAGCTTAGCCTGGTGCACAGTACCTAGGGGTGAGAGGGCATCAGTGTCCTTGTTCTGGGGAAAGAAGACATTTCAGGACAGGACATCACGGTCCAGCTGTGGCACACCCTGCGAACACACCTGGAAACTCCAGGTAGCCTTTTAGGTTGCTCACGTGGACTTGGTCTCAGGGAAGCTGGTCTCTGCTCTTTGTTCTTCTATAGGCAGCTGCATAGCCTCAGCCAAGCTACTAAGTGTTTAAGCCTCTCACTTTGGTAGCAATAAGGGTTTGAAGCCAAAGTAACTATAGGGATGGGAGTGTTATTCATGTCTATAACCTCTACGGGATAACATTCATAAGCAATCAGGTTTGTGAACTGAGGAAATACCCAAAAGGATCTTCTATAACTATGTAGCTGAAGGAAGCTCTATAGAACTAGTTAGCCTGCTGTCTAAGAGAGCAAGATGTATATGCTGGTGGTAACAGCCTACCAAATTGTTTGGAGTAGAGGGTTTAATAAAACAGCCTTCTGCTAGGATGAATTGATTCACTTTGTTGCAGAGATGCTTTATGGACTTTTTATCCAAAGCTCTGCCAAATTCTCCTTCATCACTCTGTTGTGGTTTAGCCCCGGCAGGCAGCTGAGTGCCACACAGCCGCTTGCTCACCCTCCCCAGGTGGGATGGGGAGAGAATCAGAAAGGGAGAAGTGTGAGAACCCATGGGTTGAGATAAAGACAGTTTACCAGGTAAAGCAAAATCCGCGTGTGCAAGCAAAGCAAACCAAGGCATCCATTCGCTCCTTCCCATGGGCAGGCAGGTGTTCAGCCACTGCCAGGACAGCAGGGCTCGTCACGTGTAACGGTTTCTTGGGAAGACAAACGCCATCACTCCCAACATCCCCCCTTCCTCCTTCTTTACCCCAGCTTTTATGGCTGAACATGATGCCACATGGTGTGGGACATCCCTTTGGTCAGTCTGGGTCAGCTGTCTTGGTTCTGTGCCCTCCCAGCTCCTTGTGCACCGCCAGCCCCCTCACTGGCAGAGCAGCACCAGAAGCAAAAAAGTCCTTGGCTCTGTGTAAACACCGCTCTGCAACAACCAAAAACATCACCACTATTTTCATCAAAAATCCAAAACACAGCATTGTATGAGCTTCTACGAAGAAAATTAACTCTGTCCCAGCCAAAACCATGAGAACATCACAAGGAGTTTCTTCCTTTTCTCCCACCACAGCAGTAAGTCGCTTCTCCCTTTCCTCTCCCCGCAAGTCATTGCAAGCTGTCAGTGTTGGGTTTTAATTATAAGCCCATATCTGAAATAAAACTTGTTTGTCTGAGCACTGCTAGTCATGCAGAACAGGATGCTGCTCTTGTCCAAAGTGCTACAAGATTTCACTGTTACTCAGAAATGAGGATGATTCAGTATGAAATGAGACAGAATTTGAACCTGTGCTCTAAGCAGCACGTGACAGTAGCCAACAGCCATGGGTATTTAACTCAGCCCAGGTTTCTTCCTCTGTTACTTTGCATGGGAAAGGATTCCCAGCAGAAAGTTTCACTGCACAGCTCAGCTGTGGTTACTGAGGTGCAGCAGCCAGTCAAACCACTGGTGGACAGTGGTAGGCACTGGGAGGCTGGAGCTGTCCATGGGAGGCTGACAGAAAACTGTGGGTGCACCATGCATGCCCACTAGCCATCAGGCAGCTTCGAGCTGCTGCCTCCCGCCCCAGCTCCTCTCACAAAGACCAAGCTTGGTTGCAGGGCCTGGAGCCTCACGTGGAACATGCTGGGGAATGTCTGTAGAGGAAGTAGGCTCCTCAGTCCTCAAGCCTGCAGTGCCCGTATGGGCCTGGGGTGGGATCCCACTTCAACAAGCCTGTGCTGCTGGTGGCAGGGTTTGTGCTGACAGATCAAATTGGAGAGTCCCTACCAAGATGAAAATGGCAAGGGACTGAATAGCAACAGCAGAGTGCTTGGACACACGCCACTTCTGATGGCACTCCTCCTCCCTTCTTTGCTACCTTGCCAAGTAATGTGCCTTCATTATTGACCAAGCTTTGGGAGAATGGCAGGGGCAGAGCCCTTGCAAGGATGAGAGCAGAAGTGAAAGGGTGAAAGTTTAACAGAGGCCAAAGGCAGTCTGGTTATGTTGTTATCCCAGCACATGACAGGAGGAAAAGAGAAGAGTGAAAACTCTGCCAAACTTGCATCATGGACAAAGCAAAAGCTAGCTCCTGTGCCAGGTTCAAAAGAGCCCTGATAAATGGAGTTGACAGATGGTCTCCAGTGATTCGTCACCCACATGTAAATCCCTTTTCCTTTCTTCTCTGTTGTTCCCTATCCCGTTCCCTGCCTCCTCCAGAGCCTGTGAGCTGCTGTGCTCCTAACAGAAGCTTTTGTTCTTTGGCAGACAGTACCACTCACTAGAGGTTTCTCAGGCAAGAGCATCATCTCATCAGCCTATTTGCTTCTCTTTCCCTTTCGTCTCTTGTTTGTTTTCCATTCATATCCAGAGAATTCACCCCCTTGCCAGACCATTTGCATGTTTTGTAATATGTGCCGATGGTGCAAATGTCAGGAAGTGCAGGTTGTCTGTTGTTTATGCAACACATTATTTACCTCCAGGTTATTTACCTTGTATTATGTATTTAGTTCTGCCCTATTCAGACCTCGGCCCAGCAATAAACTCAAAACAAAATCTGAGTTTAAGAACTGCAGGTGTGCTTTTGAACAGCTGGAGCAGAAGGAGACACTACGATGTTAGTTTACTCAATATGAGCTCCAGTTCTGATCGTTGCCTTGCCTCTGGCCTAGTGTACTGTCTTGGGCAAACCCCTTTGTCCTCAGCAGGCTGCAGAGGACAAGAGGTGTGTTTGTACAGCTGCATGCATGGTGAAGTGATATGGTCTGCTTTCATCAGGCTCGGATAACGTATTGTTCTGCAGAGTACGACAATCTTCTGCCCCAGGCTTTGCTTGGTAAAGCATGCTTCCTCAGGGTGCTGCTGCAGGAGGTAGCTGAGCACCCTCGAGCACCTTTCTAGGCTTGCGTCTCCATCAGAAAAAGCTTCTCTGAGTCTGCAGTGATGGTTCTCTTGCTCACAGGATGCTGCTGAGGATAAATAATTAAGAAGTCAGGGTGGATACCTGGATTCTCTTTAGCCTTATGTCTAAGACAGCTATAGCAGTTACCAGCACTTGCAAGAGCCAGCAGAAACAAGAGACAGAAGGAAAAAAAAAATGGCAGATGGGAAGAAATGTGACAGAGCTGCATGCTCTGCCTGGATCATTGGTGGCATAACAAGTGCCGGCACACCTCTGGCACCAGGGAAGCCCTTCCCTGCAGGTGTGGTGCAGCCAGCAGCTGCCCCAGTAAAAGCTAACCTGCAGGTCTGCCCTCAGTCGGTGGTGAATCACCTGTGAGCAGGGGCAGGAAGACTCCTGAAAGCATTCAGACGTGTCCTTACCTTAACATTACAGAGTCAGTCTAGTTCACGGTTCAGGCTGAGGCCACTGCTGGAGGCTGTTACAGACACGCACCCAGCACAGCGCCAGTGCCCTAGTCAAAGCTGAGCAAACAGGAAAAAAGGAGCAGTTATCTGAACGGACAGGTGATTTCCCGCTTAAAGATGACATTTTCAGAGCCAGGTGCCAAAGAGCCCTGCTGAATCAGGCTTCCAGCTGAGCTGGCCATTCGGTTCATCACAGGTTAACAAGAGTTCAGGGGTGTTTCCATAGGTCAGTAGTTACCGGGTGTTAGAAGGAGGGAATAACAGTTATTCACACACACTGTAAACAGTCTGCATTGTTCGTGTGCCTATAAATCCTGTCTCCAATGTGCTAATGACATCTATTGGTCATGTATTAGCCCTTTTAAAACCGTCTTTAAATGGAACTACAGTATGAACTATGGCTGTATTGAATGGGGCAAAATGCAGTTCTGGGCCCAAGTGCATGCTGACGAAGAACTTTTTTTTGTTGCCTGTTTGCGTAAGTCATCCAACCAAGTAAGCCTTGCTACTCTGTGCTGCATCACTGAAATTGCAGAAGCCTACAGAGAATTGGTACAAAGTAGCTAATCAAAGATTGTTCACTGAAGAAAGCTATAAACAAGTATGTAGATTTTAACTTCTGGGAAATCTACCACCAATTGTCTCAAGCAACTTTTGTAATGAAGATGTGTAAGCAAAGTGAAAAAAAGATAAATTCTCCAACACAGTTCGTGAAAACTTAATGAGTGCCTGTCAGTTAGTCACAAGGCTCAAGTGATAATCATTGCAGGAGGTAATTATATTGGGAGGAAAAAAAGAAAACCTCACACAGGTCCAGTAAAACAAAATGTTTATAGGACAGGACATTACGATCAGTTTACATTGCATGTAATACTTGAATGCAAAGACCTGCTTTCTTTTAGGAAGTGCCCCATCCTCCGCATAGCCGCAGGCTAACTAAATCTTCTCCACGAGTATCCCTGTGGGCCCTCTCTTCAGAAGAAAGGTAACCTCGTGGTATGAAATGGGGAACTGCCATGAGCTACAAAGCAGTGAATGGGCTTAAGATCGCCTCGCTCCAAGAATAATTTTTACATGGGAGAGCATGAAATCCAATTGCATCTCCCAGACAAAATGAATATGTCAACAGCTTTTCAGTAATGTACACCAGTGGGACCTTGCACTGACTGACATCTACAGTCATTTCTCAGTTTCTTTGTTTCTTTATTTTTGGGGGCACATATTGACTTTGACTGCTATAGAGTACCACCATGATAATGATGATTTATACAGAATTCTTGTCAAAAAAAGCAACTCAACCATCTCAAAACACTTCATAGATTCAGCAAATTGATGTGCAAGCTATGTGCAAGGATCATATTGCATCATCCGTCAGGACAGGGCAAGCATCTCTGTGATGATGGAGAGCAACTGTTTGAACAAAGTACACTAATATTACTCAACAGCTCAGAAAAGGAAGTGAAAATTTAATGATTGCATCTAATTGAAACTGCAAGAGGACTTTTGAGCAACAGAATTCAATTACTCAAGTTGGAACTTAATTAGGAGCTAAACTGAATGTGCTACCTGCTACAAAGCAAAGGCCAAAGGTGTTCCAAATATGGGCTTAAATAAGAAACACCAAGGATAAGCTTGCAGACATGAAAGGAAATATGATTTCTTTTCTTTTTCTCTCTTTTTTCCTCTTTTTAGTTTCTTGTCTCTGTTTCAGCAAAGAAAAACATGAATACGTACCTCACACCACAGTATGTGCCCAAGCCTGCAGGCAGGCTGCATCCTTATCTCTGACCGGCATGAGCTGCCCAACCATCTTATGTGGTTGCCAGCTCTTGCTACCCTGGGTGGCAGTACTGATGCTCCACCAGCACTGGTCTCAGGGAATTGGATAGACCTGGTCCATTCCCTGAAGCTCGCACATCCAGAAAGGAAGAATGCTGTTATTTCTGCAGCAGGATGTGCTCAGCATCTTTTGAAATGGATGAGACAGGCCATATGCCAAGGATGTGGTTCTTCTAAGCAAAAGGGGTCATCCGACAAGGACTACCCTAACCAAGACCTATCTAACATTGTGCTTTTATCACACTGGCTGCATCTGCTGAGCAGTCACTGAGGACAACTAGGTGCTCCAAAGTCTATGCAAAATGAATCTGGGCCTAAATACTGTGGCCATCAGCATGTCTCCTAGTGACCCACAAGACTCAAGGGAACAAGGTGTGCCAAGGGGTTATGCTGTTCACAACTCATGATGGATTGCTCTTGTTGGTCTTGTTCACCCGGAATGGAGCCTCTACTGAAGGGAACTTGCCACAGGCACATAAGAGTAGGTCTGAGGACACACAAAAATGTGTTAGGAGTCACAGAAATTGTGCTGTGATATCCATCTCCCATCCAGCCAGGTGATGGGTGAAGCTGGTAAGGTTGCTTGACTGACAGGGGACAGAGACAAACAAATCCTGCCTGTTGCTGTGCCAGAGGATGGGGCCTTTACAATAAGAAACCCCCCTAGTGATGCATCTCTGCTATATGCAAACCTAACTCTTCTTCACAGCTGAGTATCTGACGCTTCACAGCCTGTTGTTCTTGTGAGATCTGGTTTCACCTGGAGCTTCAGTGCTATGCTTGCTAAAAACATAAGCAAACTGTTTTTGTAAATACTGCTTGCGCCAGTCTTTTTCTTTTCTAATCTGCAGCAAATGTTTCTCCAAGAGGAGGGTTCTCTCTGAAGATTTTCTTAGCAATTGTTCACAAAATTTTCATTAAAATACTGTGGCAAAGGACATTTCCTTATCAGGTCACAAATAGCTTCCCATAATAGTTTAGCAACATTTGCTTATTCTTTGCTATAACTGACTAGTAACCATCCTTTCCATAATTACAAGCTGCTGTAGCTGCTGTCTTGTCCTGCAGTTACCAGCTGTGTCTGGCTGGCTGCAGCCGCTTGCAGATCTGGCTGCTGAAGAGAGCCAGCAAATGAGAAAATTCAAACAGCTTGATTGCCTGAAGACGGTATCTAGCTCCTGAGGAAAGGGTTAGATCTGTCCTGCGCAGTCTCTAGCTGTGGTGAGTCAGTTATCTGCTAACAGTAGCGGGTTGTGCAATGCACACAGCTGTTCCGGCAGATGGGCCTCTCAGAAACCAAGTCACAAGTTTCATTTCCATTGCCCAGAATGAAGAGTACTTTTTTTCTTTTTTCTTTTTTTCCTTCTTCTTTCCTTCTCTGCATCAGGGTTATCCCTTCAGAATACCAGATGCTGCCATGGATTTACTCTGTTGTTTCCCTGGGGTCCAGACATGCCGCCCACCTTCAGGAAGGTGAAGGAAATTGCAGTGCTGGCAATCCAGCAGGCTTTCCTCTCCTTTCCATATGGGGATGCAGGTGGACTGAGAACAAAAGGGAATTGCTTAGCTTCCCTAATCTGCAAGCTGCTCTGCTTCAGCCCTCTTGACCATCTCTGATACAACCAAGGTTGTTGATGCCTATCATGAAATGGAGAGTTGGGTGGCACAGGTGCCCATGCTGGACAAGGTGGGTGTGTAACCTCTCAGGAGGCCAACTGGTGCCTCTGTCAGAGAAGGCAAGGATAACAACCAAGGTGACAGTAATACGCATCCAATCCTTGAGGGCCTGAAGCAGCACTAATAATCTGGCTTCGTTTATCAGGTTGGCCATTTGGCCAGGGCCAAGGTAGTCTCCTGTGCAAGGGCGTGTTGCCTTAGCGTGGCATTCACTGCCACTGCCACTACTTTCACGCACCTGCTGCCCTTGTGAGGAGCAATTGCAATGATTTGCTCTGCCTCAGCCCTGCAGCACTCCATGCCTGAAGTGCTTGATGCAGTTGAGAGGGGTTTGCTGATCAGCAATGTTTACAGACTCTCTCCTCTGGCCATTGACCAGTTTCTTCTTTTTTTGGCATTGTGAAATCTGCTCCTTGCTACAGGGAACTGTCAGTGCTGGAAGAGGATCTCCAGTGTGGAGTCGCCATGTCTTACAGTTTTTTATCACAAGCTTCACAATATCTAATGTTTTGTTTAAAGCTCCAGTTCCTGTCAGCTAGCAGTTACAAAACAATATCAAAGCCTTTTGTTGTTGTTGTTGTTTTTCAACAAAAAATAATTCTTTTGCTTTCAGGGTTGCAGAGAAAAGCCTAAAAACATGGCCCAGGGCTCCAGGACCAGACAAGCAAATAAAACTTTATATTTATATTGTGTCTCCTTATCATTTGTAAGACAACCTCACCAGCATTTCAAGACTAGCAACATCATAGTATTTTCATCTGTGGCTGGGCAGCATAAAGGCCAAGTCCCCAACAAGATTATGCCCCCGCTGATTTCTAAAGGTCATATTATGTATGACCTGAACATATCAATTAAATTGCCCTGCTTAGAAAAAAAAAATGCACATTTTTTTTCGTTAATCCCAACCCACATTTGAGGAAGCACATGGTTCTGAGCAGGTCGCTGTCTCTGGCCCTCTGGTGACCCCAGGAAAGTTCCACACTGGCGGTGGTCTTAAGGAGAAAACTGAGTCTCGGGTTCACAGACCTGTTGGTTTCTAGCTGTTGGTCCTAACTGTGCTCCAGTTCACACCACGCCAATCTCACATGCTGAATTATTTGCCTCAGTCCACTGCAGGTGTGGTGGGGCAGGCCTTCATAAGCTCCTGCGTGACAGCAGCCACTGTAAGAAGTCCTGTTTCCAAAGCAGACTGCAGTTTGGAAAGGTACTAGGTAATGGTGTTAACATTGTGTTTGTGTTACTGTCCCAGGCACAGAGTCGCATCAATATTGGATATATTCAAAAAGGCAGTGGTTGCCAAAATCTAAGGCTACACCTACACAATGAAATAGATCAGGTCTGTTTTCTAGACTTGAGGACAACCAGCACTGTTTAATCACATACACATTGCTGAGTTCTATTCATTTCCAAGCTGCCTGTTGATTAAGATCTCCGGTCTGGGCCAACCCCTGCATCAAGCACAGAAGCGGATCAAAGATCATCAGCTTGGGGCAGGAATGGTCACAGCAGCTTCCTACCATAGGTAGCTGAGACCCTGTGTCCAGGCATGAGGCCTGCCATTTTTCAGTTAGCTTTTATAAACGTAGTCTAGGAAATCATCAGCTTATGTGATGAAGGCATGCCAGTCCCTGTAGGCAATGGTATTTAAGGGTATCTCACATTTAGCTCATTTATGTGGGGTAGGTACACCTTCAGGCCTGGTCCACTGAAGTGTCCACAGCAAGATATCCATTGGAAAGCCTTCACCTCCCTTGCTTGGCTTTCTTTTCAGAGGAATCCAGGATGAAATCAGGGTACATATTGGGAGACACAAGGCTGATCCCTCCCACAGTGCAGACATCGCCACAGGGTACCCGCTCCAGAGAGGGCAGAGCTGCAAGCATTCCTGCACAAATTAAGAGAGTTAGTAACATGTTCCCCATATCCATAGCAGATTGTACAAGTAGCAATGATTTAAACTGCAGCATGGAAGACAGTTTGAAGGACTGTCCTCATGGTAAGGGTAATGACCTAGTGGAACAGATCGTCCGAGAAACAAAGGATGTTTCCATCAGTGGAGGATATTAAGAACAGGTCCAACAAATGTCTTCAGGAGTGGCATAGAGATGATCGTGCCTTGAATCTCTTGCCCTCTTCAGGTCCCTTCCAGCCTTCCCTTCCCTTCTATGACCACCTATCCAGACAGATTTTCACAACAGATACAAACCCTGTCACAGGTTTTCCCTACTGTACAGAGGGAAGCTTCCAAAATTCCTACTCCTCTGTATCTCTGAATCTGTAGACAGGAACCTCAGTTGTTTTGCACTGCAAGTGAACAAATCACCAAGAATAAAGGGTGTATCCTCCTGTGTCCAGCTCTGACCCTCGCTCACCACTGTCAATCGATCTCCTCACAACTTGAATCCTTCAGCTGGCTGTCAGGGTGGAGGCATGATCTGAACAGCTATTTAGGAGGCCTCTACCTTTGTTTGCATAGGACCTACTTTCATGCTCCAGGTTAAAATGCAATGACTGTCTCCAGGACTTATGGACACCAAGATACCCAATTGTGGATGGTGCCACAATGATGCTTTTACAATTGCATCTGTCCCTCATGATCCACATCTAGTTGCTTCATGAGTCATGTTGCAGCAAAGGTATCTCCTCAAAGATGTAAGCCAGGCTGATTCACTCAGACTTGGCAAGAAGGCACAACACCCAGAAAGTGGACCAGAATGTTCTCCCATCTTCAGTAGACCCAGATCTTCTGTGGGCATGAGAGGCCAGCCTGGAGGAATGTAGTTCATGGAAACAAAATTCTGCCTTTCCAGAGCTAAAACACGACTTTGCAATGTCCCAACCCACAAGTATTCAATAATCAATTTCATTTCTAGAACTCTTGATCGTGTATGTTCCTACTGAGATGGTGTCTAGGTGGGAGGTCTAAGAGCCACAGGGCATTCAACAAGAGAAGAGCACACTAATGACCACATTCCAGCTGTGGTTTAATAAACCAGCAGGTAGACTGAAAAGAACTCCTCTAGAATTATCTGCCAAAAAAATGGAGCAATTGCAAAATATTAAATGCCCTTTATATATTAAAAAAAGATCAGCCTCACAAACTGCAAGCCATAAAGAGAAATAAGAGTTTGAGCTGTTAAATCAATAAGAAAGGCGAGCTTTGGACAAAAATAAACAATGACTGGCATTTAGGGAACTTAATCTGCATCAGAAAAACCTCCTCCTCTTTTGCTCTGGCTTCTAATTTTTTCCATATTTTTGTCATTAGACATTATTAAAGTACTACTGTTCCAGAGCTGGGTGATGAAAGGCTGGGATATGATTCAGCCCCCTACGTTACATAAACAAACCCGGGTCGTTATGACATCCGCTGTGATTTTTTTCTTCATTCTTCTCAGTCTTTCATTGTACCTCACTATTGGTTGCACTGTGGAAGCTCTTTCAGGTGATCAAATGCAGTTTCAGGCCAGCTTTTCTGTTGCTAATGTGGTATAATAGGCTTGCTGCCAGATGTCTGCTTCCAAAACAGCCCTCAGCTCAGGCTTCTTGCACGTTGGCCACGTTGAAATGGCAACATAGCAGACATTTAAAATAGGATTTAAAAAGCAAACCAGGAAGTGACAGTTTAAAGTTAGCTCTGATTCATTAATCAACATCGGAGACAATGATGTCGGTGTGACCGGATGGGCTGACTTACGATAAGTTCAGATTTATCTGAGATATAACAAAAGGGCAGCCTGCTGGTTTAAAGAATCTCTTTCCCTTTTCCTTTGGCAAAATCAAGACATTGTTTAGAAAGCCAAAGAGAATGCCATTATAAAATCTGAGGTCGTTTCCAAAGATAAATTTATTATAACGTATGGCAAAACAAAAACCAAAAAAAGAGTCTGTTCCATCATGGAAACCTTCTCTGGCATGAATGCTCATTTGGAGTTGTACCAAAGCCAATTGAAATCAATAAGAGGACAGCTACCTTAATTGAGTGAGGCTCATACTAGAAATCATCATGGTGTTGCAGTCCTTGATTTAAGGGTAGGTCAGTTCCCTGAGCCCTCCAAACCTGGACATTTGAGTGTTAACATCAGGAATCCTTACATATCTGGGATATAAGGCAGTCCACATGGAGTGAGAAGTGTGAGAACATCTGCACCAGCCTGGCACAAGGAGCCATACAACAGAAGAATCAGGGCAGTATGCCTGCTAGTGGGGCATTTAGTCTATTTCTGGCAATGCTTTTATGCAAAATTGGATTGGCAATACTTCCTTAGAAGGACAGGCATGGCAAACAGCGTAGCTCCCCATGGAAGCGGCAGCACTAGCCTCACCGTGTTGCGAAGTGTCTTGGCTGTAAGGCTATGTTGTAGTATAAAGTTATCTTCCTCTGTGACTTTAATTATTGTATTTATTGCAATGATAACAAAAGAGGCCACAGATAAAAATAAGTAAAAACCTCAACCAGTGTAACAGCAGCATAAGAACAGTCATCTGGCTGCATAAAATTCATTCATACATAAACACATGAAAGGATTTACTTTCCATTTTAATTGGCTGGCTTGCTTATGGTTGTTGGCAATCTGTAAGATAACATCAAAAGATGTTTAATTTTATGCCACTATTAGTTTGGAAAGGTTGTAGAAGTAGTCTTCTGTAGCTTTTTTTTTTTTTGGTGGTTATTCCTTCCATGCCCTTGAACAACTATCAAAGCAGTAAAAATAGTTTAAAAAAAAAAAAAAAAAGGCTTTCTGATTGCAAAATTTTGCTAACTATGAAATGTGGGGTAGGTCTTTCAGAGGCACTCAGTGTCATTGTAACTCCCCTTGTACAGAGTTGTAAGAGAGCAGCAAAATGAGGTACATCCCGCTCACCGGCAACTGTCGCTCTACAGCCTGCAGGACGGGATGCGGCTCTCAGACTGCCTTAGACTGTGGGTGGGCCATGTTGCCCTCTGCAAGTGTCAAAATCTCTCCCTGGATGACAAATGGAGCAGAGCCCAGCACTGAGCTGTTCTTTGAAATATCTGACTTTGAGTTAGTTGAACTTGGAACAGCTATTGCACAGTTCCCTTTCCCGCATCAGCTCACAGTGTACATTGACTTTCAGGCAGCAGACTCTTGACTTCTAAACAAGACTTTACGAACCCTGCTAAGGGCTCAATCTGTCATTTGTTGGCAGCAACAGATGGATCCTCTTTGGCTTGCTTCCGCAAACGCTATGAGAACTGCAGAGGATATGGCAGAACCTAAATAGAGAGACTCATTCCACAGTGTTAACTTTAGTCTAAGTGCTAAGCCGATCCCAGATGGAGATATATTTCTCAGCCCTCAGCCTTACACTGGAAGTATCTGAGCTTCAGTACCTGCCTCTGCAAGAAGCACAGCTCTGACACCCAGTCTGTCCCTTGTTGGTTTGGTTAGCTTCTCACTATAGCACTTGAAATTCCTACTGACTTCAGCGGATGGAGGGGACAAGGAGCTGGGGTGCTTGTTCCAAGCATGTTATGGGAATACCTGCTGACGCATCACAGTTGAACACATCAAAAGGTGAAGAAACTGTACTGAAGTGCTGGCATCCAGCTGACAGAGCTGTCCCACGCAATGGCCAATTCTGATTTTTCTTCCAAGTCTTTTCTTTCACAGTTATGCAGAACTCCAGGCCAGCAGTACCCGAAGGACGATTCCATCTCCATAAAACATTGTGAAACACTGGTCAAAGCAGTAGCCCACCAGGTGAAACCTGGCTTGTCCCTAGAAGACCTGCACAAATCACCTGGGCTCTGGATTTATCCATGCGTGTATGTTCTTTGTTCTTGGTTACAGTCTGATTTATGCCTCTCCACTCTTGTTACTCTCCTCAGGAACTCAGTAAAAAAGTGGCTTTACAGACTTGCATTTCAGGAAGTTTCAGCTGCTCTTAAGAGATGAGATGCATGTTTGGGAGTTATAGGGATATGCACAATTTTGAGTAGCAAGAAGGAGGATTTCCCCCCACCATCCCGTATTAAACTAGCCTGGACTGCTTGGCGCCATGACCTCCCCTCTCTGCCCAGTGCTGCTCGTGGTCTGTCTGCTCAGGGACTAGCAGTGCCCTCCTTCCACCTGTGCACACGCTGGACAGAAACCACGCCATATGATCTCAGCAATAGCTCCTGAAGCGATGGATAAGGACAGAGATGGGGCCAATAGATGGGACATCTGTTTTGCTTTTGCAGGCAGCTCAGAAATGTCTGCAGCATTCCAGCTGAAAGAGGGTAGAGACAACCCAGAGGACAATGCGGGCTGGTTTTGTGGTTAGAGCACTGTCTGGAGCAGAAAGGAGACCCATATTCCCGTCCTGCTCCGACACCGATTTGCTGTACAATTGCGGGCGAAGTCACTTAGCCGGTCTGTGCCTTTGTTATTCCAGTTGTAATAATATTTACATCACAGGGGAGTTAGGAGGCTTATTCAATTAATGCGTGCAAACCGTTTTGATATCCTCCGGCTGCCGGGGCTGTAGGCAGGCTCTCTGGTGAGGCCGCCGGCATCTGCACGGACACGGGCAGCAGAGCCTGCTCCTCTCCCTTCCGCCTCCCTCCGCCTGCATCCCGGAAAGCGGCAGGAGGCAGGCGGCAACCCACCGGCCAGCGGTGCATCCCAGAGCCTGCTGCCAGGGAGGATGTCTCCGCACCGTCCCCCACCCTGGTGCTGCTTCACAAGATACTTGTTTTCTCTTGATAGTGCTTGCCTTGCACCATTTGTTTTTTAAGGGAGTTGCTAGAAAACTCTCCTGATTTTTTTATTTTTTTTTTAATAAGTATATCATGTCTGGCATTGTATTTCTATTTTTCCCTGAGGAAAGAAGCCAAAAGAAGTGGGAAAAACAAATAATGTGTGGGAGGGGGTTTTTTTTTTTTTTTTTTTGTACCTCTGTTCAAAGCCTCTTTCTGCTTGGCTCCAACATTATTTCGACTACAATTGCCTTCTCTCTGATCTTTCTTCTATTACAGTTGCACTGACTTAATTTGGGGTAATGAGGTCGTTAGGTTGTTTGTGCTGAACCCCTCGATATTTTTCTATTTGCATCCTAAAATCTCTGCATTTCTTCTGTAGTGCTTACTCTTTTCACATGATTTTTCTTTGTCTTTCTTTTTTCCTTTTTTTCTTTTCTTTCTTCTTTCTCACTTTCTCTTTTCTACTTTTCTTCTCTTGTTTTGTTTTCTTTCTCTCTCCTTTATTTCCTCCCTTATCTCCTTCCTTCTTTCCCTTCCTTCCTTCCTTTTCCATTGTCTTCCTTTATCTTCCTTTCTTTCTTTCCCTTCCTTTATCTTCCAACCTTCCTTTCTCTTCTTTTTTTTTTTCCTTTAATTCTTCTGAAAAAAAAAAAAAAAACCAACCCTACTGGAGAATTAAGCAAAACATCTGTAGCAATTAAAAAGATGTCTCTGGGAAACACTAGCTGTGAAGCATGTTTGCTTTGTGAAGTACTCTCATCAGACGTCTTGGAACAGAGCCACCTGTTTATTTGGGAAAGGGGTAAAAAAAACATGAAATGGGGAGACTTTTTGATTATTGCTCTTAGTAGCAAATTCATCTTGTTTGTCCCAGGTTCCCACATGTTTCAAAAGCATTATGGCATGTGGTTTCCAGCGACGGAGGAGAGATCGCTGAGCAGAAAATACTCCATCTGTCCAAAACCCAGCAGTGAAGCATTATCTTCCCCTCCATTCTCTCTTGCCATAGGCAGACGTGGCAGAGGCCAGTGGATGCCTGGGGCTGTGCAGGGAGTGGTGTCTCCCAGTCTCCCTCCCTCCAACTCGCACAAACCCACGCTTACCCCCAACCTACCTGCCGGCAGGTGCCCAGCAGCGGCGGGGACTCAGCCTGCATCAAGTGCCCCCACGGGTATGGATGGGCTGACATGGCCCCCAGTGACCCCCGAGAAACCCCAGCCGTGCCCTGGTTCCTCCCTGCTGCTGCTCCTCTGAGGCAACCTGCTGCCAACGAGGTGCTGGTGGCCCACCACAACCCGCAGCTGGAGGATGGAGGACCCACAGAGAGGGAGACAAAAGCACCCACGCTGGGCACCTCCCAGCTCCCACCCCAAAGCCAGACCCTGGGGTCTGTTGTTGGGGCAGGGGCTGGGCTGGAGCAGCTGGGCTAGGCAGCAGAGGTGGGGAAGGAAGCAGCCCAGGAGAAGGCTTCTTTGCTCAGCTGCAGCATCACCCTGGGGCTGTGCTGGTCAGCAGGAGCTCTCCTGCTGGCACACTGCAGCAGGAACGGACGGGAGCAGAGGTTCCTGCTGAGGCTGGCTGGAGAAGAGCGTTATTCGGGACTGGAGATGCGGTCACAAGGTGCAGGCGCTGAAGCAACAGCCCTGCATGCCCATTGCCTTCCCAGCTTAGCGCTTCCCTGGTCAGGAGAGTGCTTTTCCCTACTTGGGTGCTAGAGTGAGATGAATCCTGGCTCCTCCATACAATTCTGTCAGACATAAACCAGAGACCAGGGACTTGTGCTTTTCCTAAGCAAGAAAAAGAACCTGGTGTTTAGTACACTTTTCTCTGAGATTAGCTTGTCCCAAGGCAGCAAGGAATGTCATATTAGTCACACAAAATAAAATTTCGTCTTAAATTCTCCAATTCTCCAGAAAGATGGTGTGGGGAGAGGGGAGGGGGGGAGGTAACAAACCTTCCTTGTACACACAACCCAACCCACAGAGCACAGAAAACACAATCAGTTTAAGAGGTTTTCACTTTGAAGAGTGGCCACGGTTTCCTCAACCTTTACTAGCAAAAGCTGTTTAATAAATAGCAAGGCATTAATGTGCTCCATCTCTCTGTGAATATTTCATACACACACAGGGAACTTTGAGGAACACAGAAAACTGATTTCAGAGCTGTCAGAAACGTCTCAAGGCAGAGAAGCAATGTGGGCATACTCCAACCAAAGATCTGCTGCCACAGTTTGTACACATTGTGCATGCTTTCACATTTTTGGGTGCTTCAGCCTCTTAAAGATGACTAGAAGAAAATAAAATAATAGTCTATTGTGTAATTATAGGACAGGTTTTACATTTTTCCACCCACTTTCTTCCCTTCCTCTGCAGAAGAACTTGAATTGTTGCGTTAGTTTTTTAACAAAACTTGTCCTTCTCTCTTCCTTCCACTCCGAAGAGCTGCTGCGTTTTTCTCAGGCAGCTCTGCGCTTGGGAGCTTTTAAGGGTTTCTAATCCTGGAAGGCCGTCTGACATCACCCCGCTTCTTGTCTGCTGATGTTTCATACAAGCCTCACATTTCCTTAGTGTTTTTCAGAGCCACCAATTACCGCAGCAATCTTGTGTTTATGTTCTGGTTTTCTGCTTTTTTTTTCTTTCCCCTGATGCTTTCCTGGCTCATGTCCCAACAGGCTGCTCTCTCTTAGACATGTTTTGTGCCAAGGGTTAAGCTGGACCAGCTTGCTACAAAAGAAAAAAAAAAAAAAAAGTGGGAGGGAGGAGGGTTTTTTTCCTAATTTTCTTCACTGACTTCAGGCACCATGTGATCAGGAAGCCTGGCCTCTTTCCATTTCCCTTCCCGACTAAAGGGAAACATTGTGTAGCTGTTGCCCTGCCACCGGTGGGATGGACCCTGGCTGTGTTACGTAGGAGGATAAAAATAACTGGGATATTTAAGGCCGGCTGTGGAATCCCAGCGCAGGCAGTGCGAGCCTGGTCAGCCGCCGAGAGCACCGGTCCCGGCCCTGAGTAGCGCACTGCGTATGATGCAACTGCAGATACATGCCTGGCAGTCGTGCCGAAACAGCCAGGCCCTGGGGACGCCAGGAGAAAAAATAAAAAATACAAATAGGACAGAGAATTAGTGAGCTTTCTCCTCTCTTTTAGCAAGCTGATTCTAGCCCAGCAGGTATTTTTTCAAAAAGGCAGCAACTAGCCCCAGTATGACACGGGCTTGCTATAGGGGCATCTGGTGACAGTGTGGGACGCTCGGCAGGCTGGCCTCTGGGGGCTTGCTCTGTGCCAGGTGTACGCCAACACGCCTTGGTCCGGGGGTTTGGCAGAGGATAGTACTGGGAAACGATGCTCAGACCCCGAGAAGGAGTGGTTGGGACGGCACCGCTTTCCTTCACAGCCTCATTAGGCCTTTTTCTCCAAATCGCAAGTGTGGCTGAGCACAATGCACATCTTGTTTGCTGATTAAAAATAATTAAATGAAAAGAGCATCCAGCCCACAAGGCTTAAGCAGAAATGGCAGCCTCTTTCGTATTTTGTTCTTTTGGGAGCAGCAATTGTCAGAAATTCTTGGACATGTTTTCTTCCCTATTTGCTTAGCTTTTTTTGACACTCTCCTCCATCTCCGAACCTTCCAGAGAGTAATACTGGACAGTGTCTGCCAAGACTGCAGTGACAGGGGGCAGCTGCAGTGTCAGCCTGTCTTTAAAGCTGACCTGACATGCAAACTGGAGCAGCTTCAACTTTCCTTTGCCCGCTGGGGGCTAGGACAGTGCAGAAGAGAAGAAGCAGAGGACACCGTGGATGGTTTGGTTTGGTTACTCCTGCGTTTCAGAGGGGAACCTCCTCACCATGCCAGCCCACGTCATTGTCCTTCCCCGCTCCTTCAGCCAGGATTTCCAGGAGGGCCTTAAAGGAGAGGATGAGGGACCCAGGGGACACTTCTCCCTCAGTGCCACCCTGCACTGTGGCAAAGCAGGAGGTGCGGTGGTGGCTGCACAGCTCTCATTTCCCCTGCCAGGAGCTGACCACCTGTGGGACCCCAGCTGGGGGAATCTTCCGATCAGAAATACAAGGCTCTGCAGCTCCTTCCCAAAATGACGAGTGGCCTCCCTCTCCTCTTTCAGGGGGAAATCAGATATAAACCTTGATAAGGGACAGAGATTGATCCTGAGAAGATTTCTCCTGCAGAGCTCTGTTAAATGTTAGCCAAAGGACAAAACGATGCGCTTGGGTTTACCTTGGAACTGCCCCTTCCACAATCTGCAGGACCCCATGTAACAAGAACCCACTTTATAGAACTTGTGACAATTGCTGGGCACAAACTTATGCATTGTTTATTGCTTATGCAATTGTGTGGGTTTATTTCAAGGAATGAAGAAAAGAAAAAGTTCAAGGGCATTTGTAAGGGGATACACCTGCCTGAACTTTCCTTTTACTTGTTTATTTTTTAAAGCACTTATAGTTTTACTGTCATATTTTGTAGATTTATTCTTTAAAGAGGAGTGAAGTACTGAAACAAGCCAGAAACACTGACAAGTGAGAAGAACAGCTCAAGCCTCAATTTTCATCCTCACAAGCACCCCTCCACATAAACACTTCTATAATCATTAATATTTAACAACAGGGTATTTCAGAACCCCTCAGATCAAATGGACTTTGATCTTATAAACCCTTTATTACACAGGGAAATATTATCCCCACTTTATATAAATATGGGGCTGCGCAGGAGGAAGAGCAAAGGCCTGATGCCCAATTACACACTTAAAGTCCCTCCAATTTCACTGGGAAAATAATTTTGCACGTCTGGACATAAGCAGCAGAGCTGAGGTGTCACCCTGCTCTGCTGCGTGTCAGTCTGCTCCCCAGCATCGGAGGAGCATCTCATGAGTCACTTGTCCTAAGCATAAATCTGCTGGATAAGAGCTGATTCCTTCCTTCCTTCCTTGCTGATTTGCCTAGAGAGGAGAGACTCCAACTCTTCCTGCACCAGCAGTAGACAAAGATGCTCTTCAGAAGGGAGAAGCTGTGGGATGCCAATAGATAATCCAACCTGCCGAGAGCCAGACACCTGGATTTATGAATGCCTGCCACAGTACTCACGTCATAGCCTCCTGAAGAAATTCCCAGCTTTTCTGGAAACAGGCTAAACCTCCGGGTTCCTCCAGCCTCACAGACTGCTAGCCCCTTTCAGGGGCTGATGGGGGAAAGCAGAACCCCAGCCACATTCGTGTTGCTGGGCTGGCTGCTCCCAGCCATTCTGGGCACTGGTGGTGGGAGTGCAGGGCACACGGCCAGAGAAACCCAACTCTACCTTGGTTGCCTGTCAGGAGGCCATGTAAAACCAACTCATTCATCTACCAGGACCACCATTGCCCTCCTCTGGAGCTGGCACGTGTTCCTTGGTGAATCTTCCTCCAGTGGGCTGAGGTGCCATCAACCTCAGGCCCTCCTTCCTTTCTTGCTGCCACCTAGGTGATGGGAGCTATCAAGTGTGGCATGCAAATGTACATCCCACAGCATCAGCTCCCAAACCATGATATCCACAGCTGTGGGGGCACCTGCCTTCTGCTACACCATCCTGACCCCTCTAGGAAGGCTGAAATCCCTTTTGGAGGGGCAGGAATGCACCGATCACCTTCTGGCAGATTCAGCAGAAGGCATCACAAAAGCCCTCAGATACCAAGGTCTGCTCAGGTGACAGTGAATTGCAAAGGCAGACCAGGATTTGGAGGAGCCCAGCCCTTGCACCACAGCATGAGTCCATCTGCTGTGGTTTGGATAACCTGCTCACCATCATATCTGCACATGGAGCCACTTGGCATTAAACTATTTCATCCTGGGGTGCTATGGCCATGTTAAGAGGATGGCAGGCAGGGATGTGTGTTTGGGTGCTGTCACGCAGCCAAATCTTCTCAGCAGCAAACACAACCCGGCAAGTTTCACATGCTTTGGAGTTTCGGAACAAAAGTTTCACATAAACTTAATTGGCCCCAGATTTTTAACACTAGTAAGTAGTTATAACTCCTCAAAAATAGTTATTTCTTATTGACCATTTTCCACTGATACATTTTCCAGTGGGTGCTCACATCACACCTTTACAAAATGAACAAGAATGCCGAAATCTTCAGTGTTTAAGCCATTTCTCTTTTCTTTGCCTTCACACGTAGCCTGCCATGTTGTTATAATTAAATTTCAAAGCTCAAGTCTGCAGTTGTTTTCTTTTGGTAGCATTCTTTTTCATTCAGTAGCAGCTATAGCCGAGCACAAACCAAAGTCACACATCCACAGGTTAACAGACTCTTCTCCCATCAGGTGTCTTGATCTGCTGCTGAAAGAGAAAAAAAGGTGTTGATAAATCATGTGAACATGAATGGCAGTGCAACAGGGCCCTAATTTCCTAGCAGCAGCTAACAATAGCTCATGGTTTCTCCAGCTCAGGGCATCCGGCTTCTCCGCAGCTAATCATCTATGTGGCCTTTGTCATGACACTGAACTTCTGTGATTTGCCTTTGGCCATGCTTTCAAATGTCCCTAGGCTGCAGACTCTGCATTTCCCTCATGGTCCAGGTGCACAGCAGTGCAGGGGGGCCAAATTGCACCTAGGACCTCCTGTTGCCATGGCCAGCTGCAATGGTTTGGAATTAAGGTCCGTACAGCTCTGCAGCCAGCAGCAGGGAGAAGGAGCCTGCCTTGCTATGGAGTGGGGAAGCCTCTGATCCCCTGGTGCCTTTTGAACAGGAGCTGCATCTTGGAGAGGTCAGGCTTGCTTTCCCCTGCTGATGCTGTTGTGGTTTCTCTCTTTATCTGTGAAGCAGCACACAGGCTCTTTAGTACCTCACCTGTAGAGCAATAAATGTGCTTCAGCACGAAGCAGATCTGCCGCATTTATTGTCCCATAATTCTTTCCAGGTGAAGGTAGCCTAAAAACACATGTAGCCATCTCAGTGTTTCCTCCAAAAGGTGGGGAGCAAGCAGAGGAAACCCCTAACCCCTTCACATCCATACCCAACAACGAATTGCCTTCCACCACCATAAATATAACAAAGGTACAGTCTTCAGCTGATCGCAATTACTGGAGCTCCATTGAATTGAGCAGAGCCAGGATAATTTACACCAGATGAGCATCTGCCCTCAGCATATGTTGCATTATGGTTTAACAAGAAGGTCTTAGATTGCCTAGGAACGATGGGCTGCAAAATCCCCGAGAGTGAAGAGGTAAGGAGGGAAATGAAGGCGTTTGGTTATCAGGCTTTCTTATTTCCAGTGATTGGGGTGGGAAGGAGCAGCCTGTGTGGGAAACAGGCTTCCCTACACCCATTTTGGCAGCTTTTGATTGGCCTCTGACCAGACATTTATTAAAACAGCCTCATAAGTTGCGGTCTCACTAAAGAACAATACAAAAGCAACCAAATGTTAATGTCTTCAATCTGTTCCTGCTGAGATTTCCGCCTCCCCACCTCCCTGATTATTAGAGAAGGGGGGGGGAGGGAGAGGAGGAAAAATAAAAAAAGAAAAAGAAAATGAGTTTGTATTCCCAGCCTCAGCTGACAGATCTGTTGTAGCCTCCTAGAGTCTTTGTAATTAGAACAAAGGGTCCTCAGGACAGGAACTGTAATTGTTTTTGAGTATTTCATGCAGTTTAACTCAGCCCAGGTTAGGCATCCAAACAAACTCGGAGCACTGACAGAAAGAACTTGAGAACCAAGTGAAAAACTCCAAGCGAGGATTAAGGGCCTTCAAAAGAGAGTAGTATATTACAT
>VXAL01019650.1:0-54691 GCA_013399475.1 Chauna torquata | reverse complement strand
AAAAAAAAGGAAAATAATATACTCCGATTGGTTTCCTCAGCAAGCCACTGGAAAAGCTGTGCTACAAACACTTGTCAAGCATAGATCTGAGATGGTCTTTGCTGTGTCTGCTGGAACTTCACTAGCAGGAGCGAGGAGTAGGGAAGAGAGGAAATAAATGTTTTGGCAAGTGAAAACCTCAAGAAAGACATGCAAGGGAGCTTCTGGATGCTGACAGCAGGTGGGAGCTGCTCTTGTTGAAATTGATGAGGGCATGCATCCCCAGCCCATTGCCAGAACGCATTTCAGGGTCTGGTTTCTTTAAATGCCTGAACCCATCCCTGACAGCCACCTCTGTGGTGGTCAGTCACATCCTCTCCGGTCGTTAGGGCAAGCGGTGTGGCACAGCACACATCCACGCATCCAGCCGCACCGCACTCCTCATCCCTGCGTCCCCCTGAGACCCATCCCCGGCCAAGCCGTGGCCAGGCATTGTCTGAAGAGGACAATCTGGCAGCGGGCCTGCATGTCGCCAGGGCGTGTGCTGGCAATTAAGTGATGTAGATGATCAGGACAAGTGCTCCAGCCCATGCTGGGACTTTGGTCTGCTGGTATAGAACCACACAGCAGCACCAGCTGCAAAAAGCCTGTCAGTGAGAAGGATCGGGCCCCGAACACCCATGGAGAGGAATGTGTTTGCAGGCAGTGCCTCCGGTAACTGTCTGGGGCTCTTTCCTGCAGCACTAGCAGTCACTGCTCCAGTAAAACAATGCTTCTGGAGGCTGGCGGGCTAGATGTGGTTGCGGTGGGTCACCCAGATCCACAAAAAAACGATCCCTTTTTGGGCGGGATTTTCACATCTGTTTTTCTTTGCCCTAAAACTGATTTCACTGGGACAATGCTAGGGCAGCACCAGGCACATTCAGAAGACTCCTCCACCACTTCCCAGCTCCAGAGACAGCAATAAGCTTCTCACGAGGACAGCATGCAAATTGCAAATGACCAAGAGTGTGCGGGACTGGGGCATACCTGCATTTCATTACGAAGAACTTTTTTTTTTTCTTTCCCCAGAAAAGAAAGAAAAAAGAAGGTGCTTGCTGGGGCAAATATTACTGAAAACAGTTTCTGTAAACAAACCCATGTGGCAAAGGCAGAAGTTACACCGAAAGCAAGAATGATGTCAGTGCTGTCGCTTTGCAGAGGGGTCATGAGTGTTCCTCTGGCTTTTAATTGGGAAAACATTCTCAGTACCAGCCGTCAGCTGCTTTGTTTATGCCAACTTTCAGTGGGTGCAGGGAACCTTCAAGCTCATCACAGTTTATATATTAAGAGGGTCCAGTCCTGCCCACCACCAAACATGAGTAACTCACCCCTGCAAGGTCAGAGGGGCGGCTTATGAGGGGAAGTGGCTGGGCCAGTCTCCTCGGTGGGTTGTGTGCTTCTCCCCGGCTTTGTGGGCATCACCCACCATGGCGTCACCACAGCACGGCGGCCTCATCCCGCAGCTGCCCTGCTCCTCTGGTTAGACTGGGGCACAGCAGAGCTGTAAAGGCCAAGTCCGTACAGTAACAGTGCAATCGAATGCCATTTCTATTGCTGTGGTTGCTTTCATACATCAGATCTTAACATAATGTATGGGTATGACTTTATCCCAAGGGACATTTTTGTAGTTTCCAGGAGAAATGCCTTCCCCTATTTGGTAGGCCAGCAGAAAAATAAACAACAAGTAAGTCAGAGATTAGAAATAGAAATTGTTGTGACCTTATAGTTTAAACAGCCACTGTGGTTTCAAAGCTATCACCTGTGACATAGCAGTGCCTTTAGTGCTCTTAGCAGCCTGTGTACCTGTTTTTAACACTTTCCGTCTTCAGGAAATGTTCATTCTTGGTGAGGAACAGTGCACGGAAACAGACAGCTGACTGTTACCAATGCGATCAGCCTTTGCTCACCAGATCCCAAAGCCCAGCCTCCCAGGACAAGAGCTCATATTATGCATGCACAGCCCAGAAATTTCATGGGCAAGACTCCCCACACCCAAGGAGCCAATCTGGGTGGCATTTTCCCTGTAGGAACTGGGCTTTTCACTGCTACCAGGAAAGTGACCAGCTAGAAGAGCTAATGTCTTAAATATGGATGATGGTGGAGGTGTGGAAATAACTGTAAACAAACCCACATACATACTAGTCCTTGATAACCTCCTGCCAGCAGCAGGTACTAACTAGGGAAGTGTTGCCTTCCTGTAATAAACATGATGTAGGCACAGCCTGCCTACTGTAGGGACTTAAGCACATGCATTACATAAGCATATGCATGAGCATTTTAGGGTCATGGCTACTGGCGGATAAGCAGCCATACTGCAGCATCCGGATTGTTTTCAGTTGGATGGCCCAGCCATAGACCTTGTACTAGCAGAGTACAAAAAAAAAAAAAAAAAAATCTACTCACTTTCTACATGAAAAAAAAGGACATGCTAGCCACTGCATATATTTTTCCCATAGCCAAACTACCCAATTATCTATTTTGGAGACAAGGAACAATGGCTCTAGAAAAATGCATCTTACATAGAACATAATCTGCAAAAGTAATACCACTGAGTGCAAAAGCAACAGGTCTTGACCCTAAAAGGCAAATCAAGCAGGTGTCAGGTAAGAAAATGGGCTAATTAGAAGTTTAAGCCCTCTTGCCAATATTTTGCTAAGCACAGAGTAAAAAGCAAATCTGTTTACAATAATTCAGCCATTCCAGTATATTCCAGGCACAGCATTTAAGTCAAAAGCATCTTTTTGTATACAATAAAGTTCTTTATATCTCCTGAAAGGTTTGGATTAGCATTCCCTATAAAAATAGTTGTGTTTATGTATCATAATTCCCCATCCCACCTCTTCAGCTGAAGTCATGGGCAGGAGGCATCTTGTTATCCTGTATAATCAGGTGCAAATTGGCAGTTAACAGACTGAGTATGTAAGGTGGCCTGAAACAACATACGGAGTCAGGGCAAGAGGGAACAGTGGACCTCCCTCAGTGGCCAGCAGCAACTCAGCACTCAGTAGCACTGGGCATGGGGGCTGAAGGAGAGCACTGGGAAGCAGCTCTTCCTGTGAGCAGGTTCCCCTTGCTGCATCCTGACCATCTGGTAGCCACACCACCATGTTACTTTATCGTCTCCTTTGTGCAACCTAACCCGGGCCTGAAACTTCTACCTGTAGCCAGGCATGAAATGGCAGGCAGGCTCTTAAATAGAAGGCAGGTGTCAGGAGGACCTGAGAAGCTGCCAGCTGGTCACCACAGCCCAGATGCCAGCTGAAGCATTTTATAGAATTCCCCACCATTGGGGAAGTTTTAGGGCTTTAGCCAGTCTTTCACTTCAAGAAGGTGGGGCTGGTGACATGAACCCATTGTTTGGATGCTTTTTCCTTGGAAGCAACTGGTTTGGGCTGTGGTCAAGAACAGAAAATAGGGCAAGGGCTTTGAGCTTTACCCAGTCTCATAACTCCTGTCTGTTTCAATTTGCCATCCATTTTCTTCTTTTCCTCCTTAGAAGAGCGCATTTCAGGATTTTTCTGGCATCCTGCAAAGTTTTGTTCTACAACAGGAAAGAGTTCTCATTGCTTGCGTTTGCAACGTGACAGGGTTCATCAACCCTAAAAGCTAAAATGGGCCATACCAGCACCTCCAGTCACAGAGGTCTTCTCACAGGGGCTGTGGGACCGTCTGACTGTAGACCACAATATATGAGTTTTGGGGCTATGTTTGTTGAATTCCCATTTCAACCACTGGTTGCACCTAGGATGAATTTCAGAGTTATGAAGAACCAACAAACTGTTTCTCAGAAGATTGTTTTCTCCAAACTCCTCTTTTTGTTTGCCCAAGGATATTGGCCCTTCTTGAAGAATCGGACATACAATTAGAAATTAATGTCTATTGGCTTTGATGGATTTTGCCTCTTTTCTGAATCCTGAACTATCCACAAAGCAGTTACAAACAGAATAGAATGTATTTGTTCATCAAAAATGATTCACCAGTTTCTTCAGGGATTAATTCTCAGTTTTGTTCGTGAGTGGCTTATTGCAAATAGTCATAAATTCTACCATGTTGGGTTCCAACCCTGGAGTGATCTTTGTCTGGACTTCAATGGGGCTTTGCATGGGGGGGGCCTGGCCACACAGATCTCATTGCAGGATTGGGCAATGGTTAGTTACATAAGTCATATGATGTTGTTTCTGTTCTCTGACTGGCTGACTTATGTAACTACAGAACAATAGCGTGTATTTGAATATAAAGGCAAAAACCATGCCTCATATTTGTTCTTCGTGAGAATCTATTCAAGGGCTGGATTCTGCTGTCCGTGCAAGCTATAAAGATATTTGCTTTGACAGTCTCTTGGTTGGACATCTGGAGTAGGTGACACTTAAAGAGCTACTAAGATGCTCTGTGTGAGTTCATCTAAGGACTATTTGCAGACATTGGGCTCACATATTCTCCCCAGTAGCATCTGAAATAAAAAGTAACAAAACCAAAGAGAACAACTCATGCAACTGGACCATCCAGTGACCCAAGTCCTTGACTGCAATGCCACTGCACTGATTTACAGCTTGTAAATATCAAGCTGTCAAATTTAATGTTTCTCTTACTCCATTGCAGGAGTAAAAAAAGGGCTTAAAAGCATGGCCAGGGTTAAAAATGCACAGCATAGGGAAAAACTGTGTAAAGTATACATTCATGTGTTTATTCTTAAATGTGAATATTTTTGCCACTTGCTATTTTTGTTAAAATCTGAATGTGATTTCTACTCAGAGAGGGAAAACAGGAATCCATGGCTTTTGTTTTCAGCTGATGCTTCATTTTTGTTCATCTATAAGATTCAACTCCAGAAGATTTTATCACAGTCTGCTGGAGATTTTATCACAAGTTTCCAGTTCTGGTTTTGTTTTGCCTTTTTTTTTTTTCTCTTAAGGTCCCACTTCTTGGAGTCATGTGATTACACAAACATTCCCTACTTCCAGTGTTTTAAAAGTAAGTTTCTAACCGGCATTGTTGCAGAGAAAAGACTGAAAACATAACCCCTCAAGGCTGAGAAAAAGAACACACAATTTACAATTTTTTTAAACCTCACGATTTCTCAATCTTCTGTTTTTTGAGGATAGCCTGACTAACACATTTTAAAATCGCAGGGCTGACAATATTGAAGCAGAATTGGGGGAAGACAGTTGCTTAAGGTTATATGACACAACCTGATAGTCTTCCAGACTCTTAGGAGTTGTTACCATGCAGAGGGCAAGTCGTTTTCCCAACTCACTTGTGAAAGTGTAAGACCATCATAGCCTGTTCAAAGTAATTTTCTTAATTATGCATGCTGGTTTTTTGCACAGTCCCAAAATACAGATTATTTACGTGGCAAGGTTCAACAGCTCAGAAAGTATCATTGCAATCCAGAATGTAAATACCTGTTCTCGTCCTTTACAGTCTCCAGTATAAACATGGGTTTTGAGCTGGACTTTGACCACAGTGAGCCAAAATTCAAGCTGTCACAGCTGAAGCTCTCATGCCATTTTCTAGCCTCTTTGAATTGACTTTACAATTAATTTCTCACTCAGTCAATTCTTAAATTTTCATTTTCTAACCTGCAGTCACAAAGGCATGTGCAGCAGGTTGTATCTTTTAATATGCAGCACAGCCATGGAATTGTTCCTCTTCGCACTTAGGAAACACTGTCATATTCTGGAACTTGGAATTTGCTGATAATTTGCTTTTTAGTATCTTTTATAGATGTCACTTGCACCAATCAGTTTAAACCACTCTGCTGGTGGCAGAAAGCACGATTCAGGTATAAGCTGGGCAGCTTCTGCATAGCTTAAGGGAAACTTGTGTCAGCGGGAGTCAAAGTGAACTGTGTACATTGTGGTGGGAGGACTTCCTTTGCTAAATATAAATAGAGCCATTCCTGGAGATCAGAAGTGCTGCTGAAAACCAGGGCAGAGACCAAGCTGTGCCATTTCAAGAGTTGTGGGCCTACCCCTTTGAGGATCTTGTCTGTGTGGTACTTCCCAGGAGTGGTACTTCTCTGCTCTGCAAAGGCAGGTGAAGCCTTTGCCAGGTGCCGTAGGACCTCCATACTAAAACCAGTCAGTGGAGATCACTGCAACCATGAATTGCAGTTATGTGAATGGGTGAAGAAACAGCTAACTGCATGTCTTCATTGCTTGGACATGCAATCAAGCTACTGCATCTCTACCAGCTACCCTGCTCCAGCTGACTGCGTGCACACACACTGCAGAAAATGACAGACAAAGTATGTCAGCTAAAACCCTTCACTAAGACCAAGCTCATTTTGCAAGGGGCTACAAGCTTGCTCTGACATGCCATTCTTTGTCAAGTCATGATAACTCATGAAGACAAAGTCCCAAGGAAAGTGAGCTGCAATCGATGCACAGCTGGCACTGTTTAAAGGAGAATATCATGTGTGATGGAACTAGTAAGAGTGTTGATGGCAGGGGATTTGGTTAGTACATCATTTCTGGACACTTGTGAGACACCATGCAGAAGAATGAATGACTTTCCCCACCTGAATACTATTTTAATAATTTTGAAACATCTTCCTTAGATGTCTCATCATTATTCCCGTAGTTAGAAGCTGATTAATGACATGCCCCTCAAACACATATCTGGGCACACGTACAAAGACTTTTTAATAGTCCCTAACAATGGCCAACAGCTGGCCACAAAACCAGATGATTCTCCACCCTTGTAAACCCATGCTCGCCAACAATAAAAAACCCTTCTGGCTACTAAAAAGCCTGATGGAACAGATGAATCTTGTTATGAACTGGGTTTTATAAATAAAAATTAAAAAGAGGAAAACATTTCGGCTTGTGCGTTCACTAGGCTGAAAACAGATATAGGTTTCACATTCTGGAGCAGCCAACTGCGGAGGTCTAATTTTCAGAGCTAGACTTCATCTTCCAAAACCGCCTTTAAATACATTGCTGGGTTGGGTTGCTGGGTTTTTGTTGTTTGGGTGGGTGTTTTTTTTTTTTTTTTTAAATTTTGCTGCAGCCCCAGTAGAGCGTTTCCTCTGTCCTCTGAGGCATGAGTGGTGTGTTTATGCCTCTTGCAGGCAGAAATCTCAGGAATGATCTGAAAGACTTTGTTCTCCAGGCCTCGCCATAGCATCACAGGCAGGCAGTCGGGGCACATCAGGCTTGTTGTACCCACATCCTGTGGACGGTATGTGCTTGCCACCGTGAGTGCCAGGGCTTCTCCCTGTCTTTCAGGAAATGGCAAGGTGAGTTTGGAAAGCTGCCTGACCCAATGGCCGAGGCATGACACTGTGAGGCAGGAGTCAGGGGAGTCAGGCCAATCCTTTTCTCCCTGCAACTTGCAATAAATCTCTCGGCTGGATCTATTAGCTTTGCATCCAATGTGGCCACATGGTTTCTGGAGCAGAGCTGGCCACCCCGGGCTGGCACCAGGAGCCTGGCCACACACCTCGAGCCATCTGCACAGACATTCCCCAACTGTGGTGGCCCAGCTTCACGCAGGAGGCTGTAGCCACGCCAGGAACAAACACAAATCTCCACAGACAGCACCTTCTCTCCAGCACAGTCCTTCTGTCCCGCTTCCAAGGGACAGAGAGTGAGAGGATTCCTTTCCTGTCTCTTTTTCCGTGTCTTTGATTTCCTCCCCTGCTCATTCCTCCTTAGTCCTGGAGTGGGTGTGCAATTAGAAGAGCACAGAGCCACAGACAGGAGCAGTAGCCAAGCCATTTCAGGGTGAGCAGATCCACACATACACCAAAAAAAGGCTCTAAAGGACCTCCTTTTGTTTGTTGTTAACAACTATTTAATGTCAGGGCTAATTCACAAGCTTAATAAAGGCAGGCTTTGTTGAAGATTCGACACCTTCAATTACAGCATTAAGAGCTCACTATAATTACTCCTCAGAACCTTCCAGGGATCCTTCAACAGAGCCTGTGCGTGAGGAGGGGGAGGCCAGCCTTGACATCCTTAATGTCTTAGAGATTAAAAAAAAAAACAAATAAACAAAGCAAGCAGAAAAACCCTAATTCTAATAATGATGACGAATATGATGTCAGGCTCTCATTAGACAACAAAAAGCAGCAAATGAAAGAGACCAGCCTAATTCTCGGTTAGTCACCTTAAATATGACTCCTCTGTTAGTGGATTTCTGCAGGGATAAACAAGGGATTTTCACAGTTGAGGTATGCCCAAAATGAGATTTCTAGAAGTGGGGAAGTGAGGAATTTGACTGAAACCTTAGAAAACACTTTATTTTTACTGCCCTGGGCAGGATTTGGAGAAATGTCCGCCTCCTTTTCATCAGATCCTGGCACAGGTGAGCCGAGCACCTCATCACACCGTGGATCGTATATAAAAATGGTTGATTATCTGCATTCCTGGAGATCATGTAGGAAGTGGCTGATATGGTGAGGAGAGAAGGTTAAAGGAAATGACTTTGTTACTATGGCAAGGGCTTCCTCCTCCTACAGGGACCAGCCAAGGTTTTTTGAAGAATAAAAACGAACAAGGAACGGTTCAGCAGAGTTAAGGCATGAATAAGGTTGAACAGAGCCACATGCCTGCTGCCCGTGAACACAAGGGGGATTTTGTCCTTTTTAACTAGAGAGATTAGGTTTGGGCTCCTGTTCCCTAAGGCTGGATCCAGCCTTTGCAGTTTCTTCAAAGGTACGTGCAAGCATCATAAGCATTTAGCAAAGGTTGAGTGAGGGATTTCCCCCTGCAGGAACGGGACTCCTTAGGTCTGTTCTGGGAGAGACCCTGCAGCACGCAATGCCATGGCTCACTTGAGCTGCACTGCCTTTCCGAAAAGCCTGGCATGAAGTAGAGCAGCCCTTGGATCAGTCCAAGCTGCAGCAGGGACATTGTCAACCTCTGCAAAATCCTGCACTCCCAGCAATACTGATAATAACTTCAGACCACATTTGGTCCTTTCTGTGGTGGATCGCCGTTCCAAAAATTTCTTTCAGCTTATGAAACATGCAAATACCCTCTCTCTTCAAAGCTCAAAGACATTTGGGTGCTTAGGACGGCTTATAAATACCTTTCTCCTTTTTGAGTTTGCAATAAATCCAGTCTAGTTCAGGAGCAGATCAGTGAAGGGGTGACCAGCCTCCAGATAAAATGAAGAGTGAGAGGCAGACTATCATGTTTTCTTTCAATATTAACCTCAGCAAAGCCAAAACAAATATAAGCCGTTGCCTCCTGACCAGTGAGTGTTGCTTTGAAGTATCGGTTTAGGATGTCTCACTGCTGTGGAGTGAGAAGACCAAAACCCAGGACACAGACACAAAAAGCAAGCAACCCAAGTGCTGCCAGATCTTTGCAGCAGAAACACGAGGGGCTGCTTTCAGAGTGGAGGGGAACTCGTCACAGCCAATGCTCACCACGGGACAGATGTCCGCCCCAGCCACCTGTGTCAGCACAGCAGGTCACAGCCTCTTCTTGCGTGCCAGTCGGTATTTGGAGGGTAGCCTCTCTGAATTATGCTGGACAGGGAGGGAGTTCATGAAAAGGTACTTTAGGATGAGTGGAATATCACACAATATTTTACACGTTAAAAGGTAATTCCTCTTATACTACAGAGACGGATAACCCAGGGTGTTTCCAGTACCTCGTGCACTTACAATTGCCAAGAAAGAGGTTTAAGTAAAAGAGTTGTTTTTGTTGGGTTTTTGTTTGTTTGTTTGTTTGTTTTTGTTTTGTTTTTTTCCTCAAGCAATACTACTCTGCTGGTAGAGTTTTGTCCAATGTTTATTTGCTGGCTTACACTAACCTTTTTGTAATGCTGGCTCCACGTACTGCCAAAGCACCTGTGCATGCAGAGAGGATTGTGAGGAATAGGGATTTACTCTAAGGCACCCCGGAAGGGGTTTCTCACCTGCTCTGTGTACACACTGGGGGCACATGAGGGATCAGCATCAAGTGACCCGGGCTGCTCTCTTTCATGCGCAGTGTCACTCGGTGATGACAGTATCTCTGAACACGGGGCAGTCGTTGCTGGTCCCCTCTGAGCCGAAGGGGATCAGAAGCAAACTTCTGCAGAGATGGAGGATCTTGAAAGTTAAGAAGGCATCACATGTCATTCACCAGCACTAGCTGTTCTAGGGGAGACGACATTTAGAGAGAAACTTGCCAGGAGCCTGGGAAGGGAGGGAAAGCAACCCTGCCAAATGGCCTTCCAGCGAGCTGCCTTCCTGCCCACGGGAGACACCACATGCCCTGGGAGAAAGGGGCAAGCACTGGGGCCAGGGGTGTGGGTGCATCAGCAGGAAGGCCCCTTTCAGAAAGGGCTGGTGGGCCATACAAGCTGCTTTCAGCAAAGCCGTGCTGCTGATCCAGGTGGGTGGTGGTTGGGGCAGCTGAAACAGCTGCCAGAGCCCCGAGGAAAATTGCTTACTGCAGCTGTGCCAAAGCTCAAAGTGTAGGGTTTCTGACCTCCTCCAACCCTTCTTTGGCTCAGCTGTCCCAGTGGCCTTGCTGCTGTGGAGGTGTTGTTTCAAGTTGTTCTCTCCTGCCAGCTCCAGCAGGCTTAGGGCTTTAGACCTGTCCCACTGCTGCTGCTCCTATGCTGAGCTGGGCTGTGATGAAGACGTGGACATTCATGAGAACCTCCTACTTTCTAGCGGACTTGGGTGAAGGACTTGGGTGTCAGCTGGAGAAAGTGAGCTCTTTTTCAGTTAAGCATGGAATGGTATCTCCAGGGATCTGGCTTCTTCAGCCAGTGCCAACACAGGCTCCCCCATGACCTCTAAAGCATCCTTTGAGGCAGGATCCTCCAGTCTACTGTGGAAATCTCTGGGAGTTAGGCACCTCAGTGGTATTTAGATGATTATGTACTCTTACAAGTGTGATTCTCACTCTCAAGCAGTTTCAAGCATGCAAGATGAGGGTTGGTAGTACACTGCTTGACACTCTCACGCTCTTCAATCTTTAGTCGCATCCTCCAGTTGGGGATTGGTACAGCACTTAGGACATGTGTTCTGTTGCTTGTTTGCTAAGAATGACAAAGGAGAGCTTCTCTCACCCGCAACAGCTTTGCAGCATTGTGGCTTCAATGTTAAGAAAGCTACCTCTGATGTCCAAAACAGAGGAGGAAGTAGCCAGGGTAATGCCTCTCTGATACGATCTCACATGGGCTGGTTTTACAACCAAGTCGTGAGCACCAAAATAAAGAGTCAGCTAGTTGTACCTGCAGATCCCCTTCAAGTTCAGTCCATGCTCATTGGACCTTTGCATCATTCTAAATTAGGTGGTGATGTGTTTTATTTACACTGAATTTAACTTAATGTACTGGCTTGCTAACTTCCTGCTTATCTGGATACCACGTAAGCATATGCCCAATCTAATTAGGAAGAACGAGAAACACAGTGAATGCTACACATTTTAAGAAAGCATAATGAATTACCAGAGTTATGGCACATACCTGTGCATGTGAGGGAGAAAAATGAATGGTGAAAAAAGAAAAAAAAAAAGAAAAACAAACAAACAAAAATATAGCTGACTTCCTCCAGCCATGTAATTAGAAGTAACAGCATCTCACTTGCAAGACGTGCACAGGGCTTCCAAGGTGAAACTCATCCTTTTACAGCAGCTGGAAATTTCATGTCAGGTTAAATAAGAGCTGTGTTACACAGGAGTGGGAAGAAATATGGAAATATTAGCAATAAGCAGGCTTCTGCAGACTGTGCTGGGTATGATGAGTGGCTAGTTGAAAGACACAGTGCTCTGTAATGAGCAACTTTAGCTCCCAGGTCTCCCAGCAAAACATTTCTAGTGGAGAGTTTCACAATTTTCCACCACGTGAGTAAACTATTTTGGATAGCAGTAAGGCAATACTTGTATGAGATTGGGAGTGGCAGCTGTACATGTCTCCAGCGAAAGGAAGAGGGTAACGTTCAGAGGCTTAAGTGATTCCATCTCTAAATGAATCAGAATTTGAGGGAGGAGAGAAGATAAGTGAAAAGCTTTGAAACAGGGCCAGGGAAGATGCAGAGGCAACATGAATAAAACAGAAGAGAAGAACGTGTGATTCAAGTTGTTACAACATCTTTTTTTTCTTTAACTATCAGAAACAATCAGAAATATGAATTATATATAACATATATATGCTATATAAGTATTTCAGGTATATGAACAAACAGAAATGTATATATCATATATAGGATATATAGTATAATATATATGTTTCTGCTCTATACACCTACATATGTGCAGAAGCAGAATCTTCTCTTCACGCAGGGTTTACCCTTTCCAAGCCCCTCCATCTCACAGAGCCTCACAGTGCTGGCTGGGGCACGGGGCAGGCTGCGTGTGCCCAGCTGAACACACACTGGCGTGACGGCTCGTGCTGGAGAGGCTGGGCCTGGTTTCCAGCCAGACCCGGACACCTGAGAGAGGTTTCCTGCATCCGTGGCACCCTGTATGCAGGGCCAGGAGCAGCAGTCTGGTTGTGGCAGCCCCAGCCCTTGCGCGGACCTGCTCGCAGAGAGGCAAGCAAGATGCTCATCGGAGCAAGACACCCACCTCTCGCAGTAATTTCACCTCCTCCCCCCTCCTCAAGATCAACACAAGTGGTACTGTCAGCCTCTAATTACATTCTTAAAATCCTGTCAGGTCGTGAGGACGTGATGAGCTCTAATTGTGGAAGAGTGTTTAGGGAGGCTTGTAATTACACAGTCATTAAGCCAGTTGAACACACCACGGTCTCTTTTGCAAGTCTGTGTCAGTTGGCTCCCTGCCAGCAGTGACACAAACGAAGCATTAAGCTGGCAATTAGTAATCAGCAGGTACCAAACAGTAACTCCCCGCTCCGCTCCGCCAGCCAGCGATGCTCCTGCTTGGCAGGGGCCAGCGTGGCAGCCTGCCGTGTGGAGAGGGGCTGTTTGCTGGTGTTTCCACGCCAGAGGAGCCGCCCTCACGGTCACACTCCTGCCCAAAATTTGCCTGTGTGTGGATCTTATTCTCCTTGCCCCTCACAGGCATAAAGCAGGAATTATGAGCCAGACCAGCAGGAAAGCTAGTTTCTTGCCACCAAACCATTTCAGAAGTTTGGGGGTTTTCCTGGTGCTCTATGAAACCCAGAAAGTTTGCAGAAGGAAAAGCAGACAGACGATGGGAGATACAGAGAGGTAGGAAGCCCTCCTGACTCGTTCTGTGGGAGTTGTGCCCAGGCGAGAGACCCAGCCTCAAGCCCCTGCTCCTCCTGATGGTGCAGCTACCTGGGGTGGAAAGTTCTGCAGGGGGGCAAAGCAGGGACCTGCCTGCAGCTCTCATCCCATGCTGTCCACGTGGCCTCCTGCATCAGTCCTCTACCCACCAAGTCCTGACAGACTGTTGAAAATTGCTTTGTCCTTGAAAACACTCTGGGTTGACCTATAATGGCTTTTTTTTTTTTTTAAGTTCTTTTGCTTTCTACCAGGAAACATTTCCCGACCATTTTTTTAATCACCTCTTTTACTAAATGAAATTACTCTAGAGCAAACAAAACAAAACTTCTCCTGCCTGTGTGGGAGGAGTAGGGAAGAGCGGTCATTAGACCAAACTCTCCGTCTACATCTCAGACCTTGTGGCAAACTGTAGCCCTTGGGTTTTATTCAGTTCTCTCTGTTTCTTTGAATTGTAGTTTCATAACTGTTCACCTCTCTAAAGGTCAGTTATGTATACAGGAAACATTGTCCAGATTTAAGCTAGGACGGAGGAAGATCTATCGGGATGCAAATCTCAAGGACTCTAAAAGCTGCGTACAGAGAAGCTCCAGCAATGGGCACCTTAGGAAGCCTTCTCCTAAGGTCCACCTGGTCCCAAGGCCAGACTATCTAGTACCGTCAAACAATAAAACTGTGTTACTAACATAAAAAGTGGAATAAGATCAGCTTGGATGCCTGAATTAGCCCCAAAGATTTGGTCAGAAGGCTTTCCAAGCAAATTGTTGGCTTTTGGCTCCACATCCTAGAGGAAGGGAATGCCTTGGCAGCTGCTGCGTCCAGAGCGCTCGGTTTACAAGAGCAAACTTAACTCCGAGCTGTTTGCCTTTCTCCCGCCGCTGAAGCGCGGTGCCAGTCCTTCGCCTCTTCGCAAATTCAGAGCACAAAGTCGCTGCAGCAACGCAGGCCTGGAGAGGCCAAGCAGGGGGAAGGGGACACCCTCGGGTACCCTGCCATCTCCACCCGTGTGAGCTACCAGCCACCTCCAACCTGGTGGCTGCAGTGCCTTCCTCCTACCGCACCACAGCACGGGGTCAGTGAGGGTGTTTAGGGAGCAGGGGACGTGGCGTGGGAGGGGGACGGATCCTGGAGATCAGCTCTCCTCTTTAGCTCAGCCACGCGGCACTGCTTGCAGCCCTGCTGCGCTGCACGCCGTGGCATCTTCCCTGGTGGGTGGGGGCGACAGGGCACGTGCGTGGGAACTGCTGATGGGGAAGTGAGTAGCAATACCCTGCCAAAATGGCAGTGTGCCTTTTGCACCGTGAAAAAAACATGCATCCGACCAGCCAGTCCTCAGACTGAAATTACCCTTTATCCTTGCTGTTCACCACGTTGGAGCTGTATATATGACTCCAGAAGTCCTGCAACACAAGAGGAGTGTCACGTCATTTTATTTGTTTACTTTGTTATCACCAGAGCTGCCTTACTGAGCCATGCCAGGAGGAAAGTCCTCTTTTCATGCAAACCTGTTATGAACCAGAGCAGAAAGCTCATAAAAAAATGACTGCCTCCAATCCAAACTCACAGAACAGAAACAGAAAAAGATTGCACAGCCTCCTGCGTTATTTCTGCATGTGTAAGAGAGTATTAAATTGACTAGTGACAAACTTTAACCAGAACCGCAGTATTACTCAGAGCAGCTTGTCCAAGCATGCAGAAATTGTGGTCAGAGAGTCTCCCAATCAGTGGAGGTGATGCCAAGAAAGACAAGTCTTTGCTGGTCCTGCTTTATGTGGAGGATCTTCTTACGAATGATTTTAATAAAGACTTAATTGATTGTTCTGGAGTCCATCAGGGAAATAAACATTTATGATCCTGACTCAGTCATCTAGGATGCATTCCACAAGGCACTTAGAGGCAACCATACAAGACAACCAGACTCACATCTGTCATATGCTGATGATGTCCATTAATCATGCACTACTCATGTGCGAGTCAAACCTTAAGAGAAAGTGGGATCCCTGCATCTTTTTAACCAGCCAGGAGGTGGAATAATCATGTTGTGCTGGTAGCACCAGACCAGCGTTCAGGAGATGTCAGTTCCAGTCCTGGTTCTGCAGCAGGTTTCCATGTGTGCCCGGGAGCATATCACTTCAGGATGTCACCACTGTGCTGATCAGACCTTTCAGCTCCTCTGTTTCCTGGGCACAGACAGAAAGAGAGGCAAATACAAGGAAGACAAGACCATAAAAATACAAATTTAGATAAAGCCAGATTCCCCTGATGCTTAATCACGTAAATGGATAAATATAGCTTGACCACAATGACTCAAGGGAAACAAAGACCTTATCAGCATGCTTAGATAGACCTGAGCCATAAATGAAAATAAATGATATACTGACATTCCTTATCATCTCCTCAGCGTCTGTTGGAGAACATATTTTACCTCAGCATATCTGCTTCCTTTAGCATACTCAGCATCAGGAGGTTCTGCTGTCCCCTTGGAGGCTCCCTTTGCCTCGGTGACAGTGCTTTACAGGGTTTCCAGCCCTGGCACCTCCTTTATCTTGTTTTTCAGGTGGCAGCTCTAGCTCTGCAGAGCTGGCCAGCGTAGAAAACCATCACTCCCTATGCTTTTCACCTCCTGAGCTGCAGCCATACCTCCATTTTCAGTCACTCCAGCACTCTTTTGCACGCCTGAGAAGCACGCCCGGGGAGTTGCATCAGTCAGGTGCCCACATCCACCAGGCAGTGTCTGGGAAGAGCCCCATCTCTCACAGTTAGAATGCGGCAGTCAGGGGCCACAAGGAGTGACCCGCATCTCTTTACATGGTCACACTGGCCCCTGATTTTACTGATCCCGGCACAAGTGTCTGCAGGCGGTCAGGGAACGGTCCTCTGGAAAACCGCTCCTCTCCACTGCAAAGAGCAGTCCGTGGGGAGGGGACGAGGTTCGGACCTCCAGCCTGTGTGTGTTTGAAGTAAAGAGAGGACTTACGGGACCACTTTGCCTATCAGTATTGTGCGACTGTTTTTAAAGACAGGTAGTTGTGGAAACAAATGCCTGGGGGAAAAAGGAACAGCACTTGTAATTGCTTGGCAACTTGTGCTAAACTGACCTTGGGCTTGCAGTTCACTGGAAGTTCGAGCACTTGAAATGCGCCTTCATATCCACTTGGAACTAAGGCACATGTTTTTTAGTTTCCTGAAAAAAAGCAAATTCTAAAAATTAGTATCAATATTCAGAAAATATTCTTAGAAACAAAGAACACACCTCTAGAAATTTTCCAGAATTAGAAATTCTTTTTTTATTTTTCCATCCAGGGAAAGAGTTGCTTAGAGTCAAGACATTTTTAATTTTTAATTTTTTTATTATTATTATTTAAAGGGAAACAAAAATCAACCCAACATTCCCATATGATTAACACTATTAATAAGTGTAAACGTGATATCATGAAGATCTGCACAAGATTTTTAAACAGATGCACAGGGGAGGGAATTGCTTGCTTTCTAAATGATAAACAAGGAAACAAAATAAGCCCTGTACCTTCCTTGGAAGAAAAATTCAACAGCAAAGGAGAAAAGGAGTTCTCTGAAACAAACCAATAACTGAAACTGCTAGTCGACTGCAGGTTCAGTCAGACTTGGTCAGTCACACCAGACCTGAGCTGGCTGGGCCATAAGGGCTTCAGCCAGGGCCCGGGGGCACGCCTGGCTCAGCCTTGCCGTGTGACAGAGCTCGTCCGACCTGCCTGCAGCTCGCACGAGCAAGGTCTCCATCACCAGCCCCAGGGTCGCAGCACCCTCTGGAGCCAGGCCGGGGGTCAGGGCCAGGCTTGCCCAGGCATTTCAGTGCAAACGCCCCAGGAGAGCAAGGTGCTCACACCTCTTAGACCGTACGAGCCCCTGCTCCATCCACCACGCACAGAACACCTTTTTACTTCAACAGTCCTTACACTTCAGCATCTGCAATTTGGTGGCACTGGAGGGGTCTGTTCAGAGGATGTTTGGCACCTCTTGCAGCACGTGAGGGGAGGCAGTGCTTGGATAGTGGACGGGGAATGAATTCACTATCATTTTCCCCTAATTTCTTCCCCTCCCACCTCTTTTTTCTCACCTGTCCACAAAGGAAACAGTAACGTCTGAAATAACTTGGCTCTGAGAGAGGAGTAGGGATTTCATTTAAAATAAAATTAATAATGTACCTAAAAAAAAAAAATCTAGTTACAGGAAAAAAAGAAGCAAAAAAAAAGAAAAAAATATCAATCTCTGTCAAAAAAAAAAAAAAAGTGTTTTGCTAGAAACATTCTCCACCAGCTGTGGCCCATACTTAGTATCTTCTTCTTCATCTCACAGTATTTTTAGCGTTATTTGCCAGAGACATGTTTCAGTAGCAGCATTAGGCCTTTCAGGATGAGCTCCCTGTGGGCTGCACTCCTCTATAGTATTTGTTTTCATTTAATATGACCCTAATTGGATTAGAGGCAGCTGTTGGCAAGGGAAAGCCTGGTGAGACCCCAGGGAGAAGAACGGGTGCCCGAACCTGGAGGAGGCATGGGAACAGCTGCAGCACCTGCATGGGTCAGGCTGAACCTGTGCAAATCTTCAACTCCTCCTGGTCGTGCTTTTCATGTGCCAGGACACCTTCAGTGCTGGGGGAAGACCACTGTACCCCTCGGCACTGTCCTCAGGGGCTGTGTACAGGCCCCCCCTCCCCAGCTGCCTGCTAATGCACCACTAATGAGCGTGAAATTAAAAGGACATGGGGCTCCCACCCAGTGAGGAGTTTTTGGGCAGTTGTGAGGAGTTGTTCCAGTTCCTCTAAAGTGGTGGCTGCAGAGGAGGAGCGCTCACTGTGCCTGCTGGGTTCCATGGGGCATAGCTATGTGCAGCTGGGCTGTGCCAGCTAGGGATGCTAGGGAAGGGAAGGGGTCTGTCAGCATGCAGAGCCCTGCCTGGGGTGCATGCTGCCTCTCCCCAGCTCCAAGCGGACTCTTGCCCGAGGCTGTGCAGCTGAAGCCCGTGTGTCTGAAGCCAGGTACAAGCTGCACTCACATACATCACTTACTGTATCTGTGTACCTGGCTGAAATCTAGTGAGGCTCCTGACAAGTGTTAAATGCTGGGACTATTGTTTAATGGGTATTGTAGAGGGTTGAGTACCACAGTTTAAATCTCGGGCTTAAGGCTTTTGTTGTACTGTGTCTAGTGCAACCTTGGAGGCACAGATAAGGACTGAGTGCTGCTTCCAGCTCCCACGTATGCACATGGGTCAAGTCTGCTGCACTCCTTCCCTTCAGAGCCATCCGTCCCTCTGTGCACCTATGACCAGACAAGGGCAGGTGTAGATGTCAGAGAGAAAATTAGGTAAAGAGATGCATGCAAATAAAAGCCACAGAGAGACAGCAAAGGCAGGAAACACTCTGAAGACAGAAGTCTGTGTGTCTGTTGCCAGTCATTATAACAATATTGGCCTTCAAGCGCAGACACGATTACTCCGCTGTCTCCCGCCTGGCTGCCCACACTGCCAGGACTTTAGTCCCACACATCAGTAGAAAGCCAAAGACATTGAACTTGGGACCTCAGTTTCTCTGATAACGAGACAGTGCAACAGCCAGACCAAGAGCTGGAAGCTTACTACCTTTTACACACTGCAAGTAATTCCAGCTTCATGCTGATATTTAAAAGATCTTTGCCCTTTAGCTTGAACAGGAAATCTTAAAATGGAAAATATGCAGCTTAAAGGAAGGGGTGAGGCTCACTTGAAACGTAAGAATGTACATAGGGATAGGAAACAACAGGTTGTTAAGAAACTACAATTCAGTTGTTAAAAAAATCAAGGCCTAACATAGATCCCCTGACCTTCCCCCCCTTAAGGATCAGCAAAAATTATTGCTTTATTTAAGGTTTTGGCACAAGCAGAGGGAAAGCATCTTGAAGGGGCTCAGGGGGATGAGCACTGCCACAGGCTGTGTGCATTCAGCACTATGTGGGCCGCCCCCCAAGAACACCTTGCCTGTAGGCGATGCCTGTCCAAGCAAGACGAGCAATGCCTAGGCGCAAGCTTGATGGCTTTGCTGGCTAGGTACAGGGCAGCCCAGGCCCTCATGAGGGATGAAGACAGGGGTTTTCAGATTCTGAAAAGCTTCTTGATTCAGGTACCCTACAGCTAAGGCCAAAGCTGTTCTGTATACAACAGAGGCAACGCTTTTACCACACACAGCTCTGAGCTACCCTCAGGTTGAGGCAGCAGCAGATCAAGCCAGTGTTTCAGCAGTAAACGCTGGGCTGAGGCACCTCTTTTCTTCCCAAGTCCTGCCCTGGCATCCAAAACCTTTGCTATCCACCCAGAGCTGCTCTCCCACGTGCAGGTTTCCTCCTGACCATATGCCTCCAGCATGGTGGGATGCCAGCCCAAGATGCATGCAGAGCTCTGTCCGAAGGGTCGACCTCCTGTCATGTACTCGCCCAGTAGCTGCAACGCCGTCGATCCACGCATGTCCCAGGCAGCACCACTGACGTCAGGTTAAACTGGCCTGCCCTGCTTCCTTGCTTAGTAAACATTTTCTGTCTTTATTATGCCCCAATGCCAGATGGCAAGAGGGGAAAAAATTAACTCAGTATTATTAGCAGTATTACAGCCTTACAGCCTTGCCCTTTAAGTCTAATTGGAGACAGAGCTACTGCCAAGACGTACGGTGTCCACAGCCAGCCAGGCTCCCCCAGCATGCTGTCCTAGGCTTTCCCTGGGATGCTGAATTTTCATAGCTTCACCGGTTCCCAGCAGGAGCCCCAGCCTCGGGGCATGCAGTGCGTAAGGGCAGGCAGCTCTGACCTGGGAACTGGGGCATAAAACCTGAAACAGGTGATATGCATTTTATCGTGCAGCCCATGTCTGATTATGTGACGTGACGCTATTTCCAAGTGTCTGACCCTGACGTAAGATCAGCTCTTGTCTTGCTTACCCCAGTGGGCACCAGTGTAACTCCAACTGTACCCAGGGAATGACTATTTCTCACCACCATTATGGCAAAAAAAAAAAAAAAAGAGAGAGAGAGAAACAGCATTGAAGTCAGAGAGTTCTGAGAATGAACTAAGGAGCCGAGCAGAGCCAGCTGTGGGTCCCACAGCAGAGTAAGCAAACAGATTTTGCTGTTCAGGACCCACTGCAGCTGCTTCCACTGCAAGCAGGAAGGCGATGGCGTATGGGAAGAAACAGCTGCTTTTCAAGAAGGTCATCTCCACTCAGTTGCAATATTTCCCCCCATCTCTGCACCGCATTTCTTGATTGCAGTCTCCTTAAGCAGCCTGAAGTGACTGAAGATGGCAGAAAGAACATCCTTTGGTAGCCCAAGCAACCCACAGCCCAGGCAACACTTTCTTTGCTCAGTTCTGAAGCTGGACCTGAGTCCTCCCTGCCTCCCTTCCCATGCTAAAGGACTGCTAGCTGCGTTTACTGGGAGGTTTCTCCACTCCATCTGCCTTAGACTGGACTCTTGGTAACTGCAAGGGCTGTTCACTGCCTCTGCTGTTAATTCATTGGTGGCTGGGCAGAGAGCAAGGAAAAAGTAATAAAATGCCATGAATGGGCTCAGGCACCTGCCATTACAGTAAAAGCACTGTCAAGGACGCTTTATCAGGAGTTCATTTGCATGGGCATAAATTGCAGGATGTTCCTCAGAGTCCATCTCACCCAACAGAGAAGGAGGCTGGCAGTTGCCTGTGTTGGACAAGTATGCAGGCAAGGACCGGAGGCAGGTGAATCATGCTGGAGAAATAACTGTATAGAAGACTCAGGTGTTCACCATCCTTTTCTGTCTCTTCTACTTCCATCCACAGCAGCAACTTCTCAGCCAGGATGGAGGAACTGAAGTGCCTGCACCACAGTGGGCACCACCTGGGGACAAGCAGCAAGGTGTCTCCATTTGGGACTGTCAGGAGGCAAATCGTGAATTCAGTTTACAATGCTTGCCCATTTTTACCAGGGAATGCATGGATCGGGGTACTTCAAGTTTGTTTGTCTTCCATATGTCTTTCTACTCATTTGCTGCTGCTCCTCCACCTATCCAAACAATACACAGGGTCTTCGGGTGCAAGTGCATCCAACAAAGCTGGCATCCTGAGGAGCATCCTCAGGTTGGAGAAGATCTTACTGTGGGGGAGGACACAGTCCTGGCTGCAGCACTAGGTCTGATTGCTCATCAGCAGTGGCACTAAGTCCAAGGTTGTAGAGCGTGGTTTGTGGTAACAGCTGTTTATTGTCGAAGCAAACTGGCGCCTGCAAAGCTGAAATGTGTCATTGCTGTTATTCCTTTGCCTACTTGGTCCCAGATGGCGTCTCCACAGGGACACAAAATATACAGCAACGGAAGGAAAGCGGATGGGATACTCCCCACTGCTAGCCTGCCTGGTATGTCTCAGACCGACACCTGTACACTATTGAGAAGTAGTCACAAAGCAGAGATTTCTCGCGCAGGTTACGTGGAGTAATTCAAAAGCAGGTGTGTCTTGGCTGCAAGCAGAGATGACTGAAAACATTCCAGCTACCTTGCAGTAATACGCGCTGTGCTAGCTTGCACTAAGACAAACGCTCAGCCTGTTGTCTGAGGCCAAATATTGTTTTTTCCCTCTGAGGAGAGAAGTAACCCATCTTACAGCACCATTACCCTACAGCCTGTAGCGCTGGGTTTCATTTTACGAGTTGTACAAGACAGCAGTGTGTTCTCACCCAGATTAATAGGGCGTTTAGAGATGTTTGCTCGACAGCAGAAAAAATCTCAAACTTCTCCGTATGAATACAGAGTGCCTTGAGCAAAGCTACTGCTAGACTGCTGGACGCCCTAGGTCAAAGTTAGGACCTTTCCTCTATCTGCACAGTGGATGATTTGCCCTCATCTATTTAGCTTAGCTATCTTCCTTCACCCTGTGGCAGCGACTCTATCTGCACCTAGTCCTAGCACCAGATCTGGCCTTGAGCAGGTATTTTAAACTGTTGTTGTTTGCATTAGGTGTTAGTGACATACTTCCAGAAGCCATGGTTTACATGAGCATACATATGTCTCGTTACTGGGCTTAACTCCATAGGTGTAAAGCGAATTGCTACCTGCTTGCCTAAGGGCTTGCACCGAGGAGGTTGGGTCAGGAGCTAACGAGCTGCTGGGAGCAATGGGATGTGCCCACCTCAGGGCAGGCCCATGTCAGCTGACCCACTGCGCCTGCAGCGAGGCTCATTTTTCTAGGCAGCTGAAGGAGTAAAAATGCCTCCAGCGTAAATGACGGTGTTATTGTATGGCTGGATATTCACTATGGGGTAGATTTTCAAGTGCTGATCCCCTCCAACAAATTTTGTTAAAGGCCAGAAATTGTAGGCCACCTAACCTTCCATGGGACATAGGTGGATGGATTTTCCAGTGTAACATCCCCTAAGTACACAGCATGGCTTGAAAATCTGGAGAAGACCTGCTGGTGGCCTCAAATAAACTATCCTTTAGAAATCCAGCTGGGCAGGTTCTGGAGGCTGTCAGAGTCACGTGTTGTAGAAGTAGAGTCTGGTAGGCTCAAAAATAAGTTGTGCTTCAGAAAGGAGAGGTCACCCACAAGAGACAAATCTCTACCACCACCACTGAGCTGTCAAAGAGCTGGAGGGCAGACACCCCCATGACTCAGAGATCTCCCCTGGGCTGGGCTGTGCCCTTTCAGACCTTCCAGTGTGGCAGGTCCCAGCAGTCCCCATAACGCATCCCAAAGAGGACCGTCAAGAGAGAGAAGACCTGTAGACACTATCTGTTGGAGGGAGAAGGAAGCCGGCTCCATGCCTGGTCTCACCTGGTGCTCACCTCATGCCACTCTGTGTGGTCGGGGACTTCCAGTACCAGAGTGGACATGAGGAAAAGGATGGACCAGCCCAGAGCAGGCTGGTTTACCCACGGCTAAAAATTTTATTGGTTCTTATGCCCTCACAACTTGAAAGAGGATTTGTCTCTTGAGCAAGTGTGATTTTAAACCCAGTGGCAGTTCCCAGATTCATTACTGGATAGGAGAATGCTCTAAAACACTGTTTTACAGCATCTGCCATGGCCAGTTGTTAAACCCACAATAAATGTCCTATGTTAGGAACAACAGTGGTCTTTAAAAAAAAGGAAAAAAAAGTAGCACTGGAAGCAGGTTTTTTTTATAACGGTTGCTTCAGGTGCAGTTTGCTGTGTATTGAACATTTCTAGGGAAATAACAATCTTTACATTAGTTAGTCGGACTGTCAACATCATTTCTTATAAACCCAGCAAAATGCTAAGGTCTGTTGCTGCTCTTAAGTAGATAAAGAAGAGCAAATAACTTTTTTCCCTAATTTAATGCAAACCTAACAAACTTTTTAAAGATATTTCAAATTCATTGTAAGATGGGCCTGTTTTTAAACTGGATACATTTTAGCAAGCCATCTTCAAACATAAACAAGAAGGAATATAGGACTCCTAAAACTTTTTGATTGAAGGTTTTAATTAAAGCCATTGGATTCTTTTGGTCTACCTGATATGATAATTACAATCACTGTAAGTTAGCTGATAGATCCAAAAATGGTAGCGATGGCGGTTAAGAATTCGACTCAAGCATGATGCAAAAGGTAAAAAGCTTGTAATGTAATGAACTATAATAAAGTGAATGAAATGACATTCAGAGCAGATTTGAAAACATTAACTTCATAGCCAGCATCAAAAAGAAATAATAAATATGCATCTCTTTCCTTCAGTCATTCTACAGCAGAGCTGAACTAATTCCTAACTAATATAAGTAACTAATTAAAAGTTACTTTCTCTGAAGGATAATCCTATTTCTTCCTAGTACATTTTGTATTTCTGTCCAAAATTACCTGCTGTACCAAAGCTACTCAAAATTCCACTATCAGCTGCTTGAATTAAACAATGCCTGAGCTGTAGACCTACCTTGTCTGCTGTCAGAATAAGAGTGCTGATTACAATATAATAATAACTAGCTTAATTATCAACCAGCTTTTACAAATGTAGCCAGTACACACAATTTTGGTGGGTTTAATTGTATGAAAAGTATGAAGGGTGTGGTTATTACCACAATTCTTCAGGACAAGGAAAGATCGCCTTCTGGAATGCAAATGAGATCTACTTGCTTTGGGCTTTGACTTAGACACATTATGAAAAACTCTGTCTTCCAAAGTACTCTCAAAATTTTGGGCAAGCCAAAATTAAAAAGGAATCCATTACAACTAACCCAAAACAAAATGTTCCTGCCTTTTTACTTCGAGGTTATTTAAAATTATTTTCAGAAAAGAATAGGAGTTCTACAACAAAGCTTATTCAGATAAATTCGTTTTACAATAACTATAGTTTAACACAAAGAACTCAATGAAAATGCAACAAAGATGTAGAACAGTTTAGTTTTGTTCACGTTTGAAAAAAGTCTGCAAGCGGTTTCCTCAAATGGCCCATCCTTCAGTTAACTTTGGGTTTCCAGTGATAGGACGCGGCTGTAAGTTGCTCAGAAGGTCAGTCCTTGATCTCACAGTCATCAACAGCAGGTAACCAGTACTACAACGTCAGTCTGGATAACACTCCATTGCATTTGACCGCAGCTCTGTTTACTTAGTCTGTGTACCCAACAGAAAACTTACCCCAGCCTGAATGTTTTTGAGAGCTCTGTCGTGTCAGGTGCAGTGGCAAAGACCGTACCTTAAACCTTTGCCTACAACATTAACCCAACAACCTTTCCTAACAGATCTGAGCATCAGAGTAGGTTTATGCTGGACCAATGTACTGTATCATGTGGCCACAGCATTTTTGATCTGTTTTTAAGAAACCTGAGGAGCTTAATTTTTTGCATCAAAACACCGCCCTGGAGTTGATCCTATTAATTTAGCAGAGCTGAGTCTTCATAATTACGTTTCCCTGTCTTGCAGGAGCTAAATGCCTTATTACTTGTCCCCTTGCAGATATAATCCTCTGCTCTACAGGCAATAGCTGACTCATCCATTTGTCTAACTAGTTAGCATAACTCAATCAAATCTAGAATGATTGTTATCAGCTCAAATTTCATCTGAAGTCTAATACTGCAGGCCTTGTGTGGAAGAGTGGTTTGTGTGCCTGATTTTTTTTACAGTTTTCTAGCTTATTTAGTCCAATAAAATGGATTACCTCTCACCCTAAACCTTATCTCATTTACAGCCTTAGACCTGCACGGTTACAACACAACAGTTACTTCTTTTGAAATAACAAAGCAGCTGGACCGGTGCTTTTACTGCAGAGCCTCTTAATATAAAATAAGCCTGGTTGTCTTTCATTGCTGCTTATCTTTGCATTGCGCTCTTTAGCATGTAAGGCAGCCTGCAGATCTGCACTGTACAACACCACTTTGATGGGCTGCTCTAGACACTTTCAGCCAAGGGAACGCTCATCGAATGATAACTGTCTCTCAGGGCAGCAGGGCCATCGCACGGGGCCCAGAGGAAATCTTCAGAAAAGCGCTGTGTGATGTGGAAATAACAGTGAGGATTCAGTGCATGGTTTCTAGTGTCTTTTTATAGCCTGGAGGCTGGATGCAGGCACAGATAGCCATGGAGGAAATCCAAGCCCTTCTGGAAAATCTGTTAGACTCCAGATGGGACACCCTAAGGCACACTGAATGGCAGCAGATATCTGTACAAACAGCTGAATTCCACCCGCCCATCACCGCTGCAGCCCTCAGTAGGTGCGAGCCTGTCATCACTGCTTGGCCTCAGCACAGGAGACCAGTTCCAGCCCTTTCAGGTTAGCTGTGCCGGCCAATTGCCTGGGGGTCACTTGAGTTCATCTCTCACACCAGGACAGCTGCACGCTAGTTATCATGAAAAGGCTTGCAAGCAGAAGTCTGCATGTGTTTTGTATTGCCTTGTGAGTTACGCCAGTATGAAACAGGTGAAAACTGTTCTCATGTCATCTCCTTCCATTTTGCACCAGTTTACCCATGCTGAAAGGTGCGACAGAGCTGATCTTACTTTCTTTATTATTAGCTTCTTGTTAGAGTTTTATTGCAACTCCAAGTGTCTTACCTAGCATGGTGTAGCTCATGCTGCTCCCATGGATAGCAGGTGAAAGTTTAATGGCCTCCCAAAGAGTTTTCTGACTACATCACTGAATGTTTCTGCTTGCATATCCTCATTATTGTGAGCCTTTCTATTTTCAGAGTGTGATGTTTGTTTACTAAAGATCCGTGTACCATCATGCCTTTCAAACTGAAAATGCCAAAAATATCATGTCTCATTTTCATTTTTCCCCAGGGAAATTTGTAAGAAGCTCTCAATTGTTGCAGGCAGACAAGACACAGCACAGGATCTTCCAGGAGCAATGGCAGAGATCAGTGCTCTGATATGCAAAAGCACTGGGCTGAATTGCAACAAGACATCCATACTTCCAAATGTGGCAATATTGTCTTCTCAGATGTGGAAGACCAGCTTTACTTGTGCTGAAAGTGGGTAAGTCAGGTCATTCACGTTCAGTCAACCTCACGTCTTATAGTGCTGGCAGGTGATGTGCTCCTAGCCGTGCCTAGGCTCCTAGCCATGTTGTGAATACAGAATGATGAAGCAATTTAGCCAGCTTTTGTGACTCCACCTTGATCACCATCAGTCTTCTGAGGCCAGTCTATCAGCCATTAGCTTTGGAAACAGATATCTGGAGAAGCCGTATGAGAAGAGGCTTCTGGTGAGGCTGTATTAGACCTGGCTACTCCTATTTCCTGGCCAGGACTGCCAGTGTTTAAAGCAGTCCTGCTCTCTTGCAAATATCTTATTTCCACAGAGGAGAGGGAAGCACAAATTTCTGTTTCAGCAACCCCTCCCTCTGCCTGCTTTCCTGGACCATCCTGAGAAGTCTTTCCCTTCAGATCAGGGAACAGGACTCTGCAAACAGTAGCATTCCCAGCAAGCTGCAGCCCAACCATGGTTTCTTAGTGGACAACATTGCCTGCTATTTATTCAGACATTTTGTTCCCAACTTTTATTGCTCTGTTTTATATGGTAGGTGAGGTCAGAGACTTTGTAATATAGAAACAATGTCACCAACATTTGTCTCCAAAGAGCAAGCACTATGGAGCTGAAGAATCAGGTCAAGGAAAAGAACGCTGTGTTTTTCACCTGGCCTGTTATTTTAATCACAGAGGGACAAATAAAACTGAGGGGAGGAGTTAGCACTTTCAATCTTTTTTGCCCATTGTTTAATTACATACAAAAAGCAGCATTGTTTTGATCATAAATCACTGATCTTGAGGCTGCTTTGTGGGTTAGTACCAATCTGGTTTCTCAGAGACTAAAACCACACAAAGCAAGTTGAATTAAAAGCTGTCAATGTGAATGATGATTTTTTTGAAAGAAGTTATGCACTAGAAGAGCTGTTCGATTTTAACTCATTTAACTGGCTTCCACTCACATGACTCCCCTCAGGTAAACACACTTATTTCCCTTTTACCTTTGAATAAACTGGTTTGGCCCAAGGAAGCAAACACACAGATTAAATCCAAGGGTTGAAATAGAGGAAGTGCATCTCCATGCAGCATTTGCACCAATATCCTTTCAAAACCCCCCCAGATAAGTCATTAAAAACTGCGCTACAGACACGTCCTTAGGGGCCCATCTTCCTTGTACCCTGAGAACTTAGATGTTGGGGAGTCATCAGGGTGATGAAGGCATAAGCAACAGGTCTTTAACACACAAACTGAGTTATCCACAGACTCGGTGTCTATATGGAGCCTATAAGCTGCTGCAGGTTACAGCAGATAGGCATCACTGATGGATGCTCCCTGGGGCTCAGCGTGAGTTTTGGTTCTGGAGATGGCCTAAATTCAGAGAATTTTAATGTGAATTCCACCTCCCTCCCTTCCCAGGAAAGCAATGTCTTGGGTTTCCCACAGAAACCATCAGGACCTGTACGTCCCAGCAGTGGAAGCCCAGTATTGATTAGGGTTGTCAGTGAGGACACTGTCCATCATTTGGTCTCTGGAGCTTTAACCGAGGCCTGCAGTCCTGACACAATGCTTTCAACCTGGATTCTCCCTAGACCAATTCCTGATAAGACGGGGGAAAAACGGACTTTCTCATTTTGAAAATACCCTTTCTCTTTCTAAAATGCTTGCAATTCAGGACTTCATAATGTTTGAAATTGGGATCTGACCCACCAAAGTATAGTCCTGAAGGTGCACCTCATCCTGAGATGAAGTACATGACACCATGAATGTTTTTGAACGTTTCTGTTTCCTGATTTTCTTCTAGTACCAGCAAAAAGTGGCATCAATCTGTTAACTTCAATGAAATGTGTTTCTGTTTTATGGAGAGACAATAAATCACTAGTAAGTCTTCATTATGAGACTAATCAATCATTTTACATTGTTGCAGAGTTCCAGAGATTAATGCATTATTTATTATTTTGTCTTAAAACTATTTCTACTACCTTGACTTGATAAGTCTAATATACATGGTAGCCAGCATTCTACTTACGTCATCAGTTTATCTGCTAATTTACAAAAATCCTAAAATCCTGTAATATGAAAGGCAATTCATAAATTCAAGTCACAGAGACGAACTTGAAATACAGTATTGTCATATAAGGTGTCATGACACAGTAGTTTATGAAATCCTTTTTTTTTCTGAGGGAAGGGAAATTTCAGAAACAATAGTCTTTCTTTCCTCCAATATGGGTTGTTCTCTTTGAAACATTATAGCTGTGCTATTCTCAAGAACAGCCCTGCAGTAGCAAGTAAGTTTATTCACAGAAGAAAATAGTTTTACAAAACATTTCACATCAGAGCCTCTGTTTTAACTCATCTTCAAAGAAAATTGTCAGTGTCTCAGCCTTTTAGCCTGACTTGCCACGCTGTGAATGCCAGCCACCAAGCTCAAATGTGAAGGTTTTTAGTGCTATGAGACTTCCGAGTTTCGTGTAAGGAAAAGCTGCAGGAACAGGCTTGCAACAGTGTTCTCCCATATTTTCATGCATTCAGAATGACATGCTGTACCTGGCAACCACTCAGCATTTAACTTCAGCTGTGAGCCTTCAGTAATTAACTAGCAGCAGTGAGTTGACTTAAGGACAGAGCAACAGCTTGTACTTTGACTCCAAGGTATGACCCAAAACCTAACTGCCCTCATCCTATTTACTGGGAGGGAAGAGTGTTGAATATTGTTATGTCTACACCCCATGCACAAGTGAAAAAGAGCTTTTACCACATCCCAGTACGTCATACATGTGAGGTTGAATTCATCAGTCAGGGTATCATATGTTCGGGTGGATTGTCAGCAATCTGACACTAGCAGGTAGGTGTTCAAAGCAAATAAGTCACTTCTTTTTGCACTAATGTTATAGGGCACAGTAAAACTAAACGTACCTTAAAAGAGATGTCATACCAGCATCCTCATGTGCTTTTCCTCTTGAAGGTCAGCCCTTCAGAGGTTAGAATCACATTATTCCATAGAAATAGAACTGGCTTATATCAATAAGGAAGCTGTGAGATCCTAGCTTTGTGGCACCTCTCTATAGTCATACAGCTTGAGGGTTTACAAGGAAAAATTCCTGCTGCTGCTGGTGTGCCTGTCTAACCACAGGGATGCTCTTAGTTCACTGCTCATGTGCTGGAGCTCAGTCATAACTTTCGCTTTATAAACCAGGGGCCAGGAAAAACAATGATTTCCAGCTACTTTGTGCTGTAGTGGCAGTATGAAGCTGCCAGCTCAGCTGACCACGAGGACAGGTTAATGGCTGTTTTATTCAACAGCAGCATGAACACGCATGGATTATGGTTGGCAAGGGCAACACAGTGCCAAAAGGGGAAAAAGAAACTCACAGGGAATTTCAGGTGCCGTGTCTATTCCGGTCCGCTTAGGATCTTCTACTCCACGTAAAGAATAATCCTTTTTCTAAAAAAATACTTCCAAAGCTGTTAGCAGTAGCTGGAATGCTAAAGACTCAAAGAATATGGAATTTCCCATAAAATCATTGCACTGAGAAAGAGCTCAGATACGTCAGTGGTGGGAGAGAACATGAAGTTTTGCACAAGGAACTATTAAAAATGGTGAACTGGGCTTTTTTATGGCACTTAGAAGGGGAGCATTAAAGTCCAGCATTATGCTTTTCTGTCCAGCCACCAAAAATAGAAGGCTAAGTCATTTCACAAAGAGTAGATGTCAGCAATCCATTTAGCTAAACCAGTCCCAACATAACCATGAGTACAAAGGGGAAATCATGTTCAGCCCTGTTTCTGCTATGTTTGAGCATTGTGCTGCAAATGTGGAACTGCCAGTACAGTGCAGTTCATTTCACGGGGTTTTGACTCCTCTGCCCCTGAACCATTTCATTTTGTAGGTTTAAGATTCCCTGGGCCAGCTCTTGAAATGGTGTATTTTGGCATTATGCTTTGGCAGCTAATCGTCTTAATTCTCTTCCTCTGGCAAATGGTCAGCTAGCCAATCTAATGAGTATTTTTCAGTAAATAAAAGGAATTACTCTTTATTCAAAGATGCTTTGGAAGTACTATGATCTTTTCAGCTGCAATAGGCAGAAGAAACGAAAACATGAACTGGGTCAGACCCAGGATCCACCTAGATCTGTATCTCATTTCTGAGAATGGGTGGTGTGCAACACGCAGGGAGAGAATACAGCATGCAGACCCCTGACATACCATTCCTGTTAGCTTTGAAAGGCCATATTTTCAAAACATACTTTGAAGCTGCTTCTTGGCGGGTGTAAAAATCATTACAAAAAAAAAAATTAAAAGAACAAATAGTTTTTAATTTCTGAAAGGATCAGGTCTAAACTGAGTAGAACGTACAGAGACTTCCTAGGACAAACAGTAGCGTGATGTCCTAACCAAGACAAAAAACTGGCGCTCTGGAAACACCATGCCCAAGGAAAATTTCAATAGACAAGCCAGCAGCTGGTTGGGAAATTAACCAGGATTTGCCGGTGTTCACTAACGTGCACACACACCCGCACTGCGTATCACAGAGGACCTTTTGCACGTGCGAGAAGCTCTGCTTGTGGTAATGAGCTGGTGCCGGTTTCTGTGGGGCAGGGAGTTTACCCCCGGGCCTTTGGTGAGTGAATGAAGGAGTTCCCTTGCTGTCACACTGCCAAGACGAACAGAGGGAGCGGGAAAGCAGGGATAAGGCAGGCGGAGAGAGGCTCGGCCTCTCTGGGAGACCCGCCTGACGAGCGCACACCATAAAACCCGAGGAGGCCCTTTCCTTTTCCACGGCTGGACATCCCTGTGCCACCCTTCCTGGGGAACACCCCTCAGTCCTGCGCCTCGCCTCGCTGCAGCCTCTCCGCAGAAGGGCATGAGGTTGTCCTTGGTGAGGCCACCACCGCCTGGGCACTGGAGGCAATCAGCTGGTCCTGGGCATCTTTTCTCTGGGCCTCTTCCCCAGGAGGGAACGGCTCCCTCCAGCCCTTCCTCACTGTGACGACTCCAGCCGAGAGTGCTCCTTGGACCTGCACCATCAGATCCCTTCCCTGAAATCCTCCTTTTGTTTGAGAGACTGTATTTGGCTTGGCACAAGCGAAAGGTTCTCCATCTTATTTAAACAGTGTGTTAAAGTCTTCCTGGCTGAGGGAAGCCGAGTGCCAGGTGCACACTGAAGCAAAGGGAAACAAGTGCTTTTTTTTTTCTTCACGTGGGGGCTGGATTTCTGTCTCGGTCAGTAGTAACGGGAACGTCATCACGCTTAGGACATCCACACGAGGGGTGGTCAAGCTCCAGGAGAAAGGCTTTCCCTCACAGCAGTCTGCCTGTGGCAGGCATGCCACTGCAAATGCTGGCGGTCATCTCTCCAGCTCCTCCCCTGGAGGAGCACGTTTATCGCCCTCTTCACTCTGAAGGTGGGAAACCGAGGCAGCGCTCAGGGGACGAGCAGCAGAATTTCTTCTCCTCTTGCCGGCTCACCCCAGACTCTGAAACTCAGCCTGGATCCACCTGTGGTGAATCATGCAAAGCAATAAAGTTTCTCCTAGAAGAAGATGTTCTCATTAAAGGCGTTCAAGTAAGTCCTCATGCGATGAATTGGGCTACGTGACACAGGAGATTATGTTAGGGCCTTGTGAGGAAGACATGGGAGAAAACCAGGGATGAGCTGACTGATTTCAAACAGACACGATGAATGAACAGAGGGAGGATACCCGTTTATCCCCAAACAGTGCCATTGTCACAGCATCTTTGACCACAGCAGAACCAGAGGAAGAAAGGAAAGGAAAAAATGCGACATCTAAAGAAATTAACTTCATTAATTTCCCACATCAAAAAACACATCTATTAAAAGAAGTTCACCCCTGTTATCATGTTCAGCAGCAGCAACAAGCCTGTGACATTTCATCTCCAGTGCTTGGTCTCTTTTTAAGAAACCAATCCAGAAATCCAGGTTCGTATCAGGCATTGACATGACTCCATGGGATTCAGAGGCCTCCAAACACTGTCCTACAAAGTGGAGTTTTGAAGTGGTCTTGTCTTCATTCTTCCTGAAGCATCTTTGGAAACAAATGCCAGAGAGCCGTGTAGTTTGTTTTGTTTGTTTGTTTTCATTTTTTAAGAGGTACCTGATTTTTTTTCCAGTATGGGTGAATCGGAGCAATGAGAGGATTTTTCCACGGAGTTAGAGTGGGCTTCCAGAACACTACAGAACAATGAGGATTATGACTCAAAAGGCAAATTTATGGCACTGTCCATCTCCAGCAACTCCAGAATGACAGTGGGGAGAAAGTATCTCAGGAATGAAAATGTAGGCATGCCTGAGAACAGGACCACTGCATTACACATGAATCCCATTTCCAAATAAACACAGGGTCTTGGATACAAAAATGGCATTCACCTATGCAGGAAAAGCTGCTGTCAGCAGATTTAGACAGCCCCTAGCTTTCTCTTACAGCAAACACTAGCAATCTCGTGCAAAAGAACATGGTGATGGTGGGGGCAGGAGAGAGGGGGAAGAAAAAGCTGTTCTTGATTGTAAGGGACAGGAGGGACAAGAGATACATGGGGAAGGGAAACGTGTTTCCACATGGCCAGTGGCAAGGTCAAGACCTTCCCAGGGCCTCCTAGGGGCTGGTGTGGACTACAGAAAAGACCTTTTGACTACAGGGAGTGAAAAAGAGTATTTTCTGCCAGGGAAATGCCATTTCTGCTCTGAATCCGAGACTCTTTGGGACTGTCAGCCTCGAGTTACTGTTTGGTCTCACCTTAGACCACTCTCATGTTCTTCTCCAGCCTGAGCACTGCACCAATCCCAGGCCAAATGTGTCCTGGCATCATGGCTCTCCCACAGCAGAGGATGCCTTGGAAAACAACCAAGCCACCTAAAAATTCACTTTCACCCAGCAGCTTCTGCCAGACGAGAATGCAATCTGGGTCTGGAAAACACGGCTTTACTTGTTTTAATTAAAACCAAATCCCTCCACCCAGACTTCCCTCTCCGTCATTCCCTCTCTCGCTCTTTTCCCAACCATCTGATGCATTTTTGCAGACATGTCATCAGACTCCAGTTCAAGGGAGGGGAACGGCCATCTAGTATGCATCAGTATCGGTCTTGCATCAGTATCCCACCCTTCTCTGGGGGAACAGAGATGATGGACTTGGCAAGCAGGAGAGGGAATTCAGTGTGAGTGATGGAATACGCATACGTGTCAGCGTGTATGCAGTTCAGAGAAGGTGCACAAACGTAAATATCCCCACATGAACCGCAGCTTCGCCCACTGCTCTAGGATCAGGAAACTGCTTCCCAAGCACCAGCTGGTACTGATCTGAAAGGCTGACACGAGTATGAGATAACGTGCTCCTCACTGATAACATCACCACCAACAACCAGCTCTCTGAGTGCAAACACATGAATCTCTAATGATGCCATAAATTGCCCCACTTGGAGGATAAACCTAAAAGGATTTTGAAGTTACGAGCCAGACCGCTCATTTCCCCAGCATAAATGCCTCCAGCCAGCGTGAGTCCCAGTGCCACCTCTCTCCACCAGGCCAGCTCTGCACTTTCGGGAGACCCAGGTGGCACCTGGCTGCATGAATGTGGAAGCTCAGGCCTAGACCTCTGGTGGGAAAACAGGGGAACTCGGTACTGTCTCTCAGTGACAATAAAATTTTGAAAGCTGTACTTGGTGTTCTCAGCCAGCAGTTCTCAGGTGTTCAGCCTTTTAAAAAGATCAGTTGTTTATTTAGCTTTCTAACTGTGGCTTTAAGACCTAATTTTAGACTCCAACCTTTGAAAATTCATCTTGCCAACCCTACCGCATGTAACAAAACACATACTTTGCCATTTACCTCACACTCATGAATTTTATTTCAAAACATCACTGTTTTATTTTAAGACGTGGGAAATACCAATTTTTAGGCTACCCATTAATTATCAGAGAGTCATTAGTAAGGACCTAATCATTATGGCAAATAATCCAAAGGCGTATATGTCTAATTAAGCATATGTGCCTAACAGTTTCCAGGGAATGACATATGTGCGTGCCTTGCAATTCAAGCAGATCCGTGAGGCTCGCTGCAGCACAACCTGAAAGTTTGACTGGGGCCAGTCCCTTAGCAGGGCCAAACTGGCCCGGGCCCAGAAGCTTTAGTGGAATAACTGTGCGGACCTCACCCTAGTTTCTTCCTCAAAAGAGTTCTGGGTTTGCATTTTGAAATTAACAAGGAATAGAGTTTTTTCTACAGCTAATTCTATCCTGGTATAGCATAATGTTGCTGCAATCAGTGCTGCCTGCTTCACTGCGTTCTTTTTAAGCTGTTTGTACATCTATGCAGGTTACACTGCAAGGACAATGTACAGCTTAGAGTGCGACGGGGTAATCTTCCAGCCTAAGCAAGGCTCCAAGGCAGGGCACCACCAGCACCTTCGCCGTTCCTCACGTGTGCTGTCCAGCTGGTGGGTGTTTTGGGTCAAGAAGAATGTCTTCCTATACATTTGACCACCACCTACATGAATGCCTGCCCTGCAGCCACAGCCTATTTTACATTTTACCTCCTTTTCTCCTCTCACAAAAGGAGACCACCCAGGGTTTTCATGAGGGCAGCTTGGAAAACCATTCCTTGTTCAGGAATCATTTTGGATCAAAAGGGTTCAAGTGATCCACTGAATTGTCAGGCATTTTGAAGCTTGGCTACTGCTAAGCATAATAAATTATGATAACTCTGCTTAGTAAAGAGAAGACAGTGTGACACTGCATCACATAACGAGGTCACAGCCTTTTGCCAGGCATACAGGGATAGCTGGGTGTCTGTGAAAGCCAAAAGCAGGCAGACTAGCAAACCCTCTGTGCTGGCATAAGGAGGATAAGTTCACGCATCAGCAAGGTCATGCTGCTTGCTAAATAGCCCAGTCAAATACTCTACAAAACAAAACACCAGGTACTGGCACCCCACCAAATGAAAACTGATTGCCAATTCACAGCCTCACCATGTCTATGCTTTCAGAGCTCTTACAGAGACACTTTCCTTTGCAAACCAGGCCATGTCTCCGCTCCGTATGTGGGGTTAATGTCCCAGGAAACCGACCAGTAGACTGTCTGCAGCAATGCTACCCAGCACTATGTGGCCCCGGTCATGGACACAACACAGTATCAGAAGCAGGAGGGCCACCTCAGGGCAGTGCCATGCAGAAGCTGGAAAACGCTGCCTGGGATGCTGAGAGCTTTTCTTTTTGCCAGTTTACGCTATCATTTGGAGTAGCATCCACAAACAAGGAAACTGATTTGAGATAAGTGAGCATGTGACTACAGATTTTAGCACAGACACTTCTCCTGTGAGAACATGAAAGGGCCTTCAGGGGAGTTGTCTTAACGAAGGCTGTGCTTGTCAATTGAAGAGGCAGGCAGCCTCCCACATAACCAATGGGAACGTCCTCAGGCTTCTATCCAGGTGACCGTGTCCCTGTCCACCCTACTATAGACCAGGGACAAAAGGGAAACAACCTCTCTGTGTTTTGGTGGGACGCAGAGTTGCTCCTCTGGCACTTGCTCTGGGTACGTGTAGCTCAGTCTGTGCTACAGAGGTATTTTGCACTCCCCCCTCTGCCCTCCACGCCACGGAAGACCCAAGGGACCCCCTTTCCCGCAGCGTGCAAGGTCCTCAGGTGTGCTCGGAGGGTGTCAGGAATGAGATGGTGTGGTGCTGGCATTGTGGGCCAGGCTGACAGGCAGCGCCTGGTGCTTCCAAGATGACTATCTCCTGGGCTCAGTCCAAAGCTCACTGAAGGACTTTCCATGAGGACTGCAGGTGATTTTTCATTTGCTTTTGTAAGAAAATTTGGAAGCAGCCCCAGAGTGAATGAGGGTTTGCAGCACAGCAACTTAATTATCTGCTTTATTGGTCAATCAAGACCAAGTGACCTGCAGGGAAGCATACTGAGCATGACTTCCAATCTGAAATCTCCATTTGTGGAAACAGAGTATAAAGGATGAAGAAGAATTTAGATAAAACACAGTCAAAAGGAACAGGGTACTGGGAAGTAGGGTCTGTCACTTTGAAGACTCCTTTGAAAAACCCAGCCAACCTTTTATTCAGGATTAGAAATGCAGACTTCAACTTGCTATTGCTAGAGCTAAGGCCAGATCTTCCAACGTCACTGCTTTAGCAGCAGCTCCAGTATTCTCTCTCTCTGAATATTATAGGAAATACTAGATACAGCAGAGAAACACAGAAATTAAATCTATGCAAGCCGTGGCAGAAGAATCCAGTGAGCTTGCTTCAAGGTTGTAATAAACCCAAGGCACCCTGCTCCAGTTGTTACGGCTCTGGTCTGGCTGCATGTGCAGTGCTTCTTCCCTTCTTCGATCCAGATCTTCATTTCACTGTCCTGTGCCTCAGTTTCTCCTACAGTAATAGGAGGAGGAGGATCTTACAGAGAGAAAGACTTCATCATCTGAAGTCCTCTAATATCAGCTGATGCACAGAGTTGCAGTAAATCCGGCAGCACAATTAAAAACTAAAATGACACCAATAACTGAATACTGTGACGAAAACAAGCATGCCATTGCAAAAATATAGCTCATGTGCCAGGTATATAATTACAGACATGCACCGGTCTGGGAGCATTTTATGTAGCGGTGATAAGATAGCAGCAACCATAAAGTTACCTGTGTCTCCACTAACTGTTGAGAGGCTAATAAAGAAGAAATTGGGTTCTTTGACCTCTGGTACTCCAGATGTCTCTCCAGATTACCAGAATGGTCTCTTCCAGCCTTTAAACTTTTGTGTTACTCTACAAAACTGCCATGCACAGCAACCGCACGTGTGCAGCTTAAGGATCCCTTTTCCTGTGCAAGGAAAGCACCGCCACTTAACAAAACGCATAGTCACGCGACGTCAACGCGGCTTAAGCACGTGCCTGACCGTAAGCATGTCCTTAAGGGTCTTCATAAGAGAGTCCTCAGCCTTTAACCTAAGTGACTTGATGTTTGCTGAGCACAATAACACATACATGCAACAGCATTGCCCTATGTGCCAGAAACAGTTACAGCTGGATTTGAGAACCTTGTCTGCAAAAGCCAAAGAGGCCAGCACACACCTGTGAGTGCAGCCACAAAGCTCATTTCATTGCTTTCCCTCTAGAGATCAGGCTGGCTGGGCCTATATAAAAGCGGAACAAAAGAAATAACGGGTAAAAGAGAAAATAGGAGGGGAAAGCAAATCAAAACAAAACACAGGAATAAGAAAGAGGTGAAAGAGAAAGAGAAACAATTAGGAAATAGTCAGAGGCAGCCAAAGAAGGGTGTTGGCTGAGGAATAGAAAACAGCTGAGGGAAGTGTGTATGGTGCTGTGTCAGGAAGAAAAGAAAAAAGGCAGGTAGGCTGGTCCTTGCTTCAGGAAATAATAAAAGATTGGGGAGATCTGAGTTCAGTTCCTGCTTCTTCCAGAAGCTAGATAAATTCATTGACCGTGATTAATGAGCGACTCAGATGTCTCATTACCTGTAAAGCAACTGTGATTTGGACGGTTAAGCATCTGTTAGGGTCTGTTCCCCTATTCCCCCTCTGAGAGAAATGAGTGGGGAGAGAAGTACTTTTGTCACCCTGGAGGGATTTCAGGAAGATAAATAAATGCCTACCTGCCTGAAGCACAGGCAGCTTGCACAGGTACTGGGCGCTGGGGGCAGGCGCTGGGGACGTATCCCAAGGGGAAATCTGGTCACCAGCTAACTTGGCCTGGCACCCGTGACCAACAGGCAGCTGTGCGGACGCAGGCACAGAGCAGGGTACAGTAACGGGGCACCTCAGCATCCCCAGTGAAAACTCCTTTAATTTCTGTACGGAAATTGAAACACGTTTGTAACCATTAAAACATCCAGGGGTATCTTGATGTTTGCTAAAGGACTCCTGTTCTCTTGGAGACTATTTTCTTTCACAGTTAATATCCAGCTGGAGGCTTTTAGTTCTGATGTAATCAAAACCTTCACAAAGTTTATCAAAGAACTGCTTCAATCTCTATCCAAGACATTCTCAGAAGCCAGCAAGAATTTGCAAAGAAAAGCAGGGGAAAATGTTATGATACTCAAGCAGAACACATTACTTACTCTTCTCCTGTCACATTCTAGGCAGGTTCTTTATTCAAAGCTGGTCTGCTTCTCATTGTTTCTGGGCTGCCCTTGGAGAACACAAGGACAGGGGGACAGAAGATGGTCAGAGGTGACTGAAGACCACACCATCAGGGGTGGACCCTGACCACTTCACAAGGAACCGCTGTGGGGCCTCCAAATGAGCACGGGGATCCAGCTGACTGCAGGCTCAGGGCACCAACAGCTGAAGCCGACTGAAGAAGGGACAACCCCAGACGCTCACTCTGTAGGCTGAAGTATCACACGACTGTGAATCCTAGGTGCTGTAACCTGCCAGTTCAAACTGGCCCATGTTTAAAGTGGGAAACCTTCTTCAAGGAGATGCTACTTTGTATTATTTTCTTTATTGTGCTCCTTTTCCATACTCCCTCCCTTCTAGCATTTACTCCAGCTTTTCCGTCAGCTGTTTTGTTCCAGTTGGAGACTCAGGAGACTTGTGTTTCAGTTCAGTGAAAGGAGCCTGGACAAACCATGTTTTCTCTACTTTTTCTCTCCTGCCCTTCATCTAACTTTTCTATTTGGACTTCCAGTTTTACTGTGTGTCAGGAGAGTGTTGCAGGGGCCCTGGTACTGATGGCAAACTGCTCATGCCAGCAGGTAAATCTTGCTCCCAGGAGACATAACTCCTCACAATCAGACTCCACAATGCAACAGACACACTGCTCTAGTACCATTCCTCATGGGCTTCACTGACGTTTTCTTCTGTACATCCCTTTGAAGTTGGGTGTTGAGAACCAGTGCCTTCAGCTACCTTTCCATCGAGCTTTGTTGGAGCTAAATTTTCTGACACTGAAGTTCCTTTATTTCTCCTGGGGCTCCTCCGGTGCTGCAAGGATTCAACAGTGTTAAATTTAATTTTATTTCTGTCTAGCCTTGCAGGCTGGTGCCCCTGAGGAGTCAGTGAAAAGAATTAAGCCCTTACTCTAAACTATGACCTGGAAGTGTCTGTCTCCCTGTTGACTACTATTCAAACATAGGCCTCCAAAATCTGCCTAGCCCAGACAAGAGAGTGCAAATTTCTGCCCTGGAAGTGTAGGCAAACTCTTTCTTTTACAGGCAAACTGTAGGCAAAATCCAGCAGGATTCAGCACAGCCATGGTTACATAGACACAGGAACAACTGCTTGCACTGCAGCTTGAGAAGAGGAGTCAGAGTCTTTGCAGAGCTTTTGGGCAAAGATTTAGTCCAGGAAGCTTCTGAGCGCAGTGCCAGTTACATGCAAAAGAAACTCTTAAATTAACAGTGTGGGAGCATGTGGTGACGTCAGTGTACTTAGCACATAGCATCAAGTTTCTTGTATCCGCTGCTCTTGGAGATAGATTTGCCATCAGTATTCACTGTGAAGTCCAAGAGAGCCTTACTTTAAACATTAACTATGTTCTAAAACTTCACATCCTGGCCCTGTGATTATGCTTGATGACATTGCTTCCAGTGTGATGCAGCACATGAATCAAACACAACAAAAAGGCTCTGTATTGTGATCTAGTATCACTGCTCTAACTGTCCATGAATTTTGATATATATGAAAAATTTTTGTTCAAATTTCCTTGGTAGAGAAGCTGTTTGAAACTCCAGCTTTGATAACTTACTCCTTAGTGTTAGCTTTGAGGGCCAGCTTGGATTCAGAGACCTGTGACTACCAGCTTAGGAGGAACAGAGTTCCTCCAGAGCTATGATCTGCAATACTGATTGCAATGTTCTCTAAAAGTAAGGATTTGATTTTCACTTCAGCCTTTGCTTATTGCAAGAAATACCTTTGATTCCCTGCAGCAAACTTAGCTCCAAGCCTATAAAGTGAGACAGAGACGTAAACTACACAAGGTTTCTGTTGAGAGTCCAGAGCAAAGCTGCCTAAAAAATTTGGAGTTGTTCAAAACAAGTGCTTAAATCAAATTTTTAAAAACTGAAGCTCAGACACAAAGTTGGGTCCATATCTGAAGACCCCGGAAGTCCTGCAACTTTTCAACCCATGACAAGTTTGGGGGGAACCATCTCTTGCAGCACTGTCAGTTTTTGAAAACACAACCTTAGCATTTGCTCAGTCCTGCAATTTAAAATCCATACTGGCCTTTATCCATCAAGTGCACTGCAGCATGCTCACGCCCTACCATGTCCTGAAGGGGCTTTTCTGAACAAGGACCAAGAAGCAACTTGAACTCAAGATGAATGAGACAGCTAATCTGTCTTGCGTATTTTTTTTTTTTTTGTCTCGTCGCCCTGTGCGTTCCTAAAACTATTAGAAAAACAGTTGTGTGCATATGTAAGCAGCCTTGAATCTGTGCTGTTCTGCTGGGTTCTTATGTTACATTCTTTTGTGCTACATAGAATTTCCACTAGGACATTTAGTCCCCCAGGCTTCATCAGCCAGTCTACTGCATCCACCCCCTGCCTCCTCTGCCTCCCTCTGGTTGCATAATTTTAGCTGGGATGTTAAATTAGCTCTCTTCCAGATGAGTTCAACATAATCTTATTTACTTTCATAATGCCCATGCCAGTAAGCAAATACATTACTCAGCACTATCAACTCTGTGCTTTCACCAAACTATTACTCTTTGTTTTTTTTAATGATGGTTCACTAGATACCAAACAGGAACATTTCTGTGCCAAACAGCAGAATATTCATGTCTGGCAGGAGAAATCTGGTGATATTAGAAAACTAAGCCTGGCTGGTATTTGCAAATGTTTAGGGCCAAGTAAGGAAAATAACTTGTTTCCCACCTCCTTCAAATGGCCTCTCAGCATCTCACTCTTCATCCTTTAGAGACACCAGGTCATGTTTTTTTCTGGCGAGGCAAATCTCAACCAGCTTCTCTAGATCTCTAGGACATCTGCAACCACAGTGGTAAAGCTGTACAGATAGACTTTGCGTTTAGCAGTGACATGATCACTATGTTTAAACAGCTTCCAGTCTCCCAGGCACAACCCCGGCTGCCTCCTGTGCGGCAGGGCAAGACCGGCTCACACCTCGCGCGTTAGGTCTGTGTTTGTCGTGAGAAAGACAGCAAGATGCAGAAGCCAAAGTAAGAGGTAAATAACCAGGAGCCCCACGTCCACATGAAGGTCTGTCCTGGGATCAAGGGACAGGCATCATCCCTGGTGGTGAGGTCAGCCCTTGCCAGTGCTGCCTCCCACGCACGGGCAGCAATGCCGAACACAGATGTCCATGAGAAGGCAAAACTGTCCCCAGGTGTTTGTCACACAACGGAGCTAACATCGGAATGAAATCTGGGTGGGCTGCATCCTCAAAACCATAGGCTTATGGCTGATTCGCCAGCCCACCTGAGGTGTTCAGACTGATGTAAACACCTAGCCATAACCAAGCTAAATAGGAACAGCAAAGAAACCCTCCTTCTAATGCAAGCGAAAAAGATTTGTAGCCCACTGTAGCAGTCCAGTTTTATGCTTGGTAAAGAAATCACAGAAATGCTGGAGAAACCTGATCAACAGAGACCTTCTGCAGTCTTGCTTCATATCTGCTGCGAAATACACTTTGACCTACTGAGGACTTTCAGGGTGCAAAACTGCACTTGGAAGCACATTTTATATTTGATCCCAACACAACTAAATGCACAAACAGGCACAAAAAGAATTGAACACAGCATTTCCAGGCTGGAAAACAAAGGCACAGCAAGCAAACACAAGGAAGTGAGAAGTACAGCTTAAATGTCAGAGAACCAAATTGTACAAGTTGCCTTTCTTACTGCTCTGGTGGGTCTGGGGATGATCATGGTCCTGCTGGGCTGCCCATCTTCTTGCAGAGGCTGATGTATGCTCACGGATTGCTGTCTGCTACGGCAGTCCAAAGCCCCTGCGAGCAAACTGAGACACAAAGCAGTGGGCAGGTGTCCACAGGCTGCCTTCAGAGCTCTCCAGGCTCAGGCAGCTCTCTGGCTGTTTGAAAGAAGAAGAGCTCATGTTGCCCTTATTTCTTTTGCTAACACCTCAACAGGGAACCACCAATATGTAAGAACAGATGAAAGGCTCTTTGGCATGGTGAGCAGCACTCCAGCTATCCAGTAAATACTTTGATTTTGATTTCAATGGGGCCCTGGCCTAACTAACCATATCCTACGGCAGGCTATTAGTGGCAGAGTTAAAATAACACAAGACCTTTCACCTGAAATTAGCATTTTTATTATTTTTTAATTGTTAGCAAACTTAAAAGTAATAATTCTTTGATGCTGGAACTTGTCGCATTTCTTCTTCAAGTGAGGGAAATCCTATTTTTTTTTTCTGCAGGCTCATCTTTTTCTTTCTCTTTGTTTCAAGTCTGATTACATTTAGCATGGATGTTTCTGATATACTAGCTTGCCAAGAAAAAGTATTACTTTCTTTTATCCTTAAAACAATCCAAACTCATACTTAACAACTGAAACTTGGCATGCTGATCAGTTTTCAATAAAGGCTACTTATGCTTTTCCAAGGAAGTATATTTAACTAGGGCTGAACTATCTGTTCTGGAAAAAATATCAGACTTGTATGGTGTGTCCTTTTCATCAAATCAAGAGCCTTGATATTGCTTGTCATATGAATGACTTGTGAAAGTCAATACAGTGTTGAAAAGAGAAAAAAAAAGTGTGGTCTTCCTCTATGCTGGTTACCCCAAATTAGTTAATCTGGGTTAAAATAATATCTCAGTTGGAAAGGAGGGAAAAATACTTCAAATATAACTGGAGTACAGATGTAATGTCCCCCTGTACTACATGACATACAGACAAACAGGGGTAATCTTTTTCTCTAAGACAGCAAATATCCATAAAGCAGATTTCAGGTGTCTTACATTAAGAGAACCATGAAATATTTTTGTAGAGCAGAAAGCTTGAGGAAGGAAAGCAGAGATCATCTCTTCAGCCAACTGTGCTGTAATGGGCTAGAAATTCCATCTCAGCTATAGCTGTTTCAGAAGGGCACTGCCAAGGCATTTAGTTTAGCAAAATGCGTTATTTTCAAGGCTTATAATTAGATACGGTAGTGAACTAACAAACAAACAAACAAAAAAGGCACTACTCAAAACATGCTTCCATTCTAAGGAAATAGAAAACCAAATTCCAGCTTTCAAAGTTTGCCTTGGAAGGAAGGGAAGGGAAGGGAACACAGGACCAAGTCTTCCTGTGGCTTTTGATTCTGCTTAGGACTTGCAGCTCCAGCCTGTTTCCAGCCCAGAGCTGGCAGCGAATGTTCTCCTACTGGCAGCATGCAACTGACACCCATAGACTGCATCATTGAGCAACAGCCCCTAGTGGGATTGGAGGTACCTGTGAACTGGTGTTTCCATTTCAGCAGGAGGAACTGCTAGGCACAAGCACTTTGTAGGAAGTCACACTGTGAAGCAGGGACAGAGCCCAGCCTGGATTTCTGTTCCTCCAGACCTCATCACCTTTCAACTTCAGCTCTAGAGTTCTCTGGTTTTGGGAAGACCTAGCTATCAAAAAGCTCTCACATGTGAATCAGAGTCTAACACCATCTACAAGTCAAGATCTAGAAACTCTACTGTAAGGTAAATTCGGATTTCTTCGAAATTTAACACTTAAAATGTCACTTCTTTTACATTCATTATTCAGTTACTGATAATCATGAAGAAATTATTGTAGCGGAGCATCCACCAAAGCAATGTCTTTGTTTCTGTATAGTCCCATGTACATAACCACCTCACACTCACTCTTCCTCTGGTTACTGCATTGACAAAGTAAGGTATGGAAACAAAACATTGCAAGCTTCACTCTGACATCAGCTCCACACACTGCTAATCCAGAGACGGTGCACAGAGGTCTATTATGGGACATGGGTAAGGTTGGCAGAGCTAGGCTCATCTCCAGTTCTTCACTGCCCAGTTTTTGCAAAAAAAAATAGCAACGCCATTGAAGTCAGTGTCAACCAGCCTGACCATCTTCTCATATCACTCAGTACAGCTGTACTTATTTCAGATTATCTCAGCCAAAGATCCACCAGGCAAAGCACCATCCCATTCATATCTTTTGGTTAGCTGAGTTCCTGTGGATTCCCTACACAGCTCCAAGAAAATACAGAGAGTATGGCTGTGAGATGGGATATTGATAAGACTTTCCAAAAGAGGACAAGTGTGTGTGAAGAAAGAAAGTGGACCTTCTTTACAGCCCATTTTTTAGCCTTTCCCTGCCACTGTTGGAAGGTGGGCGTCTGAGTAAGCTTGCTCCCCACCACAAATGGCTCACTGCTGGAGTGAAGTCATGGGTTTGTGCTTACTCCATCATCTATTGACATGGAGATGACCGTGACTCACAGGTTCAACACTGTGACTTGACTGCTGCATGATAATCTGGAAAGTTTTCTCTTTCTCAAGAATTTCAGTAAAAAGCACTTATTCATGTAATAGGTAGTATGTTCTTGATTGATTATTTCACTTTTGTCTATTACATTTAAATTTGCTCCAGGCAATGCTATGCAATCACTTTCCTACAACAATAGAAGTTTGCTTCCTTTCCTCACAATACCGCACCTGGCACAACAAATCCTAGGGCTATTAAGGTCTAGAAACGGGGACTAAAGCAAGAAGCTCACTAGAGGCTGGTAAATGTTCACCTCTCTATGAACCCATGGTAAGTTGGTGCATGTGGTCTTTAGTCTATCTTGTCTGTGGAAGGGAAAAAGAAAACACCCTAATGCGGACCTAGCTCAGGACTGGGTCGGACTAATAATGCTCACTGTGATAGACCACAGACATGTTTTAACTCACAGCAGTGGTACATGCAGGCGGGAACAGGTCGGGCCTGCGCCGTTGATGGGAAGGGCTGCAGAGAGCTGCTGAAACCAGATGGCTTTCCCTCATGCGCTGCTCTTTGCTGATGAATAAACCCTGCAGCAGCAGCAGCACGGATGCTGCTCCCAATGGCAAAACAAATGCTTTTTTCACTAGCATAGCTAACAAGTTTGGCATAAAATAAGCAAAATTAGTTAGCACTGATACAAGCCACATTTAATCAATGCGGCAGCACTAAAATCTTCCTCCATTCCCAAATGATACTGCTCACTCAGTCCTTGCCTTAAGTTAAAAATGAATCATTAAATATTCCATTCGTAGTATTTACATTTTCTGTGTGACGTTTTTAACTACTGAAGCTACCTGCTTCAGGTGCTTCTCATACACTATGGCCTTGAGCATGGGCAAATATCTGGCCAGAAAACTAAACTGCTGTCCTGTGGGGTCATGTTTTCAGCCACCCGTGTGTCATAAGGTGTTCCGCGTGACTCTGCGGGACACATCAGTTACAGAGGTATCTTTCGTATTCACACAGGCTGCGCAGAAGGGAGTCACAGACGACTGAGAAGACCTTCTGTGACACAGTGGTGCTTGGGAGAGAAGTAAATTGATGACTTCGATAGCAGCCTAACGCTCCACAGCCCTGGCAGAACCATGTGTCTTAGTCCCTTTGGCAGCAGCTGCGTTGAAGGCTGCAGTGGTGAGTACGTACAGAACAGTCTTGCTAACCAACAGAAACACAATGACTATAATAAACACCTACAGCAGCCAGAGGGTTGTGAATGCCAGAACCGAGGAGGAGGGGGCTGGAACAATCCAAATGATGTAACGCAGCAGCAGAGGGAAACTGAGTCAAGGAAACTACAGAATGACTGTCTGGAGACACTTCCTTATCATGCAGTTTATGAGACCAAAGGAAATTCTAGCAACCCACAGCTTTTGAGTCACTGTAAAGCAGAGCGGCCCAAGAACTGGGAGGGGGAGGGAGCTCATCTGCCCTGATTTATCTTCTTCATTCTGCAGTCTTTTCGCACATAACACTTCCGCTGTAACCAGGAAGGCAGCTAACTGTGTAACGGTGCTCCAGCTTGCTCATAAGAAACATCTTGTGCACCCTTCTGGATGCCTGAAACACACCAGATCTGTCTTGGTAGTCATACTGTAAAACTTCTCCTGGCTTCCAAAACCTTGGGCGCAGAAGGAGGTGTTACCACTCATTTCCTGTGCATGGTAATCTGATTGCTGAGATTCAAGCCAATCTTTTCCAAAGGGAAGGAACTCAGTCAGCATTACCTGTCAGGGAACCTGTTAGAGTATCAGGGCCTCTGGTAGCCTGTCCCACAGCTTCATCAGGCAGTCAGGGATGCTCCTCTTGCACAAAGTTTGAGAAAGTAAGTTATATAGGAGGTGAAACACTTTCTTAAACAGACACTTTTAGCTATCAGAAGAGGAGGAAACTGGAGAAAAGAATTGCAAAAAAAATAAAGAAAAAGTGGACTTGGGACAAGTTGGGAGGGTGAAAACAATAAAAATAATATCTGCAAAGGAGAGGTAGTGCTTAGGAGGCACAGAAAAACGTGGGAGCACCCTGGAGAAAATAATCACAGAAAAACTGCAAATATTGCTTGGGACAGATTTGTAATGATGAGGTTTCCCCAGTTTGGCAGGACTTGCGTACAGAAGCAGGGTCTCAAAGAACAGGCTCCGGGATGAAGCGAATCTCCTTTCTCTCTAACATCAAACGCATTGCATACACCAACTTCCAGGAGATCTCTACCTACCAGCACCTCATGCCTGTTTAGAAGAGGGTAGCCAGGAGCTGCAGTCTTCCACAGCTTTTCAAAGGACCCTTGACGTCTGCCAGGTCTGCCCTCCTGCCCAAAGACCCAGACCTGTGTGACTCCACCTGCCACGTCCCATATAGCCATATCAGCTCCACCCAGGCTCACAGCGATGGAGAACTGCCCAGGCACCACGGCAGGTCCAATGCTTGGTTATCCACGTTCCTAGGAAGAAATCTGACTGAATTTGTATAGTCCTAGCTTCCAGGTGATGCGTCGTGCCAGCACCTCACCAAGTGAATTAAGAGTCTGTTACGTTAAGAGACATCTTCCTTTCCTTTACGGTTCAGTCACTTTGTAATATTTCCTTTGTTCATGACCAAACTAGAGTGAGATTTGGAGGATCTCACTACATCTCTGTGACAAAAAAGTGAGCATTCAGATGAGGAGCCATGGGACTTACACAAACATCCTTTGTGTGATGGTGGAAGTTACCAAAAAAAAAAAAAGAAGGTGGGGGGGAAACAAAACAGAGCAGACCGGCTCCTTTTTAGGTGATGAAGCAATGAGCCACGGCTACACACACGCAGATCTGGGCATAGAGAAGGTGTCACTGGCTGGATGAGATGCTTTTCATCACCGCAAAGTCTAACCTACCTTTCAAAATGACTGTTGGCACCGAAGACAAGAGCTGCCAGTACTGTGACATGTCCCGAGGCACAGGCACTGTTTTGGGGAACAAGCACACGTCCTCTTCCAGCCCCCAGCCGCTGCCAGCCAGCCCCGTTAAGCGCACCCTATAGTCCCCGAGGGCAGAGGCGATTCATTGCTTCAGACGGGTCTCGAGGCTCACTCTCGCCCTCTCCCCTGCTCTGGAGGCAGATCTGGGCTCCTGGCTCGGCGGGCAGGCTAGGTGCCCTCTTCGGAGCCCTGACCGCCCGTTGTGTTAGACAACGGCCTGTAAAGCCGCGCAGGAGATTTTATCAACAGGAATGCTCTTTGGCAATCAGGCTTCTGAGGGTAGTATCATAGATTCAGCTGACAACGAGCGTGTCTTTCCTCATGGGGTGCCAGCATCTGAAATTATCAACCGGTGTAAATACCCTACTATATCTTAATTACTTAAGCATTTCTTCTTAGTCTCGGCTGCATTGGTATTTGTACCATACTGCACTACAAAGAATTTTGCTAATGGAAACTTTAATGGAGTTCAGAAACAAATACTTTTCTTTGGGGTTTAGCTGTATCATTTCTCCACAAATGGATGGTATTAGGCCTCCCACCGAAAAAAAAAAAAAAATTGTGAAAACATTAATGTTGCAAAATCAGGCACACAACATTGTGTGCTAAGAAACTGGATGTGCCAGAATTGAAGTTGCCCATGCCGCCGTCTTTTGGTCCCTTTCTTGCGCTACAAGATCACCAGCCACTTCCTAGGGCAGCTCAGCCTCACTGATTGCTCAAGGTGGATGCTGCTCAGTGGCAGGCAGATTTAGCCCTAGCCTAAATTCCACCTGGGGCTTCCCATTGGCTCAGCATCCCCGCAGGCCCTGAGCCTGCCAGTAGGAAACACTTGGCACAAAGACTTAGGTGGAATTCAGACCGGCTGAATCCGGAGCCTAACGAGCAGCTAGCTATTCCTTATTTTGTTTCTTCCTCATTGTGCAGAGTGTGGCCCCGGGCCTCAATTACTGCACGCTATTCAATCCCTGCTCAGAATGCAGCATTATTAATTTCCTCATGTTTCCTCATTACTAATTTCCTATGGCACTCCTCAGCCCCGCGTCTCAGTGCCCTGCGAACACCATGTGTGTCGGGGCAGCCCACGAGGCGAGCGGTGGACCTCCCGTCCAGCAGCGACTGCCGTTCAGCAGCTCTGCTGCTCTGGGGCACCCGCGGCCAGGTGTCTCGCGGGGACGTAATGCCGTGCACCATCCGCCCTCCACGTGCCCCTTGCCGGGCAGGGTCCCGGCTGCACCGCCCTCCGCGGCAAAACGTCCCTGGAAGCGATGGAGGCACCAACACTGGCCTTCAGCTGTACCATCAGAGCATCGTTATGCAGAGTCTATGTTAAAAATCTGGGAGTAGTTTCCATATTGCTCTCATTAAGAGAGCAAGAGACTGTTATCATAGAGTAATGGACTCCTGCTGGTCCATTAATGTTGAAGCGGAGCTGGAGGCATTTATGGAAACAATGTGGAAGCCTGATATTTATTCTCAGAGCGGGCAGCATTGATCCCTTCTCCCAGTGTTCTCTTACAATGTCTTTATTCCTGTTCAAATGAGGGGAATATTTATCTAATCATTTCCTCTGCTGGATGCTGGTGCAGTGAAACAACAGATGTTCTTGACTTCGGCACGGCAGATCGTTTAGAAAGACATCTCGGATGAATCAGCCATCCAGGTCAGTTTATCCACAACGCTGCATGGGAGGAACCATGAAAAGATGTCAGAGGTGTTGTTTACTGTCCTGTGACTACCTAGCTCATTAGCACAAATTTAATTTAAATACTTCTGGCTAAACCGAGAAGCAGCTTACTGCTAAGCTCTCTCTTACTTTCTCCTCATGCAAATTCAAACGCATTAGGCACTGGAAGCAGCTACCTCGTATTTTCTAGTTTTCTCTTATCTTGCACTTTAATGTACATTTTGTTAGGAAGCATGTTATCAGTTCAGATTACACTCCTTAGAAGCACCCCTTTTACTCAAACAAAAGAAACTCAGAGCTTAACCTGGGAGAGAGGGCTTGAAAAAATCCACTAGCAGTGAAAGCTGACTTCTCCTGCATGGTTGTTGAGACTGACTTACTAATTTCTGCAGTTTTAGAGCTTCCTCAGGAGCAAAATATTGCCATTTCTTGTACATTTAAAGAAAAAACAAATAACGACACAGGTGTGTCATCTTCCCCAGTCTGCAGGCAAGTCCACCAAAGTCTCTTTGCTGCTGTCAACTTCACAAGTGACAGAAAACCGAAATGCAATCTGCTCACTTTAGTTGAAGTCAGTACCCATTAAAAGGTGAGGAAGCCTGAAAAAGAAGAGCCTGAGGTGGGGAGGGTGAGGAAGATCTCTTCCATGCAGTTTTTCCACAGGGATCGAGGGGCTGGGAGATGGCTAGAAGAGTAAAACCCCTTCGCGCAGCAGGACAGGGATTATTCCAGGGAGACAGAGGAGTGGGAAGTGTCTTTTACTTTCCAGAGGCTGTTGGACAGCAGTGCCTGAAGTGTTTCAGGCAGCTAGTAATGAAAGAGTCTGGGTTCAGGAAGGTGAATTAATAGTAATCCCAGTACCTTGCTTCTTCTTCAGAGCCATCTCCACAGAGGAACTTGGGCTTCTCACCCATACATCTCCCTGTATCTTCCAGGATACTCCAAATCTATCGTGAACCAATGAGCATCATCTTCTGGTTAGCTAAAAGTTGGTAATTTTTCAAGTTTTCTCTATTTTTCCATGAATCCTCCACTGGCTCTGGAAAAATACAATAAATCAGCCCCAAGCACGCAAAAAATTTCAAACAAGCAAACAAACAAACAAGAATTCTTCCTCTTCACTGTGTGCAAAGGACTTTACTTGCAGGGACTTTAGAAGGGATGCTGATTGTGGAGTCCTTGTTTGCACTGGTCCCGCTGTGGGACCCACTTCTGTAAGTCATTGTTGAAGCTTGGGCAACATCTGTATTCAAAGATGGGGCAAACCCATTCAAACAATGATGGATGGGGCAAACCCATTAAAGTAAGGACGCGTAAGCTTGAGAAAAAAGTATAGAGCCCTCGCTTTTCAAAGAACAATTCAAAGTATTTTGCCTCCTAAAGAAAGACAGCAGCCTTTGGACTGCTTGAAAGCTGCAGGGCTGCTGCATGCAAGAGACCTGGGTGCTGCTAAGCAGTGCGAGGGTGCTGGCTGCCTCTGCTGTGGGCTGGTGAAGTGAGCGTCAGCACCTCTGGATGTAGGCGCCTGAGTCTGACAGGGGTTTAGCCCCCGGGGGGGACTTCAGCGGGAATCAACAGCCTGAACTCTGTTGAGAATTGGACCCCCGAGACTCAGCCCTGCTCAGTCAGAAGCTCTCAGGGACAGAACACTGGGCGGATGCCCCGGGAGCGCAGTGAAAGCCGCCACCAGAGCTCCCCTCTGCACGCAGGTCCCCTCCCAATGTGGTGCGAAGGTGTACGGGCTGCCCAGCAGAAAAAAGAGCTCGGGGTGCGTAGACCTCCTGGCACCAGCACCAACAGCAGCCTCAGCACATCCGGCTCTTTCAAGGGACCACAGGACCAACGGCACGGATCTGCAGCACCTCGCTGCAGGGTGTTTGACTCTGGACTAGCCCGAGGCTCTTGGATGGTGACAATCCATACCACTGGGTCTTCCCGACCTCGCTCGCGTAGGAAAGTAAAACAACTATCAACACGATACGGTGGGGCTTTCAAAAAGCAGGTGAAAACAGATTTGGCCACAGGCACCGCTGACTCTCTCAGCATGAACATTTATCATCTTAAGTTTGTGTGTGCCATCCGTGTATGTATGCACTGCTACTGACTGAAACAGGCCCGGAACTGCCCACAGACGATCTTCAGAAATGTGCCCTTTGCACTGTATTAATAATCCACACGCATAGCTGCCAACCACACAAGGTTTTATCTGTTTACAAAAATTATGTACCCCGTGCAAGAAGAGGAAAATAAAACATAGGCTCAGCTGCATTTGGTGAAGAGACGCAAGCCAAAACAGATGCCTGCCAGGCAGGTCACGCTGGGCAGAGCCCAGGAGGGCAGTTTGGTGGTTGTGACCCTGGGCTGTCTCACCTGCCCCGGTGTGCGGACCCTCAGCACCGCACCACTCCAGCCTGCGCCTTGCACGGCAGGCCCACGGGAGACCTCTCCACCTTCCACATCTCTCAGCTGCAGTGCCGATGAGGTCAGTTAATTTGGGTTGCACGAGAGGTACGAAACCCTCCACGTGGCCCGTCTCCTTTCGTGAACCTACCGGCCTCCACCTGCTCTCCAGCAGCCTTGCTGGGGGTAAAACCCAGCACAGCGCTGAGCATGAAGGAGTCGCAGCTTTTGATTTCCACCAGCAGCAAGGTTGGACTCATCACGGGTTTCTTCCCAGCTCTCCTTCCGTTCTTCCATGCCAGTGCCGGAGCCAGGGGCCGGCAGATCCTGGCCGTGTAGGCTGCCTGCTGCAGCACGTTCAGAAGACAACGAAGTGCTATCTCAGAGATGCCAGCAGAGCATCTTCTTGTCTGGCCCTGACGACGCCGTGGCATGGTCTTTCCCAGAGTTTGCAGTCCCTGACTCCACGAGCTGCTCTCGCAGACAACCAAATCGGAGGGGATAAGCTGCGCATCGTCGATCCTCAGATGCAGTTGGTTGAAAACCAAGTTCCAGACTTGGGCTTTAAAATAAACGTATCAAGATAAACAGGTTGGTCTTTGTCTCAGGCACACGCAGTGCAACCCTTTGTTGTTGCTGACGTACTTAACGTTGTTAAAGTTGGATGCCATCTCCTTACAACTGTCTCTCTCCACAAATTCCTGCCCCAAGAAGCCATGCTCTTCCATCACCCTGATTTTTTCCTGTCTTTGTAGGGTTTACACTCCCAGGTGATCCGTTCAGTACCGGCTCAGGCTAGCCACTACGGCTTCGTCACGATCAGCCCTGTCAAAAAGCCATTTTACTCCGCTCTGCACGTGCAGTGAATTACCACTTGGACTTGCCATTGATCCAGGCTGTCAGCAACAGGTACTAACTCTTCCTAAAAGGGGTGGGCAACACCCGTGGCGAGGGTAGGGCAACCCCACTCCCGCAGCAGCTTGTGGTAGATGCAGATGAAACCGCCTGCCTCCCAAGGAAGGAGAGAAACACAGAGCCTCCCCAGCAGTCCCGCGCGGCGAGCGCTGCAGCAGACTTCTTTCTGTCCAAGCACAGCACAGCATAATCTGGAAAAATGTCATTGCACGTCCTGAGGCAAGAGGGACACAAATTCAGTGTAATTTTCTATCCGAATTAAGCAATCCCTAAAGTCAGCTTTGAACAGCACAGAAACATGCTGTGTTCTGACTTAGTGGAAGGAAACTTTCAGAGAAAATTGGGAAATTTGGAGAAAACTGGGAGTTAGATAAATTGCCGACTGGCCAGAGATGGAATATTAAAAGAAATCTGTCTTAAGAAAACAACATTTAGGTTGTTATGTAGGCTGGGAAAGCACTGGTCATGAGTAGTTGCAAATTTAATGCATTTAATTTTCACACTTGGGGCCATTAAATCACATTGCCTTTCACTTACGGGAGAAAAACTTGCGGCTTGTGCTTGGTTAGAGAAAAAGAACATCTTCACCTTTATGGGGGACGTTCGAAAGCAGGTGGTATCGAATGTATCGATGCCTGAAAACATGCACTTTTTTAAGCAAGTTGCCAACACTTACACAATCCAAAACTGAGGCTGAAATGTAAGTGGACCACATCTTTTTAACATGAATTTACACATAACTTGCACATATCTGACTGAATTACCAAGACACTTTGCAACCAAGTCTATTTTAACGAAAAATTGCAAAAGCAACCTGTATTATATTCATGCTTTCTCTTCCTGGAACAAGCAAAGTTCTGCCATTTAGTTTGAAGAGAACAAACCTGCTTTTGAAACTTCCTTGGTCTTGTGTTTCTAATAAGGGATGCAACTTTAATCCTGATGTCGGCCTGGAGTTATTCTGAGCATGAAATAAGGAACCGGCAAACACCGCATTGCTTAGGAGTTCCATAAATGAATATGTACACCAACAGGAAACAAAAGAACAAATGATGGGGAAAAACTGTCCAGAGACCTGCGAGCTTACACACCAGGAGCTTTCTCCGAGGCTGAGCTAGAAGGGAGGTTTAAATCCCCAACCAGCTGCTGTTGGGCTGGGATGCTAACTCCTAAAGTGGTTGTCAAAGAGACCGAGAGAATAAGCCCCGGACGAAAGCCGAGGATGGGAACTGCCTGCGGTGCTGTGCACGGCCGTCTACAGAGGCTGGCACGTAACAGACCACCGGCCCGGCACCCGCGAGCAGGGGACGTACGCGCTTCCCCCTCACGAGAAGTCCTTGCGCATCCTGCTAGCACTTCACCAGCCTCCATCTCTCCACGTTAATCCTTTCTGCACCGGTGGTTCCCGGCACATCTTCTGCCAGGACATGGACTTTGTGCAGAAAAAATAAAGCCTATTTTCCAGCGCCAAAGTTATTAATAATTAACATTTATAACAGGAAACTGGTAAAACCGGTTTGCTAAAATAAAGCCGGGCATTTTATTATTATTTTAGGGTTTAATGTAGTCATCATAAGTTACTCAGGCTCATGTTTGCAAATCACGCAGGGCAGGGACTGCACCCCTCCGGCCCGACCAGTTCAGGAGAGCGGCTGGCAGCGCAGCGAGGGGGCGGC
>VXAL01019649.1:88965-103168 GCA_013399475.1 Chauna torquata | reverse complement strand
ATTATTTAAATAATGAACATCTCTAGCTGTGAAATACACTATACCATATGTCTAGGGAGAAGAGAAAGACATTTATGAACAAAATCAAGAGCTTTCAAATGGATGCAATGAACATACATGGTGCTTTCTATCTTTTTTCTTTTTCATTCTCCCTCAATTCATCTAATGAATATTTCAGGTATATAAGCAATTTTTTTATTATTATTTTTTTTTGTAACCAAAGTAAAGCATACATTGCTTTTGAGGTAAAACTTAATTTAAAGTAACTAACAGACAACATTCTAACATATAGTAAAAACTAAATAATGATCAATTCCACTTCTTGAAATTAAACGATTTTGTGGTTGCTAATAATCCAAAACAAGGTAATAGAGTATTGAAAATTGTGTCACAGGGAAATCGTAAGTAAAAATAGTTGATAGGCATATAAAACCTGATCCTGGTATGCCTCAAAAACTGATTAAAGTGAGATTTTGAGATTTAATAGTACCAATAAAAACAGCACTATCTGGACCAATGTGATACTCCAAATCAGATTCAAACATTTCATTCTGTTGAGTCGTATTCAAGCAGGTTGGTGATCACAACTTTTATTTTAAAGATAAAGCTCCTTTCAACTCTGAATACAGTCAGACAACAGCTGCACAAGAAACCATTCTGAATCTTAACTGGAAGTCAAGCTTGATTGGTATACAAGTTTTACTGACACCAAACCTTTATTTAAAGAAAATTTTAGTGAAATTTTGAAGTGAATTACATCTAGGAAAGATGGAAAGTTTTTCATCTTCCAGCAATGATTTTGATACAGATACAAATGAGGAAATTTTGTTATTCATGACAAGGACATGATAATAATGTTTTAGCTGTACATTTTCGATATCTAAGAAGAAAGTGCGTGGGATAACAATTGGGCTATATGTGACTGCTTTAGTTAAACTGCTAAAATGCTGGGTGCTGTCTTTAGCAAAGAGTACAGGCATATAGTGAAAGTAAGTTAAGCATCAAATTAGAAACAAATACAAAAGCGTATAGGAAATTATTGAAGTTAATCAAAGTCGAGAAAACAGATAGTTAAGTGGGTTTGAAGTAGGTTTGAACTACATAATGATTAACATAACAAAGAAAGACTTAGTGTCTTCATGATACGTTATTTCTTTGAAAGGGTTGGACCTCAGACCTGATTCCACTCATCTCAGTGCACATTAGAGGAAGAAGATTTCAAGGAAACATTTGATGGATACCCTATAGGAACACTTAGTTGAACACCACCAGCTAGTCAACTTTTCTAGGAGTTGTGAGGAAACAGGTAGCATAGAGGCTCTGAAATAATTGTTAAATAAAATCATTGTGACTGGACTTGAATATTCCTGTTGCATTAGTTCCTCTTGGAGTGAAGGAAGATTCATTTATTTCTCTAAAAAGAGAAAGAGTTTGTAACGTGAAAGAGCTCTGACAGTACACCTCACAGCTGAAAATTCGTTCCAGTTATATTTAAACAAATGAAATTAAGCTCAGCACACTTGCTTTTAAATAGCAATAAGTGTAATAAATATAATAATAGCAGTTCTATCATCATTACTATGATATTTTGAGAAGAGGTAGCCTTGTCCATCTCAGTTGAAGACTGCATGAGTTCAGCTATGGTCAAGAGGGGCTTCCAAAACATGGATTTCCTAAGGACGATGCCATTCTGATGTCTTCCCTCAGATAAAGTCTAGAGAGGAATAGCCTGAGATATCAGATTCAAACATCACATTATATTTCTTATCAGTTGCTTCAGCTGGCTCTTCACTCCACATGTGGGTGTTCAGAATTACTTCCTGATCAGCCCATGCCTTTTAGAGGGATGTTAAGTACATTGGGTTTTAATTGCTGTCTGAGGGCCCGACACTGAAAAGTTAGATGGTGCTTTGATTAATTTGTAGGTGCTTAACATTATTCAATGGTTCTAATTTATGGCAGCACTTAACCTTTGTCACACTTGAATCCCCCCTTGACTTTACCCTTTTATATTAGATGTGCAAAGCAGCCAAAAGCAAATAATAATAATAATAATAAAATGGGACCCAAAAAAAGCAAAAGAGAGTACCATATTTTGATACTCTGATTCTACAAAATCTCAGTCAAAACATTGGACCATTGGACAATGTAGGATGTGATGTGAGAGGAAAGAGTGTAAAGCATTTCATTAGCAATATGTCTCAGCCCCTAACTTGTCTTCATAGAAAGACCCTCAGTAATGAGAACTTCCAAAAAGAAAAAAATAAAAATAAAAAATTGTCACTGTGGCATCAAAATAATTAAAGCCATTTCACTATTACTGACTGTTACTGCTTACAGAGTATTTTCATTTTATCAGAAATAGAATAACCACAATTTAATAATTGCATTCTGTGCAAAGAGAAACTGATAGGCACAATGCAATCTTCCTATTTAAATGGATAACAGGATGCAGGTGCATAACTGGCATCATTATTCTTTTAGTTTATAAAACATATACAAAAAGATAGGTGCCTGACATTCCAAATACTGTGTAGTTAAATTACAAACACTATATCAGCTGAAACTATTAATTAAACCTACCAGAAAGCCTCAACATAAATCCAAACAGTACCATGCTAGCTCTGTACCTCAGTACAACTCTTCAAATCCTCTCTCACAAATCCCACTTAAATAGACTAGTCCTGCAGCTAGGCATCTCTGGAAGGAAATGGGGCTAAGGACACAACAGGGAATATTTTCTGCAAAGGCAGGTTTCCCTCTGTTTTACTATAGCCTCTTCTATTATAAATCCACAGGACCTCAATTTTCTAACAGCTCTATGAATTACAACTCTATGAAGCATGAAAGAAAGGGATTTCTGATAGAAAAAAAAGATCGTTTTCCTTATCCATCTAAAGGACAAGATATCTTTTGCAGCTAGAAAAGATGAATCAGTCTTGCAAAGAAGTGGGCAAAGATTTGAGGTGCCTCAGTTCAAAAACTATACTTAATAAGCTGACTGTATCATTTCCCTGTTAGTCTTGCTTCTACTGTCTTTTAGATTATAACCTCAACTAAAACTTGGTGCTCTAATGTGACATGGGTATGGAAGATTGTAGCATCTACTGGGATTACAGAAAAAAATGTAGTCCATTCTCTGGATTTTGCTTTTTTTTTTTTTTTTTTCCCCACATCCCACTCTCCTCCGCATGGATGTAACAAATTTATCAAGCCTGAGGTATTCCTCTTCCACTATAACATGGTTGAAAACACTGTTCTTTGAAGATGCCCTGTAGTCTGGAACGTGAGAAGTATATAAACCCATGATGTGCATCTAAATATCTACTTTGATTGGAATAGATCTGCATTTCAATGAAACACCCAGCCAAAAGGGGTATTTAAAATGTGATTTAATATATTCTTATGGAACGTCTCAGCCTGAGCATCATTGGTCCTGATAAATTCTGAAACCATGCTATAGTTAATGTAAGAATATATATTGGAAAAAAAAAAAAATGTGTATGTGTGTGTTTCTGTTGATACATGTAAAATAAACACATTTATGGTATAGATATTCCTACATATACTCTGTAGCTATACGCAGTTTTGTAGTAATATATAATAAACTATGGCAAGGAGAAGAAAGAAAATAGATGTGTTGGGGAGGCCTGTTGAATCCCTGTATACTTTCCCTCTTCAAAACAATAACTTTTAAATTATCTTTTTATCATTGGAAAGAACTTCAGACTCCTGTTATCCACCGATCGAACTTAAAAATAAATAAATAAATAAATAAAATCTTTGAATATTAAACATTATTTTTTAAAAGCCAGTAGTTACCCTAACTTATTTGAAAACTTCCGTTATGTTCTGAGTTATTTTCCTTCTCTTTTGTTTTTGTGAAAATATATTTGCCATTTAAATAATAGTCATAATGAAATATATGTATATGTATCTTTGTATCGAACTATTCCATGTTGAGGTGTTTTGTTTACATTTACTTTCAAGATAATGGTGAAATAATTGCTTTGTCATAAAAGCTACTAATATGTCCATTAATGGATGGATAAAGGTATAGACTTACAGACAAATATGACAATCCAAGTCTTAGTAAATTAACTACTACAACATTTCAAAACTGTTTTCTTGCTATAACATATAACCTGTGACATGATACTTTAATCACTGTCGAATATTTTATGCCTACAGAAACCACTAGAATACTGTATTTCATGTATTTTGTGTAGACATACCATCTCCAAAAAATGTCAATAAATAAGCATATAGTATAATGTTCTGTGTCACAAAAATATAGTGTTTTAGACCAACATGATTCCAGTTAATTCAAAGTCAAAATAACTTTTACTGGAGGAAGTAGGATTGACTTTTCCTATAGTTTCAAACAATAATCCATCTTCTCTACTAACATTGTTTCCATTCATTAATTACATTACAGATTAAAACAATCAGTAGGGAAAAATTCCCATATCGTGTAAATTTTACTTTGTTTCCATTTCCTATTTCAGCCTATAACTTTAGATATACTTAGTTATATTAAAGCTCCAAAGAGTAAGGCTGCCATTACCAGTGATTTAGCAAATGCTTTTGAATTTTAGTCTTACACTACATAATTATACTTACATGAAATATAATTAATGAGGAAAACGTCTCAGATGTGTGGGCTAGGAAGGCAAATATAACTATCCTTTATTGTGCCTTCAAGGTTAGAATTATTATAGCACTTATAATTTTATTATAATTGCCCATAATGAGACTCCACATGCGTGATACAGTCTACATGCTTTTGACATTAGAAGTTTTCAAAATGCCTCATTAAGTATTTTACTCTATATTTATGTGGTTTTCCTCCACCTCCCATTTTTGGTGGCCATCTATTCAATGTAAAAGCATACAAACTTATTTAAAAAATGCTACCATTAAAGATCATAAAATGATTACAATGAATAGATATTAAGATGTCACAGCTGTATAACCTATTTCTTTTGTGTACTCCCATGCTGAATTGTTTTATGACCTATCATAAACCTATTAAACTACTGGTAATAAAGGATTGTAATTAGTGATAAAACCTTGTTGCTTAGTGAGCCAAGACAGTCATCCTTACTTTGGATTTTATTGAAAGTAATCAAGATGAAACCTTCAGCAATGTCAAATAACACTTTTAGAGAAGAAGGTTGCACTTTTGGTAAAGATTGCCAATATTTAAACTTTACTGTAATTTACTTCTGTTGTATTTTGCAGGCCGAGCTTGATTAACTCTTCCCTTCCATCCTTTTTCCTATTCCCCATGATCTTGCACAGAAGGATAAGAAATATAGGATAAATGAAACCAAATAAGCTTGGGACACAGTGTGACTCTAGTGGTTTTCCATTTTACTATTGTATTATGCATGTAGAATGCTGTCCACAGCTTGTTTCTTGGCAGGATTCAACAAGGGCTGTAGCAAAGCAGAAATCCTTAGAAGTGAGCTGTGGCTGAAATGGAGAAATCTAGTTAAGAAAAAAAGCATGCAAGGCACTGAACAAAATGTGTGACCTTTTCAGCTATCAAATCAAATTAACTTTTTCCTAGTCTTACTGGGCTGAATGCAAACATAGCTTCCAGAGGCACAAAAGCCACTGCTTTAATCTGCACAGTATCATCAAGTCCCTCTTAACATTTGTGTGTTGGCCTTCTAGAATACATTAATTTTGCCAGCATGCTCAGATGGTTGGTTCTTGATGTATCCTCGTGAAAGCTGACATTTTCAGTTTCCTTAATGTAAATTTTCTGTAGCTTAACCTCAAAATTCTGGGTGGAGTAATTTCCTCAACAAATAAGAAAATGCTGCTTACCATTTTGGCACAGGTAGGAGGCAAACACTATATGGACATGGCTCAGTGCAGGGAAAATATAATGCCAGAGATTAAACTCACAAATCTGTATTCCTGTCTATACCACCATCTCTACAGTATCTTGCACATCTTGAAAACTGGAAAGGGAGGGTGAGCTGGAGGGGAAGAAGTCAAACAATATTCACTTTGTCTTTATAGCACTATATTTCACTCTGCAGTAAACTGGAAAGACAGAGCTCTAAGCACCGAACAATTAACCCTCCACTAATTCCCCTTCTATCATACAAAATAAAGAATACATCAAAGACACAAGAACAGGTATCTCCTCTCCCATTCTTCACAACATGGATTTATTCGTCCTAACTGGACTTTTAAACCTATTGTGCCTGGCTTTTCACAGGACTGAATTGAGCAATAGGGAAACTATAGTAACCAATAATCTGTTTCACTTCAATGGAAACTATGTATCTTGGTGGATAACAAAGCCTGGGATAAACACTGGAAACCTCTCACAGGGTTCAGAGGGGGAGAGTATGGTGTCTCAGATATGGGGTCACTTTTTAGCCAGTCTTCACCTATAGGCAACAATTATTACGGCATTCCTCATTTGTTCCTCACTAAGCAAATTCTTCAAAGGTGCTTAACGGATACTGTCACGTCCATTAAAATTCACGGTATTCTGTGCAATTAATTCAGCCATATGCAGAGATGTGTGTATGCTAACTGCTTTTAATCACATATACATTGAGATTATGTGTGCTAGGCTGCTTTTGAAGGGAAGCATCTTTAAGGAAAGCTAGTAAAACTTTATAGAATAATATTTGCAGTCAAGTAAACACAATACACCTTGCTTTATTCTCGTAAGGTTTTAAGACACTCATTTCAAAGGTAGCAGGGAAAAAGTGTATTCAGTATTTCCCATGCAATTATAAATTGGAATTAAAACAAGCCTGGTATCCACTTAGATGTCAATACAACCAAACAATTTTTCATTACCGTAAGATCTATGTGAAATCAAGAGCACCAGAAGCTGATCACTTCTGCAAGTAAATCAAAAAGGCTGTTCCTCTATTTTATTTTTTATCTTAAATGTATCCAGAGTTTTATGGCTAAATACTAAAGCACTAGCAGTTGGTCATGCTTTAAGCTACTAGAAGAAAGTTAAGCTTCCACGTTGGCTAGCCGAGATATCAGCTATAAGCTGACAAGTAATTAAACCAGCATATCTATAACAACTGTCATCTCTTATTTCTGTGCAACTTGGATGTAAACCAAAGGCAAGAAAGCCAAAAAAAAAAAAAAAAAAACCCTTCACATTACTGGGCAACTGCTGAGCATCTCCTGCTGAACAGTTTAGCAGACCTGGGCATTTAGAGGATTGTAGCAAAGATCAAAAGGGTCAGAGATCCCTTTACCAATTAACAGCAGGGAGAAGAACATCAAATAAGGTGTAAATTTTAGCTCTGCAGTTTTGAGTAAGCCAAGCATGAAATGCATTCTAATACTCTTGAGTAGCTGCAGCTTTGAGCCATCAGTGATGTCACTGGTGCACTAAAGGAAGCTTAATCGCACTTAGAGTGGCATGTAGCAATCCTGCTCAGCTAGGTGCTAAAGCCTGCTGCTCCTTGTCTCTTTTGATAACGCATGGGAATTGCTATCCCCAACGTGGCTGGCGTGAACAGAAAACACTCCACAAAACGCAGGATTTCTTTGGGGTTTTAGGCTTTTATTGCTTCAGGTCTTAAAGAGATAGCTACACAGTATTTGCTTTCTCTCGTTAATTGTTTCAAATAAAGAAGGAAATAATTAATAAGACCCAGCGTAAGTAATCAGCCTTTTGGGGCTTGAAGCCCTATTTAATCCAACTTTATGCAAATCACCATGGGGGGAAAGCTGTTCCTATAGGCATTTCTCTTTCTTCTCTTTCTTTTCTCTCCACTTCCCCCCCTTTTAAGTATTACAAAAGAATGCTATTGAGCCTTTTCATGCATCCCCTTGACCTGTATATACTGCCCAGGGTATGTAGTCTGACATGATAGCGCTGAGAAATTTCGAGCAGGCCAAGAGCTACACCACAGCAGAGGGAGGTGCGTCTTTAGCACTTGGGCACACGTAGGGAGGCCAGGGCTGCAGCCCCAGGCGAGCATGGTGCCTTCCTGGTGCCGCTGCCATGGGAGCCCCTCGCCTCTGCCACTGGAGGCAAGGTGCTGCCGTGGCACCTGTGAAGGTGGGAGGAGGAAACGTCAACAAAAACAAAAGCAGCGGCGGCAAAAGAGAGGAAACGGGCAGAAAGTTCAGTTCCGATGAAATAATAGCACAAAAATGCTTGTAGGCTGGGATAAAGGTCAGATTTAGATGCATTTTATCTATTTTTAAAATGGCTTTGTGTGCAGATACTTATTGTGAAATGGCATCGTGCATGCTTTCTCACAGACAAGTACACGGAACAGCATTTAAACAGAAAATCATAAATTTATTTTTTTTTACTATTGTGAATTCAAATTATATCAATAATAATTCAAAGCACAATTCGTAAAGAAATAAATGTGGATATTATGTTATTCTTTTGTTTATTTCAGCTAACAAAAGATTACCATGGGGACAATTACAGATTCATGATATGGGTACATTCACAGAATACATTAGTGGCCCTGCTTCAGTGAGAAAATACAGTCACAATGTTTAAAAATGGGCTAAGAAAAATTCCCACAACTTCAATATGCACTTTCATTTTACAGTTCTCAACTGTAATAAGTTCAAATCATGAAAGCTCTATCCCTAATGGAGTTCAATTAAATATACCTCACATGAACTTAATTATTCTGCTTAGAAACTCATCCCAAAGCATCAAATACTACATTTTACACACCTAAGTATTCATAATTGCATATACCTAATTTATTTAGGAAAAAATCAGTGAAATCCCCTTCCCACTTTGGTTTCAAGAGTGCAAGTGCTTGGTTTTCTAAACGTTATGAATACAACTAGATCTGAGAGACATCATATCCACAACAAAGAGCAGCTAGTGACCAGCTCAGATACATTGTCTTTTGAACAACAAGTCAGTGCAGACAGAAGTAAATGACAGTTAATTACAAATTACATTCTGGTTGGGGCTGTGAAGGCCTCCTGGCTTGAATAATAATCAGGCCCTCGGGCACTCACCTGCCTGCAAACGAACATACGGAGACACAGGCTGGGGTGCTATACAAGTTTCAAAACAAGCTGCTAAACACAAAAGCTTATTGGATTACAGAGATTTAGGCAAAAGCATTCAGATCTCTGGCAGCAACTCTAGTACTAGGTTGAAGGGATTTCTAAAGGATGAATTGCTATTCACTGTAAATGTCTGAGTGCTGTTTCTGGTTTTAGGGGAAGGAAATAAGTTCTCTTATTTTCTAACATGTGAAAAGTTATCCTATTACAAAAGCCCTTTAGGAACCATGATAGGAGAAAGTGTCTGTTATCAGTTGGAGATCTAATCTCTTTCCCAGTTAGAGAAATTACATGTACTGTTTACATTATTTCTTTTCAATTCTCACTATTCTGCCAGTGTCGTATATGTTATAAACACACTCCAAGTAAATACGAACAAATAAAAGAAGAAAAATTACTCCTGTGGTTGAGGATGTACTTTTATCCAGTATCTACAGGTGTTAAAATTTGGGCTGTTTACAGATGTATGTTACATTTTTTAACATTTGATTTTAATCCCATATATTTGTAAAATATGACGTCTACATTAATTAATGTCAGTATTAGTGCACTGTAAAACCTTGTCTTTTGTAATTCACTAAAGCAATTTCTATTCATTTAGTTGAGCTAAGTGCTTATTGTTAAAGACAAAAGGCTCAACAGTTTGACATTGAGCTCATTATGCATGTTTAAAACATTCTGCAATTCAAGGCCACACCACATGCAATAAAAAAAGAAGCCAGTGGGTTCAGGGATTAAAATTCAGACCACAGAGTTCTCTTCAATAACTTTCCATTTAAATCTGATTAAAACTTCAAAACAAAGCTATTTAGATGTACCAGCATACATGAGTGTGTAAGTATGGAAGAGTATGTAACTTTTGTGCTCTTGATGTGCATACACAAGCTTTTGTTTTTTTCATTTTTCTTTAAATTGTCAGGTGCCATGTAGCTTCTGCAGAAAGATTTTCCTCTTTGTATGCAAATGCGACCATGGTTTTTGTTTTTGGTTTTTTTTTTTGAAAGAATTTCTGTTTTTAAGATGGAAATAATTTAGGAAATTTTTATACTCGCTGTGACTATTTGCAAAGATTATATAATATATTAAGACAATGCACCATGTTTATGCTTTTTGTGTGTCTGTAGATGCATACCGATAAGCCCACATACTGGTAGAAAAGTGTAAATCAAATGGAATCTAGAGTGGGGTGGAAGTTATTCTATATGTTTCTGATTAAGAGCACAGACTGAAAAAGCTTTGGATAATAACAAGGTTATTGTAGTTACATACACACGTGCATATATTTCACAGCAGCTCTCTTCCACATCCAGTAACTGGACAATGATTAAGATTTCCTCATCCAAGCCTAATTTCTCCAGCGAAAATTTGGATTTGAGGACCAGAATATGAGAAACAATTAGACTGAGTTGTCAACATGCCTTCGGTGCATGGAGCAGCAATGCTGTGAGTCAGGAAAGCCTTACAATATTCCATTATGGGATGGTAGTGGTGTTAGTGCAGTCCCAAGAGGCCCAGCAAGGCTCTTTCACACTTGTCCGCTGAACACGTTTGCCTGTTTGTAGATCACCTGTATCTCCTACATAACCAATAAATAGCAAGTTCAGGTCTTAATCCTACTATTAGGTTTGGGGGGATAGAGTAGGAAAGGCATTATGAAGCAAAACGTTGCATTATGGAATACTGTGACCATAACTGTCATTCCGTTACAGGTGACAACAGTTTTTCCAGAAAAATAGATGCTGTGCTCCGCGCTCCTCTTCAGCAGCTGAGATTTCAGTACCCTAGTCCAAGCTGTGCTTAGTTTCTCTTCCCCAGCCCATCCTAGAACAAGGTGGCACTGGGAAAGTCTGCAGCATCAGGCACTATGTGCACTACCCTGACTCCTGCACTATGTGCTTGAGCACCTAGGGCTCGGTCTCATTCCTGTTACAGTACCTGGCAGAACTGTTTGTGACTAACTCAGAACCAAGCCGGATTAGGGCCTCTGTCAAATGTTCTTATTGGCACTATTCAGCTATTGCAAAGCTGCTTTTGAAACATATCCAAAGCCCGGCCTGGTGCCAGTGCTTTATTTTCTTCTAGCACAACTACAAAGATAGCTACCTCTTTTCTCTTGTATGCTAAAGAGAAGAAGAATAGGGAAGTGATGCTAGCAATTCAGACCTGAGTCTGCCTCACTGATAAATAGTGAGGAAGAATGAGTTCATGAAAAAATGCAGTATCCCCCTTGAAGTACTTTTTTTCAGAATCAGAGGAAATCAAGTGATGTGAAATCTTTAATATGCATCTGTCCATTTTGAAAGTAATTTTCAGAATAATGTCTCCTATGGCCCAAAGCCGCTGTGTAAAATTAAAAATTAAAAATAGTCTTTTCCATCTTTGATTTAAGGGATGTTTGTAAGGACTACAGTTTTAAAACCAAAGGGAAAAATAGCTTCACTCAACCAGAGTAAAGAAAAGGGACCGCCTTATCAGCAGCAGAGTGATTTTGACTGTACTGACAATGACATGAGTAATCCATCATGTCATCGGCCCAGTGACGGATGTACCCTGCACCTCATCTCTGTATGTGTGCAGAGAGGACTATGTAGCAAGCCAGGAGGCAAGTAACACTTAACCCCTGCAAGCTTCATGTTCCTGCTGTGCTTCAGACAACCTCTGTCATGTATGAAAAGCCTAAAGAATGACAGTAAATCTATACAGTCCAGCACAATCTACCATCATGACAACTACACACCACATAGCCTTATAACACTATTAAACTGTATCATCACAGACATGTAAGACAAGGCCTGTATTATGCGCTTTGTTGAGCCACTTAAAAGGTCTTTGGAAATGCACTGAATATAATTTTTCATTCACACAGTCAATGGAAGGATATAGTTCATAAATACTAACTCCATATATAAGGATAATTAATTATTTTGGCCCAGTAGAAATAGCACCATATTCCAGAAACTGGATTAACTAGAGGATTTCTCAATAGAAGTGAGAAAGAAAAATCAAATCTGGCTTCTTGGGAATATGCCTGTTTCCTAAGATTAGTTCAAACTGTCCTAGGTTTTAACAGAAAATTACAGTTGTTTGCTGATTAAAGGTACGCGCTGCTCCCTCAAAAAATTTTAATTTGAATTGTCATTTCTGAAGAAAATACGGACCCTTAAAAATTTGAGATCCACTCTTAGTTCAACTTTGAAATGTAAATTCCCTTTCTATAGAATCATAGTAGCTATAGCTCTACACTGAAATGTCCCAGGATGATTACCTTATAAAATAATACACACGTGCAATATGATAGTGTTCTCTTATGCATATATGTTCTGGAACTATAACATGCTGTTGAGACACTGTTCAAAATTTTCACTCAGACCAGAAAAGAGAATACATGATAGCTCTTTTAAAATCAGGTTCAATGGCTACATATGAGTTTTCAAAAATAGGCTTTTATAATCGCCCCTTTTCTCTTTCTGTTAAAATACAACAAGCTTCTCCTGGGTACAAAAAGCAAAATAGCTGGTTGAATAGTAATATCGTTAGTTCATGTATATGCAAAAAAAGATCTTTTCACACCTTGATGAAATTAACATAAATTTAAATACTAATGAATTTGTAGAAACTGGTGAAGAATACCAAGGACCACATTCAAACTGAGTTATATCCCTATAAAACAGATCTATTTTCTAGGGACATGTGACATGAGCGTTATATGCCGTTATTGCACTATCTGCATAATTCACAGTCCAAAACAATTTGCAGCTGGATAAAGAAAATTGACTCTTTACTAGTGGAACATCACATCTAGAGGATATTATTTTCCTTCTTGGCTGAAATCACCATGTACAGTAGGAAGCCAAAAATCCAGAGTCAGAAAATACAAGGAAATGTGTGGAGCTATTCAGCATTTTGTCACTGGGGAAAGCACAGTACAAATATACACAAGACAGTGGAGTAGTAGAATGTAAGATGAGGAACCATTGCATCTTTCCGCAATTCCAAGAAGCTGCCAGAAGAAGGACAACAGACATCAGGAGTGGTTTGTCTACTCTGGTCCCTCCTGGCCCTATACAATATATGCATGAAGCAGCACAACAGGAGCCAATGCAAAACAAATATGTATAGTGGCAGATGTCAGTGTGCACATCTAAACAATTGCTGTGCTCTATACTGTGGAATTTCCACACTGTTAGTCCTTTTTAACTCATCTGCTTATTGTGTGCATTGTTTACTCTAGCTCAGTTCTGTTGAGGTCAGTCACAACCTTCAAAGCCAGCGTTTGTCTATATTTGCCCTTCTTTCCTGAATGGATCAAATCACACTCTTTTGTGGTTGTTTGATGACTTTCTTCTTTAGACAACCATTCCTTTACCTTCTTATTTTGCTAAGTCTTGAGAATACTGGAGAGATGATGGCAGGTGGCTCCATATCCACCAAAATGAGTTGACAGATTTTGTTAGGTTAATACTATACTTAGCAGTATAGTGTTAGTTATAGTATACTATACTTAACCTACTTTGGTAGGTTAATACTATACTTACCTTTGCTGAAGGGTCAAAAGCTTTTATTCCTGTAAGAAGCAGAAGCTGATTCAGAACTGCCTTTCTCCTCCAGTATTTTCTTCCTGCTCTACAACAGTATATTGAACACATGTTCTAAAAGGAATTAGTCCAGGTGTAAAGTAAGATCAGAAATGAAATTCTTCTGCAACATTACAAAAAACATGACAAAAATCACTGTTTATAAAAAACACGAGAGTCTTGGGCAAAGCTGTAATGTACCATTCAAATAGGAATGTTCGTGGTAAAAAAAAAAAAAAAAAAGGCTAGTCATTTATAAACATCTCTGATGCTGAAATTCAGAGAGTTTCAAATATCTTTATTCATTACTTCCTTCTAGTTATAACCAAGATAGATAAAACATAAGTAATACCATTTAAAAAAAAAAAAAAGCATAAGGTATTCAGTTTCAACACGTTTATTACCTATAAAAACACATTTAAAATACAGCTCTAAGTTTGTCATCCATCAATCCCTTGCCTGTTGGTCCAAAATGTTATATTTGTTTCTTTATCACAAGCAAAAATGTGGGAATGTACTTATTCTTTCAAATAATATTTTTCTATCTTCCTGTGCACTTCACTACATATATCTAT
>VXAL01019649.1:77349-88624 GCA_013399475.1 Chauna torquata | reverse complement strand
TTTATTTATTTATTTGTGATGTAAGTATATCTGGGCATTAATCTTCCTGTATTGTTATACCATAATTTGGTTGTTATGACACTACATTCTCCTGGGGTCATTCCACCAACAGAAGAAATGCTTAAAAATCTGGTGCAGCCAAAAAATATTTCCTGAAGAGGGCAACTGTAGTGAGCAGAGCAAATGGACCTTCCTAAATAAACTTTTATCAAAGCCAAGCAAAATGTTCAGCTTGACTTCCTCAACAAGACAAGGCATTTGTGGTCAGAAATGTTCCCACAGGGCCATGGTATAATTTATTTAAAAGCAATGAAGAAGCAAAAAAGACAACCTTAAATCCTTAAAACTGCATATCTGTCTTTATACCATCTCCTCGAGTACACTGATAACAGCACAGTTGTGGAAAGCTTTTAAAAATGGAAGCAAGACATTATAAGAAATGTTGAACAACACATCATAGAGTAAAAATTCCCATGGAAGTCATTGGGGTTGCTAGACATCCAATGTTTCTTATTGTAATTAAGGCTATGTCATCTACCTATAAGTTTTATAACATGAATATATAGGTGAACCACAGGCTTTAGAAACCTCTATTTAAAAATTCTCAAAAGGACATACAGTAAAGCCCACATGCTTGGAAATGAGATCCTGAAGGCAGATGTGCTAATTATTAAATTTCTCAGCATCGGAGTGGCTTAGCAACAGTACTCACTCTTTACTGTTGAGTTCACTGGAAAATATCTGGAGTGTGAGATTTGGAAAATCAGCCCACAACTTGCTCAGACTGAAAGAGTATTCAGCTGACATAGGTAATTCCTAACACACCACAGATTCAATATGTAGGCAGTTTGAGATGCTACGAGAGACTACAGCTAAAGGGTTGCTATTCTTTTTCCAGTGATCTCTTGTGTTCAGGTCACAGGCAGAAAAAAATACAACAGCTTCAAGATTGCTCTAAAGTACATAATGACCTGTGCAAGCATAGATACAGGTCAGGAAGAAGGAAATATTTGCTACATATTTACAACTATGCTATTATTTTTCAAATTACCATGTTTTGAATGCTGTTGGGACTCCTATCAAGCTTGATAGGAGGGTAAAAGGAAGAATTTAAATTCCACAAATAATAGCTGGAAGTAAGGAAATTACTCTTATTTATTATTTTCTATTGAGTTCCATGAACAATATAGACTAAAAAATGTATCCTTAACAAGGAACTTACTAGTTTGTCAATTTAAACATCGGCAAGTTGCCCTCTGCCTACACGGAAATTTTGTGGTCGCAGAAGCCATTTCTGGGGGCAGCACAGCCACCACAGCAGTTCTGCAAAGTTGTCCACTGAAGACCCCTATGCAGAAAGCATTTCAGAGAAGGTGAAGTGCAAGAGCTATAATCAGACATGCTGTTCTAGTTTCAGCTAAATACAGACAAGAAGCTCAAGCTGTCCTCAAGCTGTCCCCAACTGCTTGTCATTGCTCCCCTGATTAGAAGTACTACTCTCCTAGATTTGCAGGCATAAGAGCACATGTACTTACTCCCTAACTTGTCATCTGGATGATAATATTTAGCCTGCCCAATCACAGCTAAATATTCTGTGTTTTAGGTGTTCCATGCCACTGCTATTGCTCTGGATAGCTGAACACATAATTAGAAACCACTCAAAAAAAAATAAAAAATAAAAAATAAAAAACCCTTTGCCAACACATAAAAGAGTTAGACTCTGAAAATGTATCACATGTATTACCACTACTCACTCAAATTTGTTGGTTCTATGGACCACTCAAGATGTCCTACAGTGTTTGTATCTGTTAAAAGCAGGACAGACATTCTCAAACTTGAAACTTGAGTTCTCTCTGTATTTTAATATAGTGTAGGGGAAAAGGAGCATATTTGACTGAGAAACTGAGCTACTCTAACTGACTTACTCTTAGAGTAGCTGATGTTTAGTTTTATTTAGCGGGTGCCTTTTACCTTTTGCTCTGTTAAAGAGAATGAAGATGAAAAGCAGAGTTTAGTTAAACTACATAACAATAACTAAATATTTAGAGATTTAGCTTTTGCTTTTTTGTTTAGCTTTGACTATTTTATTGCAAATGACTGGCTTTCAATTGTTTACAGGATAATTTTAAATGGGATTATGGTAAGTTTTCCAGCGACTTTTGATACAGAATTGCACTATTCTAGAAGACAGAGAACAGAAATGCTGGATGACCTTGGATTCAGAAACATAACAAGCCATATGTGTCTCAAAGTCTCTTCTGCAGGATACACACAATATAATACAAAGCTTCAAACTTCATAACGTCCAATAAACCCTGTAAGTACCACAGACAAGCAGAATATATATGTAACTCAACCAGAAACCTTTAAGTGACAGTTCATAGGACTGAAGTATGGTTTTAATTGTTCATTTTGTAAAAGTGTTGTATTACTTTCCGGGACAAGGAAAGAAGAAAAATGAAGAATCCAGTGCCTCAGAGCAAGAACACCAGAGCTGTTGAGAGGATATAGTGACAAAATGTTCTATGGACTAGAAATAAAACATTTTAAATGTGCTTCATTCCTTATATAATATATGAAGAGTGAGACCAGAGGTGACTAGGAGGGATTGTTGTGCATGTATACACCCTTGAGTTACTCTAGAATCGAGCTGAGTGAATCAATGCAACACATATTGATTCAAGAGATTAGCAGTTAAAAGACTTAGTTTCACATTAGAGAGCTCTGAAGTTGTCACTGTTATACACTAACATCCCATACAACTATTTCTGCTGGTAGTGCTGACACCTTAGGACCAATATATATAGATATTCTACTATCTACTACAACCAGGCTGTCTGAAATAGCTGTTGGAATAAACTTTGAAAACCAACTAGAGTAATATGATTTTATATATACGTATATATATATAAAAATATAAAGTTCAGTGACAGTGTATTTGAAGAACTAACATATTTTCTAGAGACAAGCCAGTGCGGAAAGCGTCAGAAATGTTTTCCCATTTAGTGACAAAACAAAGCCATCTACTTTTATGGAGTTGTTACATACTCTGCAAAACTTCTCTTCCAAACTCTTCCCTAGATTAATTTTTGATTCTTACAGTGAGGATTTATATGGCCTTCATCCATTTCCTTCCCTCTTCTACTCCTTCAGACACAAGAAAAAGAACTACTTTAGTATTTTGCTCACAGCTGTCTCTTGGGAAAGTTGTCTCCTACAAATATATTTCATCATGGAATGGACTAAAATATTAGCCCTTAGTGTGTGATCAACCCCAATGGATCAAAGACAGTACATTCAGTTGATCATAAGAGTGAGACTGCATCACAAACCAGTAATTTTTGGAATAATATGTGGGATACCTATCCATTTTTCTATTATCTATTACTTTATAATACATACAAGTCAAAGACCAATTAGGTGGCCAGGAAGTTACTGGAAAAAAAAATTAGTCAATCTCATACTCTGTTGAATTCATGACACTCTAGGAAAGGAAGCTTTAAGGAAAACACCAAACATTACCACATGCATGGTAAAGTCATGATATTTAGCAGTGGTGGATAAGCTTTATCCTATGTTTGTCAGAACTCAGACAAAATATGAGGATGAGGAGAGGGACCTGGGAGTGTTGATCGATGCAAGGCTGAACATGAGCCGGCAGTGTGCTCAGGTGGCCAAGAAGGCCAATGGCATTCTGGCCTGTATTAGAAACAGTGTGACCAGCAGGACCAGGGAGGTGATCATCCCCCTGTACTCAGCTTTGGTGAGGCCGCATCTCGAGTACTGTGTTCAGTTTTGGGCCCCTCACTACAAGAAAGACATCGACGCCCTGGAACATGTCCAGAGAAGGGCAACGAAACTGGTGAGGGGTATGGAACACAAGTCTTATGGGGAGCGGCTGAGGGAGCTGGGATTGTTTAGTCTGGAGAAGAGGAGGCTCAGGGGAGATCTCATTGCACTCTACAACTTCCTGAAGGGAGGTTGTGATGAGGAGGGGGTCGGCCTCTTCTTCCACATAACTAATGATAGGACTCGAGGTAACGGCCGCAAGTTGTGCACAGGGAGATTTAGACTAGATATCAGGAAAAACTTTTTCTCTCAGAGAGTGGTCAAGCACTGGAACGGCCTGACCAGGGAGGTGGTGGAGTCACCGACCCTTGCGGTTTTTAAGAGGCGCCTGGACAAGGTGCTACAAGATATGGTTTAGTAGCTTAGTGGGTAGTAATGGTGATAGGATGACGGTTGGACTAGATGATCTTGAAGGTCCTTTCCAACCTTGTGACTCTGTGATTCTGTGATTCTGTGAAAATAGTTTTCTAGATCATGGATTCACCCATGTTGTTTTTGTGGGAGTTTGTGGGTGCCTGTATCACGAATAATTCAGAAATCTTTTATTTTATTGTATTTTTAATCCAAAATCTGTAAAGCCTAGGTTAAAACAAGAGCTATGAATGAAGATCTGTTCCCAGGCTACATTTTTATTCTGAATCATGAAATAAAAACTTTTTCTTTAACAGGTTTTGGTTCTAAAATGTTCTCCAAGGGAGACCCTTGCTGAATGAGGTCTTACTGCAAGTCTTTTCACAAACCCATTTAATCTTAAAAAAAATAGAAAAAAAAAAAAAAAGGTTGTTTGGATTCAGAGCTTTGAGCATTTTCACCACAAGAATGTCAGGTTTGATATGTGTACATTACTAATATCCAAACCAGAAAACTTTCTCTAACATACTACGCAAGGTAAAACTCAGCACTAAATAGTACTGCTCAATCTTCTGTGAAAAGACAGATCTTTTGGGCATCATATCTTAAAAACAAAAAGTGCAGCAAATAATATAACATGCTTTCATTCAATATCTGATAGTGTATACTTCTCTTCAGGGCCTACAACTGAAAAAACAGGTATTTCTGAGATGATTATAGAGAGAGGGCCATGTGGGGAAAAAGTGATGCAGAAAGACAGAGGGTGAAGGAGGATGATTACAAAAGGTTACTCTATTATTCATGCTCATTTTGGTTTCCTTCCTCAGCTCAAAACACATCTTAAATACCCAGACCATAACACCTCTGAAACAAGGAGTATGTCTGAGAACATTACAGGCTATCTATTTCCAGAAAACACCGGATGCCAATTACAAGTTTGCTTTACTGAGCAGTTCTCTCCTTATTTTTTTTAAATTAAATTTAAAAAAAAATTTTTTTTTTAATTTCATCTTGTTGATGGTGGTTTGCCACTGTAATTCTTTTCTTGCCAGTTTAATAAAAAGGAGGGTTCATAATTTACTTCTAGTATATCTATCCCTTCCATAATAAAAGAAAAGCCAGTCCTCCTTTCAAAATCACAAGTGTTCCTTTAGTTAGTGATTAATGTTAATACTGCATTTTTTTTTTCTTTCAGTGGCTATTTTCACATTAAGGTGAGTCATATAATTGTTTAAATGAGGAAGCTGATTTATCATTCAGAAAGTAATTCTTCATAGGGGCATATAAGGTGATAAAAATCAATGACAAGGATAGTAAATTGCCTAGGAGGGTTCAAAACAGATTCAAGATAAAGGAGAGAGAGAGAAAGAGAGAGAGAGATTAAGTCAAGACAGCATCTAATGCTTTTGCCAAACACTTCAGCCTCACCCTATTTGACGTTGATCTAATAGTCGACCATTTAATTTCCAGGTCGCAGTGCCAATCTTTTGTCACCTCTATTGCCCCATATCAAACTTTCAGGAAACAAAACCCCTGAAAGCATACAATCAATAATGAGATCAGCAGATTTTATCTTAAGAGAAACAGGACTTGCCTGCTTTGTTTGTGGAAGGTTGTTTCTCTGAATGCTTCAGCTAGGGCTGCTTGTCAGTAAGTGATTGTGATGTGCACAGAATGATTGAACGAGACGAGATAAAGTCACCAGAAAATGTGGCAGTGGAAAGCAAAACACATAAACTAAGGGGTGAAAATGTACCACACCATGTGTGGCCACACAGTTCTTATCACACGTACCCTCCTAGCATGTCATCCCATATTGTTATTTTTGCCTTTTAGATGTCTCATGGCTGGTCATACACTAAACATATTTTTGCCTTACAATTTGAAGATACCATGGGATTCCCAGGTTTCAAGACATAAAGAACTATCTATTTTTTTCCATACTAATGAATTTTTGTTGCTTTGAGCTACTATATTTTTTAATAGGTATATTGTAGACTAATAACATTGATGTATGTTTGGTTTGTTGTTTCCTGTGTTTCAAAATTTATTTCTGAATAATGGAATGAAGAGGCATGGGACACATTAGAAAATACATTTAAATTTTTTACCAAGATTTTGTGTATAAGGTCCCACGCTAGTAAATTAGTGTTTGTGATGTGGATATTTCACTACAAAGCAATTACATAGAGTTTGTGTCTACTTTCATATCACAATTTACAATTAGGGTTCACCCTCACTGAAATTATATATTACCTCCACTTCCCCTTCTTTAAAGCAGACCGCTATCTGAACAAACTAAGTATAGACAAGTTTTAAAATAAAAACTAAATGTCTGACAAACCTAACTGTCACCAACACTAATGTCAATGGAGAAGAACAATGATTCTTTAGATTACATTTTCTAGTTATGCTCTTTAACCTTACAGCTCTACCAGCCTGGTCACAACATTTCTGTTTATAATACAGAGTAGGATAAATATTCACATTTGCACCATCCCCTATTTTCGTTTTTATTTTTGTTTTCATTATAGCCAGCATGAAAACTATCTTTAGTTAAAAATAAGTAATTTTTCAGAAAATTTTTATATAAAATATTTCATTTAAATGAATACTGACTCCTTTAAAGAAGCAAAGGCCAAGCTCTTCTTTAGCCACAATGAGGTGCTATTCAGTTATTTCAATTAATTTGTTTTTGTGCAATAACAATGGAGATTTGAATGAGAATGGTGAAATATTCAGCTAATGTGCTCTGTACTTGTTTTTGACATTGTTACTAATGAAATAGCATGGCAGAAATAGCACCCTTGCTAATACAGGATTTTTTTTTAATTCTTTAATATGCTCAAGAAATTCAGCTTTGGGCAGAACACAACTGCTATTTTTAAACCTTAAAAGATGATACCTCAGTAGCATCATTAACACTTTCAAAAGCTGTGTTAAAATGTAGGACAATTTAACTAGAGAATGCCCTTTTTTCATTCAAAAACACACAGTGTACAAATCTAGGAGGCAGAGAGAAGAATTATACTGGTTAAAAGAAAATGGACGTATCTAACAAATAGATGCTCTGTGGATCCCTAGACTTAATTTCCTATGCTCTTAATTTCTGCTTCTCTTCTGGATGATTTTCACTTCCAAGAAACTGAGCAGTTTGTTCCAGATCTTTAAAAATGTCTATTTCTAAGGAGAATGCTGTTACTCTGAGCTGAATGATGATTTAAAGAAGAATTTGTGCCCAGGGCATTGACCTTGGTGGCCTTTTCGTACATTACAATTCCAAAGGAAATCACAAAAGAAGATGGTCTTACTGTAGTTAATGAGATTCCTCACCAAAAACACTAATCTGGGTTAAAACTAAAAGAATGCTGATAAGGATATTACAGCTCATACTGAGAACAAGAAAGGTGCACTGCTAAGATCAATTGTGGATATTAGGAAGTAGTCTTCATTAGTTTTTTTGTTATTGTTTTTAGTATCTATTAAAATGGATGTTCGAGACAAAGCCTTTTAGATGAGGAGCTGCTAAACCAGAATAAAACATCTAATTTATACTTTTTTTATATAGTACCAGGTACAAATCAACCAATATTAGCAGAAGTTTAACATCACTTTAAAAGAAAGAGATTGACCTACTGAGAAAGTACATGAGTAAATGTGTAGCAATACACTGATTATTACTGTTTCCCCTCAGGCAAATACCTCTCTCTTAAGCATGTGCTTCACTGGAACATTTTGTTTTATTACCTTGTGAGATAAGTGGGGAAAAAAGCCTTTAGTACCTGGGGAATTAAAAAATTCAGACTTGTCATATCAGTGTCTGTTCTCAATTTCATGCAGGGCGCATAATTATAACCGTGTTTAAATTGAGCCCAGAAGAAAGATGGGTTCAAGTGCAAATTAATTTCAGATTATCACAACAAAGGCAATCAAATCTCAACAAGCTTGCCAGCAAAATACTTTGCAAAGGTCCCCAGGTCCCTTCCCACCCCCAACTTACAACAAAGACCTTTCAGCTCAAATTAGGCTAATGATCTAATACAGCATTTCTGCCTACCTTTTTACGTTTCATTATTTACTCAGATATATGTATTAAGCTAGTGAAAAATGGCAGAAAAAGAGGAAAAAAAGGTGGCATAGAAAGGTCAGTGTTTAGTATCTGTAAAGTGACAAAATAAACAGTCAACAGCCCTGACAAGGTCTGCATGTCATCAAATTGTCTTATTCTGTGGAAACTATCAGAGTGAATTGACAGTGCTGAAAGAACTTGAAATTTATCTGAACCCCTTCTCATACAGACAGAATCCAAAACCAAACACCATGGCTCACCTCCTCCACCTATCTATCAGCACAGCTTTTATATAAATCCAACATCTTACTCTATCCTATGGGAACCTGCTGGGGAATGAAGGGAATCAAGTGCTGAAAAAATTCAAGTCAAGCCTCATTACCTCCTCATTACCTTTGCAAAAGTGGAGTGAGAGAAAATTTTATCTAGGGAACAGAAGCTTGGGAATCTCATTCAGAGTTCTGTCTGGTTATTGCACAGCCAACCATGGAGCTCTGCCTCTGTGGGATTAAAGTTTTCTTCCCATTTCTCTATAGTAATGATCCACTCATTAAGGTTTTTAAGGTAAATTACCATCACTTATCATTATGCCAGTCACTAAGTAAGCTGCATTAAACAAGGAATGTCAGTCGTACCCCTTGCTTTTCTTTCTCCCTGGTTATCATGTGGAAATAAAGAAAATACGTTTCACAGTTGGTTTTATAATTCTATGTTAATCGTATTTTCCCATTTGTATTTGTTAGACCTGTAAGGCAGACATATTAGATAGAAATATAAATGACTTTGTAAAAAAAAATATATATGTATACATGCAGGTACATATTTCTGTCTTCCTGAAAAAAATCCTTGAAACATGATTTCTTCTTTGCAATTTATTTTCATATTCACTTTGCTTCTATCTGAGGATTTTATGTACCCTCTCACCATAGTATGTAAGAACTATTTATCTTGCTACATTTAAATTTGGTTGTTATAATGTGCTTTTTAATTATTCAAATAACCCTTTTTGTTTTAAATCTCTTCTTTTGTCAGTTTATCCTTTATAATGTAAATTGTTGATGCAAAATAAAAAATGCCCCCTATTCATCCTATTTTGAGCTTTTTGTAATGCTCAGTTCCTAACTTCCTTGTTCATTGCCATAGAAGTCTTGAAGCTCATTGTATCATTTTCCTTTTGGCCTCAGTATTTTCAGGTAAATTTTTATGTGCATTTTTAATTTCTAAGATAAATTTGTTGGTCTTTGAGATCACATTTCCTTTGGGAAATTTCTGATTGTTATCACTTCTCAAACAAGTGCATTAGAAGTTCACCTCATAAACACACACATAAAAAGTCCTAACTGTGTCAGCAATAATTCTGTTTTGCCAATGGAAAAGTGATCTGCAACAGCTATATTCCCCCAGGCACTCATTTGCTTTTCTCATTTACTAGAGAAACCCTTGAATTTGCCCTATGTGTATCTGTTCCCATCATTACACATTGGACAAGAGCCACAAGTTCACTTTAGATGACAGAGAAGGCCACAGAATTAACCTTCCCAAAACAACTGCACTTCCAAGGTACTATGAGCAAGAAGAGGAGTGTCAGTGCTTTAGGAATTACTGCTGTAGAAATTTGATTGGGAGTAGTGGGGCACATCCTCTTACAAGAAATACGTATGGAAGAAGAGAAAACAAGGGGAGAATACAGAGGAGATGGCCAAGGCAGTCAGAATAGACCACAGGAGGGAAATGAGGGGCAGAAGATAAGAGCTGGAAACGCTCACAGCTCCCGTAGAATATAGCCAATATCACATTACATGCATGTAAACATAAACTCGCATCAAAGACAAATTGTCTCCAAAACTGTAACAGGCTGCCTTAGGTTATCTGCTATTGGTTGTGTTTCCAGACTTCTCACTCTTTTTCTACATGATGTTTTCCCCTCTCTTCCCATAATTTTACTTCTTCTGTCACTACTTAGAGATCCCACATGCCATAAAAAATGAAAGCTTTTTCAAAAGCTTAACTATATCTACACTTCCTTCTACATTTCAGTTTCAGATATCATTTTAAAATACAAGTGTTTCAGCTAAAATAAAGCTAATGAAAAATCTGGAATAAAATAGATTACATTTGGAACGTCATTGTGTTGAATGAATCATATCTTCACTTGATTATAGTTTTGCTAACTGTTTGGAAAATTTAAAAGAAGTGGTTTCCTAATAGAGTTAGTAATTTTCCAACTTTACAATTCGTTTAATGCACGTTCCCCATTGACTCTACAGTAATTACAGGTTGGAAGACCATATGCTTCTGTGACATAAAGAAGTGAAAATGATTATTGTGAAGATAGTGATAATTTGTGGAGACCTAAACCTCTTGTAATATCTTTGAAAATGCATTTTAACCTTCTTGGCAGAGAAAATCTTGAAAACAATTCTTGAATGTTTCCAAAAATTCTGAAACCAAAAAACAAATTGAAAGAATCAATGCTATATTATCTTTCCAAATGAGATGATTATGAATCAGCCACAAGAGGCCTGTCTGGCATCATTTGAACATGACAAAATGGATTGTAAAATAATTCATTTTACCTTTTTTGATCCCAATCAAGTCAGTTTTTTAAAATCACTCTCCTAGCTTTACTTAGGCACCAGATATTAGTGAATGAAATCAATGGGACAGCCACAAATGTATAGATATTTTCTGTAAAAACTCTGATCTTGAAAAGACTTCAAGACATGTTTAACTTCAACAGATCTTTTTGCACTTGAACAAAGTGCTTATAGGACCAAACCTGGTTAGAATGTGGTCAGATTTTTTTTTCAAGAAGCAAAGAGTACTGTTGTAAGCTGGGGAGATATAAACTGTTTCACGCTGAAAGTATCAGTGAGGTTATCTAGTTTGGAGAATGCAAGAGAAAAAAAACAGAAACAGTCACTTTAGACCAGGTTCTAAAAGAATTTCACGCAAACTCTTTATCTTGGGTTTTATGTTAATTAACAGTACAAGACTGGCCTACTT
>VXAL01019649.1:51980-63731 GCA_013399475.1 Chauna torquata | reverse complement strand
CAACAAAAAGCAGTAGTGTAGACAAACGTGATAATATGTCTGTTTTCTTGTAAATCTCTATGATTTTATATTTTACTAAAACCCAGTTCTTATTCATGTTACCTAAACTGATACATGTTATTTCTACTGTTACCCAGACAAGGGATAACGCTATATTCAATCATGTCCTGGTATGGAAGGCATTAAACCACGTCATAGGTAACATGGACAGTTGAAGGATGTTGCAGCAGGTAATAAGGAAATATTTTTAAAGGTTAAAATTGAATCAAAGAAGAAGGTCTGGTAGAAGCTACCTTGTGCAGTCTGGGATTGGGCATAGCCTTGATCTTGCATCACTGCTAAGAGAGACAGGGTGCCCACCAGCTCTGCCTACTTTCACTAGTAGGCATAATATAATGCATAAAGGAACTCTCTCTTATTATTGAGCTCTATTTTAATGTCTTATTAGGCCACAAGCTAAACATTACACCTTCATTTCACATACTTTTTTGTTCATATGCTGTTGCTAGAATGGCTTTGGCTGTTTTATTCTGTGCCACTAGCTTCAGAGCTTTAGAGAAAAACAAATTGTTTTCATTTAATTATAAGCAGCCATTGAAACTTTCAGTTTTATTATATTAGGAAATAAAAATAAATCTGTTCTTTAAAAACAAAAAAACTGATAGCACTCATTACTTCTGTATTTGAAAAAGTGGTTACCTTTGAATATCTGTTAAAAAGGAAGAAAGATTTTGTTTTTCTTTTCTTTCAGTGGTGTTTTGTTTGTTTGTTTGTTTTTTCCTTCCTCTAGCTTATTCCCAAGTAGAATAGGTTTTATTCAGGGTACCAAACAGAAGATATACCAAGGTCTACTGTCTTTTGTTACTGTATACTTAAGCATTATGCTGGTAAGCTGCCATATGGTTAACATCTTTTACCTGTTAGGCTTCTTTTTTTCTTCTTTTCTCTTTTCCTTCCCTTCTGTTTCCAGCAACCCTGTGGGTCACTCTTTGTATTATATACTTTCTTCTTCCACCATTGCCAGGTTTCCGGTTTCTACAAAAACCTGACATTCTTTGCAGACAACCAGAAAGTGAATGTTGTTTTTCCTTTCAAGTCTTGTAGTTCTGATGCAGATATGTAGGCTTCATGTTGTTTCAGTGCTGCTTCCAAAGCTGCGCAATAGCCATGGGTTCAAGAACCTGTCACACCCTATCTCCATGATGATGTCTATGGAAAGATGAACTCTGCAGCTGAGGTATCTTGCAGAGGTACAGCACTTTAGTTGTTCTTGATTTTTGAGATCCTCTGCTCTGAGGACTCTATTCATATACAAGAACAATCTGCTACTACCAAGCAATGTGATTTACCTTTCCCTTCTTCTGACTGTTCTTCCCTTTCACTGGAGAAAGCATCTAGTTTTGATCCCAGCTCATGTTGCAGTTAAAGCTAAGGCACAGAGACCAGACAAGCACACATGATCATTCAAGCAGCCATTGTTTTAAAACCACTTTAGCTGAAAACTCTGAAGCTCCAGAAATAATAGGACAAAGTATTAGCTCTCCAAGCGCTTTACAGGCACAGTGTTTCCTTTGAATGGGAGTTGTCACTTCTGCAGCAACAGAGACAATGACATTGACTTTAACAGTCATTCAATAAGCCTCTGTAATGTGAATAAAAATTAACTGGAAACTGAGGCAAAAATGCTACATATCTTTCCTGAACCCTTCCATGTCCTGGGTGTCATAAAACTTTAAACCAGGTTTTTCTTTCTGTTATCTATCAATATAAAATAACACCTTGGGAGAACTTCTGAACACCTACTTTCAGCTGCTAAGCAGTGTGTAAGGTCATCTCTGTGTATTTTTCTTGAAAATATGGTTGGATGGCTCCTAAGAATCCTACTACCAGAATGAATTTTCACTGATATGCTAACCACTGTGTTTTAAGTTTTGAAAAACAACAATTCAGAAGATTTTGCCTCTGTAGCAACACCAAGGTGACATAACACGAAACCCCAGTAACTGTTGCTGACTACTGTACAGCAAATTTCAGAGTAGTACTCTATACAGTAGTCATTTATCAACAAGAGGTATGGAAACAGAAATCCATAATTTGCCTGCCTTCTACAGACCAATGCTTACTGCCCATAGTTTGTGAAGAGAGAGGAAATGATAATTCTCTGCACAGCAAGCAATTAAACAGAAGCTTATTGATAGATGAATTAAACAGCAGGTGCTTCCCAATCTTCTGTACTATTTNTTTTTTTTTAAATCAGGGAGCAAAAATATTAAGACCCCTAGAACTATAAAACAATAATTACAAAATTCCTTTACGTTTAAAAATTCAGATATAGAAGTTGATATACTGGGTATCTAGCTAAGTATAATGTAAAAAAAAAAAGGTATATGGTTATCATATACATATTTATTACCTTGTAGATACAGTGTTCACACTGGTATCATTTCTATAAGTCTATCACTTTTGGTCAAACTCTTTTGCTATTTGATCACAGTTATATACATCCAATAAAGCCAGATAAAACAGCAGTGCTACCTGAATGCTGTAGGACATGGGAGTAAGATTCCATAGATATTTCTAAGTGAAAAGAGAAAGTTTACTGTAACTCTAGAATATACAGAAACTCTTGAGACCCTGCAGATGAAAACTGCCAGGTATGCTATTGTTATATTTGTGACTAAATTTTTGATCAGTGATCTAAACTCATCTATTGCATTTGTTTCAGCTAGACTGTGAAGGCAGCTGCAATGTAGTCACAACAACACCAATAGGCTATTTAAAACACCTGTAAATGCTTCAGGCTTGATTATCTATGCCTAATATTTTAATTTGGGTGCAGAAAAGAACAAAATCTTGCAGGATTGGAATCAATATTTTAAAAATCTTTCTGAAAGATTTAATATCTTAAAAATTCCTTTAGGCATAACTTCTAAAAATCTAGATCATTCAAATAAGGATGGGCATAGAGATAAGGATGGGGATAGGAATCGATATAGACAGAGATACTGACAATACAAATTTTAGAGATATGGATTAGGTGCCTCAGATGCTGTACAAATGCGTGAAGAATTAGGACTCAATTCACTGACTAAAAATATGTGGTAGGTGCATTTAAGACTTAAACTCAACTTCAAAAAAAAAAGTTATTCTGGAGGAAATTCAGATGTATTTTTTTTAAAGGAGTTGATATTATTTTTCAGAAACTTTTTTCTTGAAAGTAGAATAGAAATCCTTCACAGAAACATTCACATTGGCCTGGCATCTGCAAGTGACTTCAACAAACAGACAAAAAGATGTTCTTTGTTTTCAGACAGAAATCATACAGAATCACTTAGAAAGCTGGGAAAACAAATCATGGGATAAAATGGGATATCACAATAAAGTTAGACAATAGAAAAAAAAAATCTTAATTGTTCAGTAAAAGAAAGGAACCTGGAAAATATTTGCAGGTGGAATTTTGGTTGGGGAGTGATACTGGACTGAAAATTAAACAGCAGTTTGCAAACTGATTGAAAAAGGAAAAATATTCCCACAGTAAGTAGTTTTATTTACACTAAGAAAGTATGCCCTATCACATCACAGGTTGTGAACAGTCTTACTATATGCATTCCAGCAGCCACTAGACAAATCCATGCATCAGTTTTCAGCATGAATGAGACCACAGTACTGTACGTGGTTCATGTGGGCTTCAGGCTGCTTGCAACTATACTTTACAGACAGTTTGAGTCTACTAATCCCACTTACCATCAAGTGAGATGATATATTGTTAGCCTGACTTTATTGACGTTGGGTCTTCATGACCAGGCTACAGGGTCAGGCGTGTCAGGACACACGTTTGTTTCTGATCCACTCATGTAGGTAATACAGTTGGACATGGAAGTACTTTAACTCAGATTTCCCCTTAGTCTGCCCTGAAACTCGTTGCAGACAGAGCCTGGGTTTACATGCACAATGCAAATAGCTACTGGTTTTGTGCTTGTGTAGAAAAGCAGTCCTTGGTTCACTCTCAATAGACACTTCTGAGGTTCACTCTGATTTCAATAGGAAGAGACAACAAAAGCCATTATTTTCTGATCATAGTGCAACTATATTTTCTAGTTCCTTCTTTTACCTTTCCTCTTTCTTAAGAGCTTTGTACCCCTCACCTCTGTGAAAAGCATATTTAAGAATCATCATCAAGATATACTTTCACATCATCACAATCATCACAATCTTCACTTACATCAAAAAAAAAACAAAAAAAAAACAAATAATAATTCCCCATACCAAAATTCACATCACATCATCACAACACTGACAAAGTGGACAATTTACACACACTCCACCCCTCGTTCCTTCACCACATTACTACAACACATTCTTCAAAATCATTACATCACAAATTCTTCATAACTATTACAATCTTAGTCAATATCCACTCCATGTTTTGCCCGTTACTTCTTCCAATTATCATCCTTATCTCAAATTCCTCTAGCCCCACGTTGGGCGGCAAAAAGGACTGTGGAGGTTTTACCCAGCTAAACAGCCGACCTCCACCACAACCGCTCGTTCACTCCCCCTCCTCAAAGAAACAGGGGGAGAAAATACGATGGACAAGTGCTTAAGGGTTGAAATAAGGACAAGCAGGTTANGCTCCTTCATGGTCGCTCTCTGTTCCCCTGCTCCAGCGTGGGGTCCTTTCCACAGGATGCCATCCTTCCCGAACGGGTCCTGCGTGGGCTTCCCACAGGCTGCAGCTCTTCAAGAGCTGCTCCAACATGGGTCCGTACCACGGAGTCCATCCTTCAGGAGCAAACTGCTCCAGCATGGGTCCCCCACGGGTGGCAGCTCCCACCGGATCACCTGCTCCTGCGTGGGTTCCTCTCCATGGGCTGCAGCCTCCTTCAGGCCACATCCACCTACTCCACCGTGGGCTCCTCCACAGGCTGCAGCATGGAGATCTGCTCCATGTGGTACCCCATGGGCTGCAGGGGGACAGCCTGCTCCACCATGGTCCTCACCACGGGCTGCAGGGGAACTTCTGCACTGGCATCTGGAGCACCTCCTCCCCCTCCTTCTTCACTGACCTTGGTGTCTGCAGGGCTGTTCCTCACTCCTCTCACTCCCAGCTGCTGTTGTGCAGCAAGCAGTTTTTTTCCCTTTCTTAAATCTGCTCTCACAGAGGCACAAACAACATCGCTCATTGGTTCAGGTCTGGCCAGTGGTGGGTCCCCCCCACAGAGCTGGCTGGAACTGGCTCTTATCTGACATGGGGCAGCTTCTGGAATCTTCTCACAGAAGCCACCCCTGTGGCCCCCCTGCTACTAAACCTTTACCACGTTAACCCAATACAGTGTTAACCAATGGATATACAACAGCCTACCAATAGGTCCTTGTCTTCAAAGATCAAATCACCTAACAAGCATACTACCATGGTCTACCTTAATCAGAGCTTATTTAAAGAGAGAAATATTTCCACTCTTTGACCTGAGGAAAAAAAAATGTTTTAAATACTCCTTCTTCAGGAATGTAGTAAGTCACCCTGTATTGATCTTTGAGCCCCCGCAAGGAATACTGACTTTTTCCAGTGCCATGGATAAAGTTGACCTGGAACAACACTGAATTCAAGTTTATTACTGAATTCAACTTTCTCCCCAAATGATCTATAGACTCATGGTTACAACCTTCTTCAGGGAATCATAGGATTGCATTTTCTTTGACACATTAAAGCTCTTACTGAAATGCTCAGTATGAACTATTTTATTGTGGACAATGGCACGGAAGATATTATTGTAGATAATAACATGGGAAAAATCTTCCTTTAGTTTTTGTTCAAAGGAAACGCATCAGCCACTACTTCACTTCTGGGGGGCCTAACGAGTGAGAGCCCAAGTAAGGAGGACTCTATTACAACTATGGTGTTCTTAAGTCTTACAAAATGCATGATTTCTGTCATACAAGAAACTGCATTATAGAAAAATGGCATATATCCTGAGTTTAGCCACCTCTTGGGCTAGGCATTAGATGACCCCCAGCTTTCTGAAATGCAGTTTTGGATGTTGGCACCTCAGCTATATTAATGACCATTCCACATATCTTATTCTCATTTAAAAACAACTAATAAATTATGTAATGCAGAGTGGCAGAGAGAAGTTTTGTTTGATGTCACTAATTATTTCCCAATTTGCAGGACTTTTCAGCCACTTTTACAGGAGTAAAATGAAAATGGGATTAATGATTTTCTCAATTTTGATGGCAAATAGAGATTATATTCCAAAAGCAAAATAAATATTGCTATGTTTCTGAGCATATAAAAGCTGTGTGAATAAAACTATATGATATAGGACAATCTGACAGTGTTATTTCTGTAGAACTACAAATTTGTTTTTGTACTGATGATATAGCAGGTGAGCAAATGCAAAAATCTTCAATATATGGTTAAATGCAAGAACTTTTGTTACAGATGTCATTAGATCTGGTCCCATTTTCATTATTGGTATGATGATTACTAGCCCATAAGTAATTGCAGGACGTTCTTCATCAACAGAGCAAAATGCGATACTGTATCTCAATCATGTGCAGATTTTTGTGGGAACTAATTTGATCCCTTTTTGTTCTTTCCTTTCAAATATTATTCCCTTTTTACACTATTTCTGTTAACATAATTTTTTCCTTGGTCTCTTCATTTCACTTTAATAGTGGGAAATTATCTATCTAAGGTTTTGTTTTGTTTTCTTGTTAGTGGCTCCTGGCCATGTATTCTGTTTTATGGGTCAGAAATAAATTGTGCCAAAACAAAATACTGTACTGGTGGTTGAATCTACTTTGCTCTTCCATTTCTACGGGTCCCTCTTCATAACTACATTAATAGTGCATTTGGGTGAAGCAATTTTGTGTGGTGCTCCCATATTCGTGTCAATTAAGACACATTGAACTACTGTATATCTGTTTTACTGCTGTAATATGATCACAAAACTTGACAATGGTCATCAACTCTAAAAGGCAACACTAAACTAAAGCCATTTCACCTTTGATCGGTGAAGCTTCAGGCCTCCCATTTCTTCCCTCAATCACTCACTAAACTAATTCCACACTAAAGAAATCTGCCAAAGTAATCAGGAGGCTTCTCATCAATTGCCTTACCAAACTGAGATACAACAATAAAAAGCAGAAAGTATACAAACTTCAGCAGAAAATAAGCTGAAGAACTATACTGAGTAAACCACATACACACAGGTAAAGTTAAAAACTCCTCACAGTTCTAAAGTTTTTTGATTGTTTGCTTTAATAAATTCAAGGTAGACTTTCTTACAGTTTTAAAGCCATTAGATATCTACAGTATTCTCACTGTATTTTGTTGCATGGGGACAAGATGAAGATTTGTTGAACATGAGCCAGCAGTGTGCTCAGGTGGCCAAGAAGGCCAATGGCATCCTGGCCTGTATTAGAAACAGTGTGGCCAGCAGGAGCAGGGAGGTGATCATCCCCCTGTACTCAGCTTTGGTGAGGCTGCACCTCGAGTACTGTGTTCAGTTTTGGGCCCCTCACTACAAGAAAGACATCGACGCCCTGGAACATGTCCAGAGAAGGGCAACGAAACTGGTGAGGGGTATGGAACACAAGTCTTATGAGGAGTGGCTGAGGGAGCTGGGATTGTTTAGTCTGGAGAAGAGGAGGCTCAGGGGAGACCTCATTGCACTCTACAACTTCCTGAAGGGAGGTTGTGATGAGGAGGGGGTCGGCCTCTTCTTCCACATAACTAATGATAGGACTCGAGGTAACGGCCACAAGTTGCGCACAGGGAAATTTAGACTAGATATCAGGAAAAACTTTTTCTCTCAGAGAGTGGTCAGGCACTGGAACGGCCTGACCAGGGAGGTGGTGGAGTCACCGACCCTCGCGGTGTTCAAGAAGCGCCTGGACAAGGTGCTACAAGATATGATTTAGTAGCTTAGTGGGTAGTATTGGTGATAGGATGACGGTTGGACTAGATGATCTTGTAGGTCCTTTCCAACCTTGTGTTTCTATGATTCTATGATAATGCCAGAAAAGATCACCAAATCACCAAATCTGATGATCATGTGGCCTTCTCCCTTTCTTATATCACAAACCTTATCTATCACTGTTTCGTACAAACCCTAAGGTTTTAATTAGACCACAAAGTTTTAGAATAAACCCTGTGCTACAGACAGAGAAGAGGAGATCAAGGCATTAGTAATGCCAAAGGATTCTTTGATGTTAGAAAACTGACGAAGTGAGAGCTGCCCTGATGATTCCCAAAAGCTGAACCACATCCTATATTGCAGAGGAAGTTGAAAACACCTTTTCCCCTGGTACACACATACAGTCACACAAAGCAACATTGAGATACCTGTCAATCTAAATCAGGTTCTTCCTTCATCAGTCAACCAGCCTGATCCTCAACTCTGAAGCAAGCCACAGCCACCAGGATCCAAAGGAAGCAGTTTCTCTTTACAAACTGAGACTACAGTTCTGAGCAACATATTGTCCCACGTGTAGCTCTGGTCAATCTCTGATGCTTATGAGGAATGTCAGCAACAATAAAGAAGATGCACCCAGAGTACAGCTTGTTAATTACAGCTGGACATATCTGTGAGAGTTCTCATCCTGTTTTCTAGATAGAATAGACGGTATAGTTGAAGCATCAACATTTCTAGATTCTCGTAAAGATGAAAACTGTACATAAGTTTGCACTTCAGGGCAGAAAGATCTTAGCTAGCTCAGGATAAGGTCAGGACTGGAAGCAGCATAGCCACGTCAGCATAAGTACTCTAGCCAAAGCATAATGCAGTGCAGCAATGATGTGTCTGCATTGCTTCCAGAACCCAGAGTACAATTTCTGTTCAGCATTGTACAGACGTGTAGATCTACCACCTCATCTGGAGCTAGCCTCAAAATCTTTAACAGAATCCTGCACTGTGAGGCAGGTCACCCCTCATACATGCTTCCTATTGTTTCAGGTCACGCAAGGGAGAACTTTTAGACATTAAACATGTTCAGTATCTGACAATGTAGCATCTTCTTTGCATTATTAAAAAAAATGCCACGTCCCTTCTTGACAACAGTTACTTACTGAATATTTTCCCTTATACTCATTGGGCAGGACTGAACCCTGTCCATTTCTAGGACATCTCAATGACCAGTTTACATCCAATACCACTGTGTATTCAAAACCAGAACATAGGAGCAACCCTGTAAATAGACAATATCTCTTCTTTAAGATAGTCTTAGGAAAATAGGTAGATCCTGCTTGTTTCCATTACTGTTCTTGCACTTATTTTAGTGGAAAGTGAGCATAATTTAAGCAAGAGCACTAATATCCTTTACTTCCTCTCATAGTCATTCCTCTTTTACCAATATTTTTAATACATAATTTGAGAACTGACCTGACTAGTACTCACCTGCTCTCCTCAGAAAATCTAGTCATCTGTCCTACCCATTGGTCATTTAAAAAAAATGTATAAAGCAAAGTAAAACATGGAGAGCATAGCCACACTAACTTCCTTCCTTCCTTGATCCCTTGAGGAAAAAAAATTTTCAAGCACCGACTGTGGGTCTTATTTGTCTGACTTTTGCACTTTGATTTGTCCTTGGATACAGTAGTGAGAAGATATTTCCTGTGTTGTAGGGTGTAATAAGAGCAACAGATTTTACCCTAAGCCATAAGCTGAACAAGAGAGGAAACTGGAATGCCTCACAGTAATTAATCATTGTACGATGAGACCTGTCAAAACCCTTTCTAAAGCTGATACTGTTGTCAATACCCAGCTAGTACATCGCCATCTGTGATTGTTTAAAAATATCAGCCTATACTACAACCAAGATATTTTGCACTTACACTTCTTTTTTGTTTACCAAACATAATTCTCCTAAGTACTATACATGCTACAGTGCTTGCCAGATGACAGTGTTGCCTATGTCAATATCTAAACTAAATGTTTTTGCCCATAGTAAGTACCAACAAATCCCCTTAGCTGTGAAATAAAGTACCATCTAAATTACATTTGTATCTAGTCTAAATTCCAGTGGTAAGGAAAATTTTAGCACCAAATGTTTCTACTCTGGATGTTGGCTTATGGTTAAATGAGAAAAGAGAGAAGTATCTTGGAGTAGTTTCATGTCATATTGAAAGTTAAATAATAGCTGCCAGATTCTCAGCTGATATGAAAGAAAGTAATTCCACTGTAACTTTAGAAAATTATGTTGTTTTACATCATTTGAGAATCTGGTCCACTTGCACGAGCAAAACTGACCCTAAATTTTATATTTTCTGAATTTTATATTTTAACTCACTAATTGAAAACAGCAGCAGCACTGGCTTCTTCTGAAAACTACTTACTTGTTCTTTACTTTATCAAATATCTGTGTGCTTTGTGGAACAGCCAAAAAGTTATGAAGTAAGTTTCAATTTACCTCTAATATTATCATACTTAACTACAAAAAAATTAGAAGTTGCTTTTCCTCTAACTCAGTGGTTGCACGCAGCCTGTGAGACATTCTTCTGTTGCCTGCAGCCATAGAAATTTAAAATGTTCAAATAGAGGTTAAGTAAAGTAAAGGAGGATGCTGCCTACAGTGAATTATTTGTACAGTATTGTTTTTCAGGGATTTCTGTTTAAAATGCTGATAACTTAGTATTCTGTTTCTTCCAGAACCCACTGTAGGGGAACTAACTCTCTCTGGACACTGTAAAAAATCTACTTGGCTAACTCAGAGTCATATGCTCGAAGACCAGGGCTACACACTGTATACAGGCACTGTGCAAACTTTTGTGTTTTGGCTGTAAAGCCCTACAAAATTCAAGCCCTCTGCATCTTTACCTCCAATATTTTGAATGTTGTTATTGACTTTAGTGTTAAGGGTGTGCAATACACAGGTAGCTCCTGAGAAACTGAGTTCTGCTCCTTGCTATCACAGGAAGCTACAGAATGTCACTTACGGGACACGCTAAGGGGAGAAAGAAGCATGAAAGACTGCTGGGGGGCCAAAGTAGTGAGGCTATGACAAAAGGCTGGGAGTGGTAAGATACCACTTGAAGAGCCTTGTCATAGAAGATGGGACTGGGNCTCACTTGATCCCATTCCTTGCAGATGTTTGGAAATTAAAACAGAACCCCATTGTTTCTTGTGGTCTGGATGTGATGAGAGCAACCAAATGTGTAACCCTGTCATACAGCATTGGCCCTTAGTGTACTACTTTCTGATTGACCATAATATATCCCATGATTTGCTTGTACTCAGATAACCAAGATAAACAGATTCTTTTGCTGCAGTAACCTACCCTGCTCATTCTCTCTCTCTCTCTCTCTTTCTCTCTCTCTACACTTTTCCACCATTTGGAAATGAAAAGATACAACATTTTTTTTTTCCTCTGGTCACTGATACTAATTATTAAGCAGATTAGGACAATTAAAAAAAAAAAAAAATCCCTGCAAGACTCAGTTCAAACCTCATAACACTTGGTGATAACTGCGTTTACATGTCAGGACCTGTAATGTAACCTCTTTAGTCTTTTTATTGACATTAGCTTTTTTTAATGTGTACCATGTTAATTCTGAATTATTATTTTTTTTTAAACCAAATGCTGTATGTATCTTTATGCATATCATGTATGCATGTCTGTAAGACATGACATTCCTTGCAGAAACCTAGGTACATTGTATCAACCCAATTATATTTTGCAACCAAAGTAGTAATCTCACACAAAAGAAGGTTATTTTGACAGAATCTTCTTTCTGTATACTTATGTGGA
>VXAL01019649.1:8514-32600 GCA_013399475.1 Chauna torquata | reverse complement strand
TTTGTTACCCTTACTGTTTGATATTACTAAAAAAAAAAAAAAAAAAAAAAAAAGGTTTTTGTTTCTGAGATTTCAGAATGCTTTTGGTAACTGAACAAAATATAATAAAATATACAATAAAGGAAAAATGTATAGAAACAAAACTTTTCACTAGGCAATGATCTGCTAAAAAATCAGAAGGGTTGTATAAATGTATTTAAATGTATATTTTATAATATACATTCCCAGTAAAATTTTAACTTGCACTAAAATTAATGTGCCATATGGAGAACTGGACAAAGTTCATCCTAAAATGGATAAACCAACCTTTGGAAAAAATAAACACTGCCAGACACTTCACAGGCTGAGTCAGTTATACAACCTGTTGAAACGTGAATTACCTGTTGAATCATATATTTAATCTACTAAATCAAAGTTAACACCTACTGAGTCAAGTACAGCACCTAGTAAAAACCTATTAGTACAGATTTATACGTGTTCAAGAGAATTACTGTAAACATATTGCCCGAGAAATACAATGTGGACTACGTTAGCTGTGTTATTTATTGTATTATGTTTACATGGTAACAAATGTTCTGCTGTGAGGGAATTTCCCATTCAAACAGCAAGAAATAAGTTTTTCCTTTGGTGAGTCAATTTTGTTCATTAAATGGCAGAGATTCTCACCAATGAACTCATAGATATTCATTATCTAAGCAGATCTTGTAGGAATCACTGGGGGAGGGACAATGACAAGACATCTGTGCAGAGTTGCTTTGCTGCCTGCTTCTTTTATTATTCTTTCCCTCATATATCATGCTGCTACACATGTAACTGCAATGAAAAGTATGTGGGAAGAAGAAAAGGTGCTCTTGTCCAACGCGACTCATGAGAATTTCAGTTTGTAAATCCATTGGTTCAGCAGCAGATGGTTCTGCGCACAATGTCTTTTCTCAGATCTTCCAGTCCTGATATTTGTACAAGCTTGTACATAGGATTTTTTTATATATATACATATATATTTTCCTGAGATGTTTTTGGAATGAAGCATGCTACATCCATGTTTCCTTTTGCCCCAGCACAGATTTATTTGGTGAATATTTCTGTCTTCAGTATTTTGGTTCATCCACCTTCTTCATCTAGAAACCAGTGAAAGTTGCTGTTCAGAATTCCCTTTGTTCCTTAGAACTCTGAAGAAGATATTCTTCAAAATATTAGCTATAGGATCAACAGATGACCATTTGCCTCCTTCAACATTTTTCTACAACTTGTAGCTTCTGATCAAGTTTCAGCATTAGAATTCTTCAACAAGTTTTGTACACAGATATCCAAAGTACGTGTGGGCAGGCCTTTAGACCTGTCTTTTCCTAGGCTATATTTCTGCCTTTTCAAAGCTCTTTCTTTCCTTTTTCATTATGGCTTGGTTGTGGCTTTTGAGACACAGAACATGTGCCTACATTTGTGTTTTAATTTCTATCAGAAGAGCATTTTGAATAAAATCTGCCAATTGTCTCTATTTACTGTACTTCGATTTGCACAATGGAGTTGTCTTAGAGAACAAGAACTGAATTCCTTTTAGGTGAAACTAAATAAGAAGGAGTGTACTTAAAGCACTTCAGATGCAAATGGCAAGAGTTTATAGGACAGCCTAAAATGTGTGTTGTGTGGTGTCAACATCAACCATTTAATTCTGCAGATTTTACTTCTACTGGTCTACAATGCTTGCTAATGTAAACATAACATAGACGTAGACAGTACCAATTATCTTCCACATTTTATTTTTCCTTAGCAAATCTAAGACCTAAACACATACCCACATACCCACATGTATATAGACACGATGATTTATTGTGATTGACTACTTTTTTTGACTCTGCACAAGAGAATAAATGTATTATTACTTTTATGTAGACAATAATAATAATAAAAAGTCTTCCTTACTTTTTAGAGACCCATGCAGGGCAGGTACAAACCCCTAAAATCATTTCATTGTGAAACAAGCCCTCCCCAAATAAAAACATATAACTTAACACGTATTAGGGTAAAGATACTGTAATACTGGAAGTGAGTCAAAATACAAAAATGACAAGCTTTTCAATTAGATTTTGAATATGTACAGCAGTGATCCATCTCAGTTTTCCTGTACGGAATCTGCTGTTCTGATGTTTCTGTTAACAGCTACCTTTCAAGTAGCAGGTATGCAGAAGTAAAAAGAGAATGATATTGTCATGGTTTGGGGGAGGTTGCTTTGCTTTTCTGTTGTTGTTCTTTTCCTTATTTGTTTTAACATTGCATAAGAAGTACATGGAAATATTCTGAATTCTGGATTATAATCCACAAAGCAACAGAGTTTCTGTAAAAAGTTTTGTTGATTTAATGACCTAAGACATTCAAGTGTTTGGGCTGGTTATCAATAGCTTAACATGAACTGGAAATAAAGCACTTACTGCTACAGAAAGGTTGCTTGTTGTCCAGCAACCATGCTACGTTTCCAGAGGATAAATTTTCATATGGCACGTAACAGTGAAACAGGTTTTACTCATTAATATATGACTTGTTACTGACCTAAAAGAAAATTGATAGTTATTTGCACTGCACCATATTTGAGATACTAAGAAACAGCTGCATACGTCCTTTATCTATGGATTTGTCACACCATATTTTCTGTTCATACACACAGCATCAAAAAAAAACCATATTTGTTCTATCTAAAGCAAACAAGGACTTCCATTACGAACCTACTTCAGCTCCTTTGGTATCTTGGAATAGGCACACACTAAACACAAACTGACATATACGGTACATCTTTCATAAACTGAAATATGTTGTTTATGGTGGCTGGACATTTCTAAAAACCATAGCCAATTACTTTACACTGAATACTCAAAAGAAGAGTAATCATTATCTGTTTTATAAAAACAACAAACTGATCTAATAATATATGATACTGTAGTTCCTAAAAATTGTAACTTTTTGAAGGTTACATAAGTAATTATTGTAGTAAAAATGCAAACTTTTCTGCATATTAAAGAAAAATAACTATTTATTGCTGTTAGGTAAAACAGATTCTTCATGCATTTGGTTTTGAATGGGTAGTGCCAAATCACATCATGAGAGAAAACATTGTCTATATAATAATAAAGTAATAATAATAGCAACAACATTATATTAATTATTAGTAGTGTTAGCAGTATGCATTACCGAGACAGACACACAAAAAGTTCTTACGTAAGATCTTAACATGGCAGCTGAAGGGAAATTAATGTTTTAAAATCAAAAGAACTAGATAGGGGAAAATGTGAGTTTATAAGGTAAGAAGGCTGCATATGTTGCAGGTTTTTATATGGGGATGGTTCGACACTGACAAGAGCTTCCCAAAGGGAAAGTACTGGTTTGGTGGCACTTGTTCTAGAAGCAGTTACTCCTTCCTCCTCTCTTTATAGCTGGCAAAGCAGCTTTCAAGCTCACCCGCTAACACTTCACTTCCTTTCTTTTTAATCTTACCAGTTCAGTCACCTTCATACCCTAGCTGGATTAACAGAGGTAAATGGTGACTTCAACATAAGAAGTATTGTAATCACTGTGCTCTTCTTCTCCTTCTTCAAGTTTCTGACTGCATCTTGCTCTCCTCTGCTGCTGGAAAAACTCGTAGCTGCTTTTATGACGTGGCTGACAGAGATGTGACTCAGCACCATGCAAGCTTCCCCAGAGTATGCCTCGTACTTCACTTACACTGTCCTTGGCCTTTTCCTAAGCTATTCACAAAAATCTATAAATTCAGGTGTTGTTACGATAAAAAAACACAGAACCATCCTGAATATGAAAAAGCATAGAACCAGTCAGTACCACTCTCTACCAATCTGATCTCTTTTTTTTAAGGCCCTGCATTTTCTCCATGTTAGTGCATTTATCTTTTGGTGCCAGGGCCATGAACACACCTCTCCAGGGTCTGGTTGCTGGGGCTCAGGTTCAGCCTAGGTCCAGAGCAGCCACAGGCAGCCCCATCCCTGCTGAGGGTGGGCAGAGGTGCCTAAGCAGTACCGTGACATCTGCTTAGGAAACAATCCTAAATAAATTCAATGAGTTTTTAAAAGTTCCAGTTCCCATTTGGTGGGGAATTTAGCTTCTAAATGACAAGGAGAGGCAATTGCTGAAACTCAAATAGTCTCATGCAACTCAGAGATGGGCTTAACACCTGGGGGAAAAAAAAAAGTTTCTTCTTTATTAATTGAAGCAAAGGTGAATAAGTCAAATCCCAGCTACTACACTAACAGGCTGACTTTGTGCTAGAAGTTTTATGTAATAAATATCTACCACCAGTTTTACTTTTTCCCCTAAAAGGCTGTATTTCTCTGGAAACTATGAATCTGGGCAAGCCTGTCTTAAAAATTGTATGTAAACATAAGAAAAAAACAGTGAAAATACAGTATTTCTGCCAATCTAATCTGAAGTCTACTGAAGTACTGTGACATACAGTAATGAGAATGGCATACCTGGTAAAAGACAGAATGGACTCATTCCAGCACAATTTTGATTGCATAGCCTATAATTACTACAGTTGTCATCACTTGACTATGCAAGGAACTTCTTAAAAGAAAAAATAGGATCTTCATGTGCAAACAAGAGTGTAAACATATCTTCTTAGTTATAAAATAATTGGAAAAAAATCCTCCATATATAATATTGTTATTTGCAATATGACAGACCTATGCAAATTTTTGAAAGCTTTGTTTACACCATTTTTACATCACTAGAATTGAAGAATATTTTTCTTGTGAATCAAGAGCAGGCTTTAATTGGGATTAAAAATTGAGAAATAAGTACACAAACTAGAGAGACTTTTTATTGTCAAAAAAAAAAATCTGATAAAAAAGTCTTTCTGGGCAAAAATTTGAGAAGAGTCACCTGGAATTCTTCAGAATGGGTTCCCACACTAAGCAAAGTCGTAGTTGAGAACTGTAACCAAATTCTGAGATGTTTTTCACTTGAATCATTAAGTTGTGTAAGTTTAAGCAAGAACCATCTATTAGGAGTGCCTCTGAAGTTATTTTCTGAATTCATAATGATATCATAAATCACAAGATGTCTCAGGAGTGTGTTTTTTCTTTGTTTGTTTTTTGTTTTTTTTTTTTTTCAAAAATCTCTAGGTCCAATAAATATGTAATAATAGCCCCCAGCGCAGTTAACCTCTTTAAGTGCTTTAATACAGAATTCCTTCACTGCCTGCTAGACACAGTACCTCAGACTTGAAGACAAGCACTGCACAGGTGCTAAGAACCGGACTCTACCCAGTGGATCATAAGAAAACTTGCAGAACTCAAAACTGGAAAAATTCTGTATCTGAACTTAATAATCAAAAGATGATGTGACCACTTAGACACAAGTACCTAACAGCATCTAAAGAGACCAGTTTGAGGATAAAAAGTAAAGGACCAGCTTCACTCACAGGTCCTTAACTATCTGCTCTTCACTTCACACACAAACATAGGCCTGTGATTGCCATTACACTGTTTGCACCTTCTCCCCAAATCTTCTTGCCACCATTTTCCTTACAGAATTGTATCTCTGTGTTGTATATTGTACAGGGAATTAAGGCAATGTACAATTTGAAGTCCACCTCAGGTTTATTTCCCTTTTTTTTTTTTTTTTTTCTTTCTCCCTTCAGAAATATCTTCTCTAAGAATCACATTAACATCCCTCCATTCATTTTGAGAAGGATATGGGCAAGAGAAAATATCTAGTGGATGCAAAACTAGGGTGCATAAGCAAATAATCAATGGGCTCTGTAATATCACTAGCGACACACAAATTAACCAAAATGGAGGAGCTGCATGGTGATGAAACTGTATACCTAATGCACTCTCAAAGCACATTCCATTCATTGGGATCAAAGTTATAAACAATCAGAACATTTAGGAAAAAGACAGCCTTACAGGCCTCCTTCAACTTATGAAAGTCAAGGCATCCACAAAAATATCCACTCTTTTCTCTGCAGCTCCTCCTCTGAAAAACAAACAAACAAATGAAACAAAAACAAACAAACAAACAAAAACAAACAAAACACAAAACAAAACAAAACAACAACAGCAACAAATAGACTCTGCACACAAAGAAGACTTTTTCTCTTAACTTGACAGCCCACTGCGTGCAGGAAGATAAAAGCATTTTGGATGCTAGCCAGGAGAGAAACCTTAAAGCAGCTTCATTAGGCAAAAGTAAGATAATCAGAGTAAATATACAATGCTGCCTTTGTTACTTAAGCTGATTGATTGGCTGTTATGCTGTTGGCTGGCCAATTAATACCCAGAGCACAGGGCACTGACAGTTCTGGGCACCTCAGGGTGCACACAGAAGTGCAAGCATCCAATATGTGGCAGGATTTGCAAAAACGGTTATGCAGATTTCCTGCTTGTTCAAAGCCGAGAAGATATCTGCCCAAGAGGTCACTCCAACATGCTAATTATGATTTGTGTATGTTAATTATGTCAATGCATGAAAAAGTGTGCAGCTCAGGAAAAAAAGAATATATATATATATATATATATTCATTTGTAGTAATAACCTGAGTGCTGGCCCTGGCAGTGCAAAGGGGTAGGTAGCAGAAAGGGCAAGCAGAGTAACTCCAGTGATGCTAACAGAGACATCTATGACTGCAAATAAAAGACAGGTGCTAAAGAAATTCCTCAGAGATTTGCCATGAAACAGTGACCATGGAACCAGAGAGCTGGAGAAATGCTGTGAAGCAGAACAGCAAAGGAGATGAACATTAAAACATCCTTTGCTACAGTTGGGCCTTCGAGCCCATCTCCACAGATGAGATGAAGATCTGTTCCAACCACTTCTGTCATTAAGACTGCAGACCATTTGAACGTTATTTCCTCAGAGAGCAACAAAGATAGTTATATGAAATGTGTATTATTCATACTCACAGTTCCCCTCCAGCTAACCACAGTCTGCAGGCAACCTCAGCCAACATACTCCTTCACATCAAAATCTTCTACCACCCAACACAGAACCCCTCCCATTGCATTCACGTACAAGTGCGTAACTGTAACAGTGTCTATCTTTGTCACCTGCTTTGCCAAAACTGAAGAGAAGCTTCCAAATCTGAAGCCATTTTATTATATTTTAAATCAAGTGGGTTAAATTACTTAAGCTACTTATTGATGAGAGGAGAAGTGTGATCCTTGCTGATCCAATGGCAAGCAGGAAATGAAGGAGGGAAACTCTGCAAGCTAAATTCAGGCTGCTACATAGGTGATTAAAGTCTCTGACTTACATGGTAGCATTCCCTGAAATCCTGCACGGTCACGGTATGAGAGGCAGGCAGGCATTGATGATCTCATTGTAAGATTGGAAGACTGGAAAGACTTAGCAGCACCTTCTTTGCAAGAGATCCAGACTGTCAGCAATGGAAGCTAGAAAAGTCATGGAGGTCTCTAAAGTGGAAGTTTGACTGGCAGCAAATGACAAGCCCTTTGTAAGGCATTTCATTGTTATATGTTATTTCATTTCATTGTTAAGAGACTTTTTCAAAATGGCATGGACTACTTTTAAATTTATCATAATATAAACAGATTTCCTTAGGGCTTAGGTATCTAGCTTTCTGAGTCTATACAAACAGGTATTTGGTACATTCAGTACAACTCCCTTTAAAAAGACTCCTTAAAATGCTATTTCTACCACTTGCTTGCTCTTGTACTATATTACCTTCCTCATGCTCTATTTCTTCCCTTTCCCTTTTTTTCTGAAACAGTTCCTAACTCCTGATTCACCATATTTTCTCCCTCATTTCTCCACCTTTTCTCCATTCTGTTTGAATTTGGGAGAATTGATTATAGAGATAACGGTGGCATTGAAGTGTCTTTATTTATAGGAGATAAGAGAGTTCATATGAGTCACTGCTAGAAGTAGGCTCAGAATCTGAATGGACATTGCTGTTTCAGCTAAAGCTCCATTCGCATCTGGAAGACCTCTTCACAATCTTCACCATCACCTTTGGTCCCCAGTAAAATTGAAACCTGAAGATGCTCACAGTAAATACTAACTTCTCAGGATGACTTTTACGAGAGGGAAGATTCCACAGAGTACAGTGACATGACAAAGATAGTCATGTACTTTTTTATAGGTCTCTATAGGAGTTAGACCATATTGTTTTTTAAGGAATATAGCAAATTTCCTCTTCCTTCAAGTTCCATTGACGGGACGTACAAAATACCTGACAAATTGAATCAATGGCCTATTTTATAGGGTTCAGATTTTGATCTCAGATTTCTTGACTTTGTTCTCAGCTCCTGCCACAATTCCCTCTACGATATTTTCTGTAGTTATCTATGCATCACCTGAAACTCAGCACAGCTAAAGCAGACTCCTAATCATTTGTTGTTCTTACTTCACGTCCTCCACTTTCCCCTCTCATTTTGCGCGAGGATCACAGTGCTTATGGCCTTTCTTAGAATCATAACTATTTGTGCCATCTCTGATTATGCCCTCTCTTCAAATATTTTAGATTCAGATGCCATTTGTTTTGTAGTGTCTTTCAGTATGTTTTATCTAATATATCCATCCTTTCCATATTTGTTCATGTTCTTACTACCTTGTACCTTAATTCTCATAACATATTTTCACTGCCTTTCGAAAAATGCTATCTTATCTAATATCTAATCAGAATAATGCTGCAAAGATCTTTTTTTTTGTCTGTAGTTTTGATTATTTCAGCCTTTTTAATTCATACAGCTATATTCAGAAGTTAAAGTTTTAGTTGCACCACTGTGTTTTGAACCAATTGAAAAGAGTCTGAAAGACAGGACTGAGATTGATGAGAAGGCTTATATGGAAAGATTTGATGAGTCAGGGTAGTTTAACCTAAAGAAGAGATGTAAGATAAAGAGACATGAAAGTCTTCAATGATGCAAAAGACTGCTGCAGGGAGCAAATGAAAAATCTGTTTTCCATGTTCATGTTGGATAGGACAGGAAATAATGGGTTTCAATTGCAACAGGGAAGACTTAGGTTACTAATACAAATTTTTTTCTAGTGATCAAAATTAGTGAAGCTTTGGAACAGATTGCCTGGGGAGGCTGGGCAACTCCTCGTTTGGAGATATTCAAAAATAGCTTGGACCAATATATACCCGAGGTGATATTGACCTAGTTGATTATGCCTTCTGGCAGGAAGGATAGATGATCTTTTCATGAAAGCTTCCAGCCTTATCATGATTATAATCATTATATCGCTAAATTTACCCATTCTCTTTAGAGCTTTGAAGACCAAGAACTAAGACCTAAAATTTGATTTCGTAACTGAGGAACGGTCACTGTTTAATCAAAGAAAGAAAGTAGCTTGTTGAAGTGCATCTACTCTATTTATACATTAAAACATTGGATTTTTTTTTCCTATATATAGGAATTTATTCCCATGTGAAGTGTATTACTGTAATACCCTGACTCAAAAGATAAAAAATATATGGCTCACCATGGGCACTCTAACATCTAACAAGCTTGAATACTGCCTTCTCACTATCCACAGATGAGAGAAATTGCAGCAGCTGTTACTATTCAGGTAGCTGGTAGTGATGAAGAGCCCAGGAGAAGCCTGAGGCAGTCTACTGCCTTGACAATTGCAGGACAGATGGCCTTAGTTGTGATTTATATATCTAAATATTTCCCTCTTTTCACCTCTGTATTGCCTGAATCTAGCATCATTCAGGTGGTCTTCACTCAGGGACTGAGTCAGGCAATAGGTAATGAGGTGTTCCTCTTGTAAGAGATGCAGAATTATATACACTGCCAGCTTTCGTGTAACAGGAACTTGTGTTGAAGAGTTAATTTTAAGCACTTGTAAACTGATTTTTAAAATATTCTTCTGTTTTTTTAATTATAGCATGTTTATTCCTTCTATGAGTAAGTGTGGCAGTTTTACCCCACTGGGCAGCTAAACTCCACTACAATTGCTCTCTTACTCCCCCCTCTCAAAGGAAGAGGGGGAGAAAATATGATGGACAAGGACTCAAGGGTTGAGATAAAGAAAAGAAGGTTGCTCACCAATTACTGTCATGGGCAAAACACACTCAGCGTAGGGAGATTAGTATAATTTGTGACCTATCACTAACAGACTAGAACAGTGAGAAACTAAAAGCAAACTAAAAACACCTTCCCCTCATCCACCCTCTTCTACCTCCTCCCCCCGAGCAGAGCAGGGGAACAGGGAATGGGGGCTGTGGTCAGTCCATATCACTTCGTCTCCGATGCTCCTTCATGGTCACTCTCTGCCCCTGCTCCAGCATGGGTCCCCCACAGGTGGCAGCTCCCACCAGATCACCTGCTCCTGTGTGGGCTCATTACCAGGGGTTGCAGCTCCAGCCCGGAGCCGGCTCCTGTGGGGGCTCTCCATGGGCTGCATCCTCCTTCAGGCCACATCCACCTACTCCACCACGGTATCGTCAAGGGGCTGCAGCTGTAGGGGGACAGCCTGCTCCACCATGGTCCTCACCACAGACCTCAGGGGAACTTCTGCTGTGGCACCTGGAGCACTTCCTCCCCTTCCTTCTTCATTGACCTTGGTGTCTGCAGGGTTGTTTCTCACTCCTCTCTTTCTCCTATCTGCTGTTGTGCAGCAGTTTTTTTTCCGTTTCTTAAATCTCCTCTCCCAGAGATGCAACCAGCATCGCTCATTGGCTCAGCTTTGGCCAGCAACGGGTCCCTTTTGGAGCCAGTGGGAACTGGCTCTTATATAACGTGGGGTAGCTTCCAGGCTCTTCTCACAGAAGACGCCCCTGTGGCTCCCCTGCTACCAAACCTTTACCACGTAAACCCAATACAGTAAGATTGCCTGAGTAGCAAGCTTCAATAAAGAAAAATTCAGAACAAACATTCCTTTGTTGAGTGAAAAAGCTTTCTTAAAATCTTTCTTGTAGTAATGTTGCACTCCCAGAGAACAGAACCTTGAGATTCAGCAAGAGTACTTCTCAACAAACTGATGTAAAAGATTTCTGATCAATTAAATGTAGTTTACAGTATCAGTTGCATAAATTTGATCTTCTCAACTGTAAATGACATTTTTAAGCCAAATATTCACGATTCTAACTTGTTGAAATACAAAAACATTTCAAAGATTATTTTAATTGGGGAGGGGAGGATTAAATAGGAAAGGGAATTCACTTTTGCTTATTAAGCTGCATATTAAAAATCTTCTGAACTGATACAATGCATTTGCACCCTAGAATAATTCAGCTAAATATGCTTTAGTGGTTGCTATGGAACAGAGGAAGAAAGATCTCTTAATTTCAACTTTGTCTGTGAGGTAAGACAGACTGGCTTTCTAAATCCTAAAGTGTCCAAATCTGCTTTTATTTTTCCATACATATACAAGTTGATTTTTTTTTTTCCATTTTTCACCTGGTATAGATCACTTAAGACATAGCATTTACTGAAAGAAAAGAATAAAAAGGAGGTATTTGTTCCTTGATGTAGGTATGCATTTGAAATGTCTTACTAGCTTTGCCATGCCTTTGATCTCTTGGTTGGATATCTCTTTTCCTTAGAGTGCTCTTCACATTAGTATTTTTATAAAGACTCTGGGCAGGTGATGCTACTCTTTCTTTTTCCTATTGGAATTTTCAGCAGAAAACATGTTGTAATAGATATTTTATGGAATACATATACTTACATATGTATGTGTATGTATATGAGTATATGTCATAGAAAATTTTGGAAGAGACCTCAGGAGATCATCCAGACCAGCCTCCTAAAATAGGAAGGTTAATTTCAGAGTTAGATCATGTTGCTCATGGCCTGTCAAGTTAGGTTGTGAAAATCTCCTTTTCCACTACTTAACTACCTTCAATGTGAATTTTTGTTTTCTTCATATGTAGTCAGTATTTCCCTTGCTGCAGCCTGTGACTGTTAACTCTTTTGCTGTGTGTGCCTGAGAAGAGTTTGGTTCTGTCTTTTTAATAACGGTCACTTTAGATAGCCCAGTTTTAAGTATACACATATGGACATCTGCTTAATGATATAAACTGTTGCATAGAAGTGTTTTATAGAAGTTATTAAAACTGTCTCATTGGTGGAGAAATTATTAAATTTTCATTCTCTACCAGGTCATTTGCCATTCTTGGAAGTTTTTGTTTTTGTTTTTGTTTTTGTTTTCCCAAGCAGTTTTCTGTTTTCCTTGCTATGAACTTGGCAGATTTGACATCTGACAAAATCCTAAGTTCTTAAGATATCCAGAGGCAGTGCAAGCATCATAGAATTACAAAAAGTCTCCATCAGGAAAAAGGAAGGGTGCTGGCTTTTTTCTTTACAGCTTTCTTGGCTGTTCCACTCTTATCGGCAATTTGACTTGCTGTACATATTTAGATAACATTTGTATGAGTTGCTTCAGTTAATATTAAAACACAGAAGAAAAGTAAGAAGAAGGATTCATCCCTGAAAAAAATCATTACAGCATCTAAGCAGAACAATTACCCATGCAAAAAATTTGTGCAGTGTATACATTCACAACTTACAAATATACACCTTTATGACATCCAAACTGTAGTTCTAAAAAAAAATCAATCAAACACTGACAAAAATCTCTCTTGGAGGGGAGAAAGAAGAGAAAGATGGAGATTAAAGAAGGAATCAGCTTTTCTAACTTTGACAATGTAATCCTGAAAGGCTTTTTCATTAAAATAAATTAATTCTAAAAAGTTCTAGGCAGACATTACTTTTTGTCAGCCAGAGGGCCACAGTTCTACAACTGTGATCCTTTTTTTATTAACATCAAAGGGTCTTCATTTTTATCAAAATAGAAGATCTACAGTGTTTTGTTCTGTCCTCATAATTTCCTGTATTTTTAAAAGTATTTTTAAACTATGGTAAGGTGAGAACAAAGAATCCTCATTTTTATTCCAATTATTGGTATACAAAAGTTGTTTTTTAGTAAGGCTTTTCAAGAGCCAACTGCAAAGTTTAAAGTAAGGACATGAGAGACTTCAGAGATAGTGTGCTGTTTTACACTTGGGTTATACTCACGCTTTCTGAAGCTGCACATATGTTGAACTCATGTCCTGTAAAATGTTCACTGTAAAATAAAAACAAAAACAAAAACAAAAACAAAACAAAACAAAACAAAAAACAACAAAAAAAAACCCATACATATTTGTTTTATTATAACTAATGGCAAAAGTCAAGATATGTAGTCATTAATTGCAAATGTAGTGGCTACTGCCTAAAGCGGAACTCCAGTATCACTGACAAAACCCTTTTTCCAGGGAGAAGAGCAAATATTATTTACATCAATATAACTGTGTATTTTCACTCTGTTTTGTAAAGTTGAAAACTGTATTTCAGATATTATGTCTGCATAACTATTTCTGAACTGACTGCCTTTGATAGTAAAATTTTTTTCATCATCATTGATCCATTCAATGTTTAGAATATTTAATTTAGAATTTTCAATAAGACATTAAATGCCAATAATTTCTTATTCTTGTTGACTGATCAACAACAGAAAAAAAATAATCAAGTCAAATGGACAGAGCAAGTTTTAGGGAAGCTGAAGACTTTCCTGTAGAAGATTTTCAGCAGTGGAAATGGATGGAATTTTGTGGGAAGTGAAACTACATACTTCACATGGAACAAAATGTAAGAGCATACCACAAAGAAAAAAATGAGCCAGCAATCTCTTTTTAATCTAGGTACAGACCAAATATAGACCACTCTAAAATACTCTGGTGAAGGTTCTAAAATACAGTTTTGTGGTAAGCAAGGTGTGCCATGAAATAATTGGAGCCCAGAAATATTCAGCAGGACTAGATGCTGAAGTTAGGGTACAATTCCTCACTGCTAGGCAACCCACCGAAGCCTCTCAAAAAATAATGCGCTCGAAATAATCCTTCTGTTACGTTAACAGAGATAGCTGTTAAAGAATCTGAAATTGTGTTTGTTTTGATGGGTTAAAAAGGAGCAAACTATTTCCTATATAACAATACTCAATTCCTCTGAGGTACCTTGAGACACCAGCGCTGCTGTTGTCAGGAGTCCATTAGCTCTGGTTGTGATGCATCCTACGGCTCAGCTGTTTCCACCTGCTCTGGCTCTCTGCCTGAGGCTCTTAAAGCCTCTTGTAATTTTTCCCACATGGAATTTGGATGAAGTGTTGGCTGCTCCTTGCCAAATGCATCTGTGTGCATTGTAGACTTGATATGACCACAGGACCAATCTCTCAGGATACCACCTTTGCCTGTGACCATTGTTTCTCATTAAAAATATGAAAAGTCTGTTGCTGGGAGGCTGTGGCACCAAACACACAAGATATTTAGTTTTCTATTTCACCCTCTGCCACTTGATACATCTGGAGGTCCCAAATATTTCGTGTGGCTTTTCTCATGGTACAAGCATCCTTGTTTACATTCACTTGCTACTGAAAAAAATTATTATTGTGAAACCCCATGTTTCAGCTGTGCTGTATTGTATTTTGAGATCTGAATAAGACTGTGCAGCCTTTTTGGTATGTTTGTTATTCTGACACCAATCTTCAGTAACCCATTAGATTGGAGATAACAAAGACTATCTTTAATATTTTACAATAGATGTTCTGAAACATCTTGCAAATACTGCAAAAAACATTCCATAGCTATCTGATAGATGGGATATAGATGTACAACACGGTCTTTTTTTCTTCTAAATAAACAACAAATCTAAAAGATTGTGAACTTCANTTTTTTTTTTTTTTTTTTTGTAAAATATTCGGGTTTTCATACCTGCAAAGACAAACTTCACTCCAATTTCCCACATTTGACATCATATATTTATGCAAGTTCTGCAGTTCTGTAATGTCTGTTGAACTGTAGCCATTTGGACCCATGTTTTAGGCTCAGGCATCCATAATCCAACAATATTTATTGCATCTCTTTCATTTGCATCTTCTGGATTGTTGTAAAAAGCAAAGCTCTAGTAGTGCTCCAGTAGAGCTTTGCTCAGTACAACAATTCAAAAGACATCAAATGAAGGAAAATCTGTAGTAAAGGTTTTTCTCTCAGATTGATCATCTGTAAACTCTGTTTCAAAGTTATATTTAAGTATTCCACTTTTCAGTCAGTTTGAAGATAGTATAAAGATAATGCAGTGTGTGCTCTCTCTCCAAAAACTGTGAACCAGCACATAGACATAAAAGGCTTTTCTGAAGTCATTTATCATAATGGTGACTTCAGGACAAACAAGTGGTGCATTGGCAAATGGACTGACACTAAGAGTTGCAAGTTTTTTTTTCCCTCATGAAGAATCTCGGAAAAAGCCATTTCTTACCACTTCATGGTATTGCTTTTGTCAAATGGCCACTAGTGATTAACACAACATTTCAGAATTCCTTAAATATGAATATCCTATAGTGGCAACCAAAGCCTGTCTTTGAGTCATAATTTTGATCTAATATTTCATTAGGTTGCGTCATAAGGAGGGTGTGTACACTACTTCCCTTCAGCACAGCAAATGAGTACGTCACACCACGTACCTAGGTCATAGCTGTTCTGTCAAAAGATATATATGGAAGAGGGAACCCTATACCAAGTTGTATGTTTAATGTACCACTGTTAGGGCTTCATCTGTTTTCTGATAATTTAGACAAGTTAGGCAAACAGCTTTAAATTTTAAAATTCTGTTAATGCAATAATTGCCATTGCATTTCAATCTTCTGGTGGAGTACCTAATGAGGAACAAGCAGTCAAGATGATCTGTTGTCATATTTGTTTGGTTTTTGGAATGTAACCCTTGTCGTATGTGAGCAGAAGGAATCTCAGCAGCTCTGTGATGATTCAGATCCCCACCCTTTAGAGTCCTTTTTTTCTGATACTGTCAGCAAGTTATCTGTGGCTGTTTTGAATCTGTGTCTTCCACAGCAGGCTTTCAATTTTTGTGCAGCCAATGTGCAAATAAGCACTTTGTTGTGCTTATCCTTTTCTCAGTATTTTCTTTCAAAAGTACTTTCTCCGGGAAACAAATGATCCTCTCAGAATTGCTATGATTGTTGGTAACAAACAAACAAACAAAACAAAAACAATCAAACAAAAAAAAACCCTAGTCAATCTGAGCCTCCAGTCATAAAAGCTAAAGCTAACACAGAACTAAATAATGTAAGAACTTGGATGACTATGCTCAAAGATTTATTTATTTATTTATTTTTTCTTAGGAACTAACAGACAGCTGTTCAGGAAGTGTATGTGGGTCCATGAAGAGCTGCTCTTAGCAGTTGCAAAGACATGCAATTGAAATAGAGTTTCCAGTCAGGACATTGAATACAAAGAAAATGTCTGTAAATCTTCACAGGAATTCATGAAATGAATGTAATTGCAGAGAAATCATTTGGTCCAATTTCTACTTTTGTTTGAGACACTATTTGCTGCTCCCCCTTCCCCTTCTAGAATGACATGCCTGTGTCTCTGTAGAGACATCTGGACACCATTTTCCTTCAGCCTAGTTGTACCGATGGCTGTGTATGCTTCTCATGACCTCCAGCAATCTTTCCAAGCATAATAATGCCATACAGATAATTTTGGAGTCCAGTCTGCTTGCAGAGAATTGTGGACATCAGTCTTCAAAAGTACTGGTTGCAAAATACATATATACATAGCTTTTTTTACACTTATCAGACTAATTATTCTATAAGGTCTCTGTTCTCACATAAACCAACACAAATCCATTACCTTTAGACAGAATTAAATTCAGGAATGCAGTTGACACTGCTTATAGGACAGCTATAGCAAATAAAGAGACACTATCACATATTATTTCAATAGCCTGTTTTGGTGTGCACATGTGGGATGTTGAGGGGTTATTTTGTTTTTGTTTATTTGTTTTCAACAGTGTAGCAAAAAATAAAAATAAAAAAAAATAACAGTGCACTACTACAGAATGTCTGTGGCTGTAACTATTCATATCTAAGCCAGAACTCACTCTCCTGGAGACATCACATATTTTAGATTGGGATCTGTAGTAATACCAGAAGAAAATGTCCTTTCCACAAAGTTTGCATTTCTATGGCAAGATCATAATAATTTTCAGTTTTTGTGTAGATTCTCATCAACAGCAGAGTTTTCCTTGTTATGTTTCCCAATCTTGTAGCTTTACAAATGTAGCATCAATGACAATTTCTTTAGTTCCTACTCTAAGCCCCAATCTTTTCTGATGCCAGCCAAGTAGCAACGATTATAGTAGGTCTTATACACGCAATAAACGCTCCCTAAAGCATGGTGTTACTGTAGTCTAGTCATATATGTTCCACGACCATTGCATCTTCCCAAGTTGCATGGGAGAATCAGCTTCCTTAGAATAGTTTATCAGACCAGGTCTCTGTTGACAAAACTTTCAGCATTCAGCTAAGGCACGTCCTTCAGATGAGGGAAATAAAAATGAACAAGAATGAAACAATATTTAACACCAGCAAAGACGGAGTAGAGAGTACATGCTGGTTTCTGCTCCAAGACAATGTAAAACTAGCAAGACTCATTCCTCAAAAAGCTGTGTTGCAAATTACAAGGTCATTGTTCACCAACACTGCTCCAAGTACTCTAATGGATCGTAGGCATGCTTTGGAGCTGCAGAAATAGTATGTACTGATGTGGGAGACAGAGGGATTTCTTCTTTACCACCAATTTGTCCTGCCCAATGGAAGTGTGCACCAACTTCTGGTAATTTAAAGGACTGCACGGAAAAAAAAAAAAAAAAAAAAAAAAAAAAGATCACAACAGCCCAGCATGGCCCCAGGGGCAGGGTACACCACGACGCTACACACGTTCAGGGGCGTCCGGTTTTCCCTTCACTTCAGAACAAATAAGCAGTGCCCTCTACTGTCCAGCACCAATACTACAACACACACCTTACTCTAGGGATTAGTTTATAGACGTGAAAGTGATAATCCCAGTACAAGGGCATAGACTGTCTTTTCCTTTGCCCCTCGGTTTAACTACATATTTTCCAGGGAGTCAGATTTTCCTGTGCATCAGCAAAGGTTTTGCCAGATTTGACCCACATTACCAGATCATGTCAAAAGCCATAGAGTTTTGGATCTCACAGCCTCATCTGAGTCTAACATGAAGTAAATGTGTCTGGCACTAGTCTAAGGTTTTCTAACTTTTAAATGATCTCAAAATATTTTTTTTTAACGTGGTAACAATATTTAATGACTTATAACGTCATCCCAAACCCAGGAATCACTATCCTGATCTCTTTGCACTAAATACTCTCTAGCGTAAAAACCTCCTCTTTCTAGTATAGTAGAAGCAGCAAGAAATATGGCTCTCAGATACCTCATAATAGTAATCTTAATTATTTTCTCTGACTTCCTATGCTCAGCAGCAGTTCTGAAAATCATAATCCACAGTTAATTATTTTTGTTTTGTATTGATTAGACATACACAAAGTAGTTCTGGATTTAGCTCCATATCAAAGTTCACTTATCAAGTGGCCAAGGCAGCATATACAAGCATCTCGGCTTCTCCAGGTTTGCATTCTTTGTGTAGATCAGAGGTTTGTGCTTTCAGGATGGGTTGCCAGGACCCACATGACAATGACATTACTCTGTCAACTGGTTGATGTCAACTAAGACATATGTCTTTTCTGTAAGCATGTAAACTGTTTTTGCATCTGTATGTAGGCCAAAGTCTCCTTTTCCCCTGTAATGAATAGCTCTGCATTGTTTGTTATTATCCTTGACACAGGAATTTACGATCTGTAGTTTTCATTCCATAATTTTACAACAGTTTTGTCAACATCTTCATTAAAGATATTCATGGGAAACTTACTTTTATGTTTATTGCCATAGTATTTCCTAAGTGAGGCTCCTTAACCTTCACTTGCATAATTCTTAAGTTTTTTACCCATTTCAGTGGACATCTTTGCATAGCAACATGATTAGGTGCTGGTTCAGGTAAATAATTAGCCCTAATCAGTCATACATTTCTCTACATTTTTTAGTGTTCCACTGAAGCTTTGATCAACTTTGCTATTGGGTAGGAATGCCTTTTTGGTGGTCTCACTTTTCATTCTCCCATTCATTTCCCCGTATATGTTATTGCAGTCAGGTGAAGACTTGTACTTCAGATTGTCTTCATTCAGACTATCCATTTTACTCTCCCCGAAGGTGCCCCTAAACTATAGGCAATTTCACCTGTCCCACCTTTGGAGACCATAATATAAGTACCTTCTACAGCATTCACATTTTCTAGTGAAACATCTCAATTGTCAGCTGCAGCCTTATGACAGTAAGAACAAAGAGCATCTACCTGAGGATTAAAGAGAATGACACTCCATACCATCTTCCTTTCAAAGTCACTGGTAAAAACCTGCTGACACCTTTGGTATAGCAAAATATATTGTATCAGTTCTGAATGTTTTCCGGTTGGCAGTATAAGCAAATGAGCATTTCCGCATTTCCATGTTATGTACACATTGTTCTTGTCAATCTCAGTGTAAGTGAAGGCTTTCATCTCTCTCTCTCTTTTTTTTTTTTTTTTTTTTTTTTTTTTGGTGATTTGTCTGTTGTTGTTGCAGAAGACCTCCCGCAGATCCTGGGGGATCCTATGTCTTGAGACTCTGGTTCTTCAAGTGTGATTTCAAAAAACATTTTATTAGATTTAAGACCTCTAAAAGCATAGTGTGCCTTAATTTGTCAGATTATCCCAATTAATCTTATTTCCAAAGTAATGGATTGACTTAATGCTAAAAAAAGAGAAAAGACATGTATTAAGCAAGACTTAAAGTTAAAATTTTAGATGTAAATTGGTAAACAAAAAGTATATAAAACACAATTCCTTGCTTGTATTGTACAAGACTCTTTTCAAGATGGCTCAGCATATCTCATCTAAAATTCCTCCAGTATGTCCTACCTTCAAAAACTGTGGCATCCAGCATTCACAGAATCATCCTTCCTGCCATGAAGCATTGATGGTTTCCTTTTGCTATACAATATGATATCTAGAATTAGAAATAGATCTGGATGTAATATTTTAAAAAGTGAGATTACTATATTAACACTGTGGTTTCCTGTGTTTTCTATTCTGTTTCTAATAATCCTTCACATCTCAGGCATCTATTTGTCAGATGAACCGAACATTAAGCTGATGTTTCCAAAGCACTATCCACAATATCTCTCAGACTTCCTTCTTTAGTGGTACTAATTTCAGGTCACTCACTCTCTATGTACAGTTAGGCTTATTTTTTCTCGTATAATTTACTATTCATTTATCAGTATTTTATTTATAATTTTACCAGTCATTCAGTATAATGAGATCTTCTGAAACTGAGACCTTTGTTATTCCTTTTCCTAGCTCATTTATGAGTAAATTGAACAACACAGATCTCTTCACAGATTCTTGCTGTCTTCCCCCCTGTACTTTAAAGATTAACAATTCATACTCTATTTCCTAACCTTTAGCCATTCATTAATCCATAATTGAGCTTCCCATTTATCTCATGACAAATTAATTTCATTGACAGGCTTTGGTGAAAAATCTTGTGAAATTTTTGAAAATTCTACCATATCAACAGCTTCACCTCTTCCACGATTTGCAGTGGTTTCTTCAAAGAGGTCTATTAGATTTGTGAAGTGTGATTTCTCATGACGAAGACCATCTTCATTCTCATCTAGCTATCCATATTTCTTCTCAGTTCTAGTTTAGAGAATTTAGACTTACTGTTGCCTAAATCACTCTTTGAGTCCCTTTTAATAATTGCTTGTCAATTTCCATTTGTATTTTCTCCCTGTACCATTCTGCTGGTAGGGGGAGTGAGAGAACAGCTGGGTGAGAGTTTGGCTGTTAGCCAAGGCTAATCCACCACAATTTTTCTTAAGCTGGTTTTATTTGTCTCAGATAGAAAACTACTTAATAAAACACCTGCTTTCTTAATGAGTAGACACTGCTTCCAAACAAACTGTCCTGTCCTGCTGTCCTCATCTTTGGTGACTTTCTTCCCTTCCCACCAATCTCTCCCTACAAGCATTGGTGACAGAGTTGAGGCTCATGGGCAATTTGTGTAATGCTTAGTTCTGTGGTTCTGTGTAGCTAGTGAGTCTCCCTTGTCTAAAATGGAAGCTGGTCAGGAGTCTGAGGCTTCAGGGAATATATTAACATCCTCTATCTCCTATGCTGTCTAGGAACTAATCACAACCTACTTTCATGATAACTTATTTGAAGTGGTTCAGTGGCATATATATATATATATATATATAACAGTAGAAAGCAGCTGAAGAAAACCATCTCTAACATTATGTGCCACTTCTTTAAAGAGATGCTGAAAATTTTAAGTGACTATAAACAACAGATTTAAAATGTAGTTCGGTTCGTCAGCTACAAGAACAGAGTAAGGTCTAACTAACTGAGTGGAATTATGTTTGGAAGTGTGGCATTGGTATTCTGGTAGTATTGCCCATGTAAATGTGATGGACCACAAGAATTAAAATATTTGACAACCAGAATAAAAGAAGGTGTCAGCAGTACTGCATACAGTGAAGAAAGATGCTTTAAGTATAAGTTCCTTGAAAAACAGCTTTCTTTTGCCTTTGCACATAACTTTGAATACACTATGAGTATCAGAGAGCTTATACTTTAGTTAGAAGCTACTGACCTAGTGAAACTGCCCAAAGCAAACCAAAATGGAAATCTGTCCTTGACTAGATATTACAGGTATCTTATTTTTTGTTCAGAGTCAATTGTATTTTCTACAGTATCAGTCTTGCAGAGCATTTCCTGCTATTAGGAAGCTCCATAGAAAGATAGATATTTTCTATGGCCAAGTAATGTTACAGATTTCTGGCCTCTCTTAACAATGTATCCAGTGGTTTGGCACAGCACAGCAGATGAAGCTCTTCCAAATCTGTTAAATTATTAGTTGCTCACTTGAGATGTTAGCTATCAGACCTCAAAACTATTGTACACTTAGCAGCCACTTCCGTCTATTTACTGACTATAAGAGGTACCTAACAGCAAAAGAGCAGTAGTAATAGGACAATATTACATGTTCAGAGAAGTGGGTTTTGTATATGTGGCTCTGTGACAGCCATTAAGGTGTTGTGGAGAAAGAATAGAGAAACTACTCATGAGTAGCTAATTAATTAAGGAATAAAGCAAGAGAGGCATTCAGGCAAAAGGTTAAACTGCCTAGGAAGCTGAAGATTGCTCTTAAGGAGCTGAGCTGCAGAAGAAATCTCCTGAAGGAGGAAGAATGAGATGACTGAGAGGAAAAGAGACACGGTTAACATATTCAAATAATCACAACTGAATTTCTGAAGAGTGCATCTTTTTAACATTTAGAGAGAAGAACACTAAAATAATAAAATATTGTAAAAGAAACTCTTTCTAATAACCAGTTTAGATTTTCAAGTAATAACAGTCAAGTTCTGAAAGATCTTTTTTTTCATAGTGTGAAGTATTTTTCAATAAATAGTTATTAAACTGCAGAGGTTCAGATACATTATAGCTAGGAATCTTAAGACTTATCTGCTTAAGTCAAACTAAACATTAGTAACTATTTTCCTTTAAATCAGTCATTACCACCTTTATGATTCTATAAACGAGTAGCAGCTCCAGCTCCCAAAACTACAAATATGCTTGACCTTGCAGTTTTTATCACTCTGAAATAGGAAAAGTCGCCACTGATTTCAAATGCAATGGAAGGAGGTCATCAATCCTATAGTTTCAGTCGAATAATTCTGTTCTATATACCACTAGACCAGTTCTTTCATCCTGCTAAAATCTCAGAGTGATTTGATTATAGAAGCTATAAAATGTAAATATTATGGGCTGATGTCAGAAACCTTTGTAGGAACAGATAACACCAAAAGAGCTGACCTTGCGACTACAACATTCTTAATCTTTAAGAACATCTTTTTTTCTTATATCAGTTGTTTTCACATAAACCTTAGTTTTGTGTCATCAAAAACAGCTGAACAACGTTGTTTTGAATGTTTAAGTACAGTTCAATAAGGGAATAAAAGAAAATACAAAATATCGATGTGTTGTAAATATTTAAATATGATTTAAAAAATTTTACATTTTCATCATGTAATAATGCTTCTATTAAACCAACTTATTTATATAGAAATCATATGAATGACATACCCAATTAACATGGACAGTTGGTGTATATTTTACTAGACAAGATTTTTCAGTTATTTCTCATTTGAAGTGCCAAAATCTGTCATGTATTCATTTCATGTATTTGGGAAATTGTTCTTTTGACTGTACATACATGTATATTATACTACAGGAACTGAAAGCAGGTATTTAAGACTGACTTCTTCTGCTGAACCAACTAAAGATGATTCTGATGTGTACATTTCATCAAACGAGAAAATCAACCAGCCTGAATAAGGTAATGTTGCTTAGAAGTACATGCTTAGAGAAGACAGATAATAAATGAAGGTCCTCACAGTGCAAGATGGTTATAACAGTTCTAGAAGTTTACCCCGGTTTGCTTTGTTGCTTTTGTTTTTGTTTTTGTTTTTGTTTTGTTTTGTTTTTGCTGTTTCAATTTTTCTACGCTCATATTATCTTCTCTGCTTTGTTTAATATATTTACTTCAAATTTTTGAGCTCTTCAATACTGAAATATGAGAAGACATTAAAATTATTTAAGATTCAGCCATTAAACATACAGTAAGGTTTCACAGGTTCTTGTCCTAGAAATAAAATGTTAGCTGTCTCTTGTCAGTTAGTCTTTGATGTTTTACACACATACACAGAATAATAAAGATGTATTGATTGACTTCTGTTGAGGTTAACTTTAAGATTTGTTGCACTGAACAGTGAGCACTGACTTAGCCAAGATGAGGAAGGAGAATCAATCTCTGACTTCTGCCACATTATCAAGACATTTCTAGATAAGTATAGAATTTACTTATAAACATACTTGGAACTCAGTTTTATAATGAATGAAAATCAAGAAGTGGAAATATAACATTTTTTTTTCTACCAGTTTAAAGAAAGGAGTAAAGATGCTTATATCCTAATGAATGGCTTGCAAAGGATGAATTTTGTTTCAGTGAAACTGAATATTTGTGTGTGATTGTCATCCCAAAAATTATGGTTTTGGCCTTCGAAAATGCAAAAGTGAAACTTATCACTATACTATT
>VXAL01019648.1:0-43981 GCA_013399475.1 Chauna torquata | reverse complement strand
ACCATGCCCCACGGTTCAGTGCCTAGCTCCCTCCCAGCCCTCTTCAGGCAGACTTAGCAGGCTCCCCCGGCTTGCCCAGGAGCCTCCTGTGCTGTGCTGGGGTCCCGCGATCGGCCGCTTTCCGCTCTGAGAGCAGCGGCTGGGGTTGGGAGGGGGCTAGGGTGGGGGGTATGCTGGGGGCTTCTCCCAAACCTCTCTGTAGGAGCGCTCCTGGTGCCGCCGCTGCCTCCTGCATCTGGCAGCCACGCGCTGCAATGTCAGAGGGAGAGAGGAAACCACGAGCGGAGCAGCGGGCTGGGGATGGAAATTTGGGCTTGGCCCCACTGGCTCAGCCCGCAGGGACCTCAGCACCCCCTCCCTGGTGTGGGAGCACCCACAGGGGCAAGGACGGTGAACAGGAGAGGGAGAGACGGAGCTGGAAATGCTCCAGAGCTGGGTGGCTGCCTGCGAGCAGCCGGCAACCTCGCTGCTCCTCCAGTCGAAGCCACATTCCTCCCTTCACCCAGCGTGCCGCAGTCCAGCGAGTGTGTGCACGAGTGCACACGTCCTCCAAGAGCCCCAGCCGGTGGCCAAGAGGCTCCAGATGTTGGAGGAGCCATGCACAGCTGCCGGCCAGCAGCAGCAGAGGGGGGAAAAGAAACAAATCATTGACACCGTCTCCTCTCTCCTCTCCTCTCCTCTCCTCTCCTCTCCTCTCCTCTCCGTGCCGGTGACACCTGACCACAGCACAGCAGCAGGATGTCTCTGTCCCCCCTCCATCCTCCTCGGTACATCCTTGTTCCCCAAATCTTCCTGATGGGTTGAGGAAATCACCCCCACACCTGTGCTGCTTGCTACTCAAACTCTCGCTCACCTTTTGGGGGCTGCTTCCCCCCCCGCCCCAGCTTCTCCCATGCTGCTGCCCACATGCTGGTGGGAGCAGAAATTGTCCCCAAGCCCCACGCCACCTCCGCGCGTGCTGCCAAGTCCCTGCTCCCAGCTGCTGCTTGCTCCACAAACCCTGCCCCATCCCGCGTCTCGCCCCAGGAAGGGCGGATCGGCCCCATATGCCTCCCGGCCACCCCCCGCGTGGCCAGGGGAAGAGAAAATCTCCCCAAATAACGGGATGGGAGCCCCGTGAGCTGGGCTGTGGCGCTGCACGGGGCCTGCCTGGTTGATGAGAGCATGGAGCAGGAATGCCAGGTATTTCCTCCTGCTCCCAGCGCTGAGCAGCCCCAGGTAAGGGGAAAGGGCAGAGAAGGGATCAGTGCGGTTTCCCCACATCAGCTTGCACTGGGGAGCTCGGGGCAGCCTCCAAATCACAAGCAAAGCTGCAGGGCTGGAAGCAGGACTGTCTCTCGCAGGTGAGATGCAGGTCTCATGCTGTCAGCCCAAGTGGGAAAGGAAACAGAGAAAAAAGCCTGCATGAATTGCAGAAGGTTTTATTCAAAGATTAGACTGGTCTAAAGCTTTCTGAAGTGTGGGAGCTGGGAAGGAGTTCCCTCAGAGGTGGCCACTACTCCTAGGCTCTGTATTTAAAATGAAAGCATTTCCTGGGCCATCAACCCAGGGGAGGGTTTTGCAGAGGCACTGGAAACATGGGGGTCCCCGAACCTTCCAGTGCAACCTCCTTCTTGGCAGCGGTGGCCACCCCATGTGGGAGAAGCCCAGGGATGGAGATGAGTACCCCCCTGAAAGCAAAGGGGGGATGCAGGGATGGAGGGACACCCGCCCCCCAAAGTTGAATCCAGGTCACGGTCTCACTGCCCCTTGCTTTTGTCTCTTCTTCTTTGCACGGCTTGCGGCTGAAACTCTAAACCAGCTCATCTGGCCGTGCGGCCGATGGGGAGCGGGACTGCAGAGCGCGGTCTTGGCACAAACCCCGCGTTGGCTCTGCATCACCCCCGGTCATTTGCGCATGGTGGAAAAGCACAGTAAAGCTTTTGCTTCCCAGTTTGTGCGAGCATCGCTGCCATTTCCATAGGGGACGGTGAGCAGGAAGCCGGCAGCGGCGGCTTTGCAGGCTGGGGCGGTTTGCAGAGGGCTGGCGTGGGGCAGGAGGGAGCTGCGGGGTGGATCTGCGCACGCAGCCTTCAGCCGGCTGGGAGCGAGGGCAGCGCGCTTTTGCACGCGCAGCCACCACCAACGTGCAGCTCAGCTTCGAGCACCAGCAAAAACACGAGTGTCATCATGCCTACGGCTGCTGCACAGCGTGGCCAGGGTGGGCTTCAGCTTGCAAATGTCCTCTGGTCCTCCCAGCCCTCCCAGTTTTCCCGGGCCAGCGTTTCCCAGTGTTAGGTGTGCAAACGCAGCGCTCCCCTGCAGCTGCACAGCAGATGGGCGGTTTGCTCACTTGTCTGGCAATGCTCCGGTCTGCCTGCAAGCACTCCCCGATTACACGTGCTCTTCCGAAATTCAACCAAGAGGCAAAATAAAAGAGCGGTTCTGTCCTTCCCCTTACCAAACTCCGAGGCTGAGGCATCATCACCGCTACGCTCATACCCAGGGATGGGGGCAGATCCCAGTTTCACTAGCTACTCAAAGAAGATTATGAAATGGAAATTAAAGGGAATGGAGCAAAACAAGAAGACAACCCCAAACTTAAAATCTGTTATTTTGCTTTTACCTTCTTCCTCCTTATGTTTGTTTTTGAGCATCAGCAGGGGATCTGGCCATGCCAGCTATGTGAGGTTGGGGTTAAATTAACAGAAATGCCAGCTGCTTTCCATGAAGAATATTAAGTTTTTCCTAAAAATTTGCAGCTGAAGCTTGTGGGTTTGGGAAATTCCCCCAATCCCTTCAGGCAGCTCTGCAGCCCAGGGCACCCTCACCTCCCCTGGGAACACTCCTGTGTCTGTGGGTGCTCCGCACGTTGCAATGCCCCGGTGGATGGCGCTGGAGCTGTTTGCCTTGGGCTCCCCAGGACGCAGCCCCTGGCAGCTCCCCCGCTTCGGCTTTCCCTAACCTCATGCTTCGCCTCTTGACAATCCCCATTTTTATCCTTTCCCAGACTTGCTTCTTCCCAGGTGCCAAATCTGCCCACTGCAGGATGCACCCAGGGTCTCTGTACTTGTATCCAGCTCCTCCCCACCAGGCAGAGCTCAGTGGGGCCAGACCCTGCAGCTCTGCCCCATGCCCGTGGTACGGCTGCATCCCCCTCCCCGGCTCCTCCGCCAGAGCCGCAGCCTCCCCTGCGCCCCGCTGTTATCCGATATCGCCGTCTCCACTCCGGGCTCCTCAAAGACCTTTTTCTGCCGCTTGTCTTTTCTAATTTGGCTCTTCGGATGCCGGATGTGGGTGCAGCCCGCGCGTGCGGCCCCTGCTGCCTCAGCCGTGCCTTGGAGCCGCTGGCAGCAGCCCCGGCAGGGATGCTCTCCATCGCTCCCACGGATCTCTCCAGCCCGGCCAGCTCTGCGGCTCGACGGAGCTTCAAATCCTGCTGCGAGCCCAGCGGTGATGATCCAGCGCCGTTCAGCTGAGACTGAATGGGGTCTTGGCCACCTGGTGTGGCCCATTGGAAGGGACAGGGAGCCCCCAGTGCACCCACCCTGCCTGGACCCCCGGGCCCCGGCTCCTGCAATGTATGGGGCCATTGGGGTGTCTGTGTTGACCCCCCACCTTTTTGGCACGAAGAGCCTTCCCTCCTCGCAGCCAGGGTGCGGGGTGGCTCCTGGCCGAGCAAAGAGCGTCCCTTGTGAGCTGGTGCAGGGCCCCTCAGCAGGGACAGGATCCGTCCCCTCTTCTCTTGGCCTCTGGAATGGAGCACCATGGGGATGCCTGGTAATTATACAGCTTGCTGAAGTGTTGTAATTAGGGTATTGAATCATTTGGCAGCAGAAAAAAAGAGGATGCAAAGCAGAGGAGAGGGTGCTGGTGCTGCAGATGGGCACGGAGGTCCAGGAGCGGTGGGAGCCCTGGGGACCGGATTCATGGGGCGGGGAGGGGGCTTCGCCAGGTGTCCCAGCTCCGCGGCACCAGGAGGGAAGCAGGGAGGACAGGGGTTGTCCCTGTGCTTCAGGAGATGGGGAGGGATGGTTGTCCTTTTTTTTTTTCCTAACAAAAATCAGGTACCTGCCAGGAAAAAAATAAAGCGTATTTTCCATTGTTTCTTGGCTGTGGAAGTTGAGCTGTGACAGCCATGGAAAAAGGGAGGGATTAGGTACTATCCCAGGAAGTAAATAAATAAATACGGGGGTGGGGAGCTGGGGGGAAGACCCTGGAGCAAAACACAAGCCCCCGCTGCCGTTGTCCGAACCGAACGCTCCGCGTGCTGCCCCTGAAGCCTCTGCGACGCGTCAGGGAAGAGGCTGCTCCAAGCCATACGGTGTCCCACTGTGTGCTGGAATGAGAAGTACGCTCCTAACCACGGCGAGAGACTCTGGGAGCAATAAAAACCGGCTTCTCCCCCCCTCCCCCTTTTATTCATGTGCTGCATTTCCTACAATCTGATTTCTTCCCTCCATCAAGTCCAGGTTTCACGTTCCCGAGCATCGGGCTGCGGTTTGAGAGGAGCAGTGGAAACTCCCTTGCGTGGAAAGGTGCCAAAGACAGGGGGTGCAGGAGGGGAAGGGGGAGAAGACGAGGGGCCGCTCTCGCTGGGGATGTGGAGGCTCACAGGGGCGAGGACCTGGAAGCCCTGCGCTCTGCTCTGCACCATGCGGGTTCCTCGTTGCCTCTGACCTGTCTGAGGCTGATGGTGATGATGCAAGGGGACGGGACCCTTAGCATGAAGCCCAGCCCGCTGTGCACCCTGCCCTGTGCCCAGGGGGATGGCACCTCCGAGGGTCCCATCAACCTGAGGCCACCCTGGCCCCACGGGCGACCCACGGGAGGGTGGGAGCAGGGTCTGCTGGTACCCAGTCCCACTGCCTGCAACCCCTGCCTGTGGACATCGCATGGGGCACTTCCCTGCCTGGCTGATCGCCACCGCGTTGGCCTTTGTGAGACATCTGGGGAGAAGCGAGAGTGCCTCTCCCTGCTCCTGAGTGAGATCTGTATTTACAGGGACCTCAAATATTTATCTAAAGCACAGGGCTCCAGCAGGGACATCGGCACAGGGCAGCCGGGTCCCTTCCACATACTCACTCCATCTCCTGCTGTTTATCCATTCCCTGAGAATTCTCCCTCTGGGTTTTGGGTTACTCCTGCAAGAGCCCCGTAGCACCTCTCCTTCCTCTTACCGGGGCTGCACTGATCTTCAAAACAAGGAAAAGCACAGGGATCTCCAGCTCTTCCTTTCACTGGGGAGCTTTGAAGCGATTTGGACAAAACCTTGAACGCCGCACTCTTTCATCTGCCTCTCACTCTTGGAGGTTTAATCCAGTGCCTGCCAGGAAAGCGTGCTCCACATCCCCTCTTTGCCTGGCATCATCCTGGGGCTCCTTCACGCTCCTCAGCCTGGCTCTTGGCTCTGGGAAAGCCACTTTGACCCAGGGCCTGCTTTCCAATTAGCAAAGTATTATTTCCAGCCCTTTGCAGTGCCAAAACAAGCAGGGCTTTTCTGATTGCTGCTCCCTTTGTGGCAGCTGCCAGGGCTTTGTTTTCTGACAGCTTCACAAGGGACGAGTTGTCAACCCGAGTCCAGCTGCTGGGTTTGTGGCTGGAAATGGCATCGCTGATCCCTTGCGTGACGGAGAGGCGTGCAGGGGTAGAGGAGGGGGCTCACGCCTTCTCCCATTCTGGTTTTTCTTCCCTCCTCTTTGAATACTTCTCTGCACCAAGGCAAAGGCAATGGGCAGGTACAGGAGGGGCCAGCAAAGTGTCAGAAGGGACATAACTGGGGGGACGCCCCCTGCACTGCCCGGATGGGGAGGAGGAGGTGAAGATGCTCCATGCAAATGGGCTCTCCTGCTGTGCCTGCGATGGGGCTCTCAAAGGACAGGTTTCAGCTCAGACCCACCGCACAAGAGCTGTTTGCCAAAACCCCGTGGAGGTCCTAGGAAGGTCCTGTCTGCTGTTTTCCTCTGAACAACCCGTATTTCTCACAGTTCCCCAGGTTCCCGGGGCACAGCTGTGACTCAGGTCCATCCCAGCCCTGACAGCAGTGCCTGGTCCAGGTGGAGCAGTGCAAAACAGTCCAACGTGCCACGGGAAGCACAATGGGCTTCAGGAAAATTACCTTGCTAGAAGTGTCCAGCGGCACTGCAATGTCCAGCTCAGTCAGGCTGCCCAGGGCACATCGGGGACATCTCCCGAGCGGCCCACGGCTGCTGGTGGGCACCAGCCGGGAGATACAGGGGCAGGACCAGAGGCTGGTGTGGAGCTGGTCATGGGCTCGTTAGGAATTAATTCCCAAATGAGTTCTGAACTGGATCCTGCTTCCATTACCCACGTGCTGTCCGAGAGCGGCTCAGCCTGGCAAGATGCAGGCTGTACCAGCTCACCACATCCCATGCTCTCATCAGATAAAATATCCAGCGAGAAGAAAAAATGTGTTTCTGGATTAGGTTCTGGCGTGAATAAACACTCGTGCTATAATTTGCCAGTCCTTCAGGAACTGCAAGCATTTTCCCAGTGTCAAATATTCATACAGAGCATGTACACATAATGACAACGATTATGTCAGATATTACAATGAGCAGAGCTCTGGGCTTTTGTTCATAACAATAGCTGCAAATCAGTGTTTTCACTTCTTGTTCTGCTTGCTAGATTCCTCGTGCTGCAGCGCTTTGAGGCCAAAAGCTGTGTTTGCGGACGTGGAGGTACGCCCTGTCTGGACAAAGACAGCATCCTACCAGCACCTTCCTTGCAATGTGACCAAAAGGTATGTCCCCACGCTGTGGCAGAGGGGCCCCAGGGCTGGGAGAGAGGTGTGGGGTGCGTGGGCTCCTGGTCCCACCTGCCATGGGTCAGGCAGCTCTGGCCCCAGCACCTCCTGCAGCTCTCCGGGATGGAAAGCATCGCAGCAGAGGACGCGGCATCGCACTTCTCCCAGCAGGAGGAAGGCGGCAGCCCGTGGCCGTGCCATCAGGGAGAGCAACGCCTTCCTGGGGCCGGGGGGCTCCTCCTGCCTCCCCACGCCTGCGGGACGGATCTGGGCCAGGAGGTGGAGGTGGCTGGGGAGCTGGGCTGTGATGAGCAGCCAGCGAGCCCTGATTCCCATTAGAGCACTTTGGGGATCACCCTCTGCTCGCATGAACGTGGCAGGCAGGGGGAAAGCCTGGCGCTTGCAGAAATATTTCTTTTTCCTCGCTCCAGGTCCAGATGCTGCTCTTCAGGGACTCCATTGACCAGGCAGGAGCTGTCTACTGGGAGCACAGGAAAGCACCAGGTCCAGCAACTTGGCTACTTCTCCAGCAAGAACAATAACATCCACAGGCTGAGGGTGAGAAGAGCGCTGGTGGGAAACAGCAAGGCGAATGCAGACTGAAGCTAATTTGATCCTCTGTTTTTTTCTCCAGACTGCTGTATTTGTTCACTGTCTTTCTTTGATAAAATTGGTAGAAAATCAGCGGCAACGTAGACTGAGCCAATGCAAAGAGAGGGGTAGAAAGAGCGTGAGAGAGAAAGCAGCACCAGCAGATGCAGAGGGACCATGCAAGAGGGATGAACGCAGGAACTGCACTCAGTTCAAGGGCCCTTCTCCCGATCAGCCTGCGTTTCTGCTCCTTTTGTGCAGGACTTTCCCATTAATGTCCAGTGTTTGTAAATTAAAAAAAAAAAAAAAGAGAGAGAGATGGAAAATAAAGACCTTTTGTTTTCAAGGCTTGAAGCAGCTGGACAACATCTCCCAAGATGATGGCTGCAAAGGCGAAGCCAAGAGCAGACACCAGTTTCATGTCAGCCCTGAGCAGAATTTTGGAAACCATGTCCTTTCCTTGTCTCTCACTCAGTCTTCTTCCACCTTCCTGCAGCTTGTCAGGAGTTGCCCATTTGGGGTGCGTGTGGGGTACCTGCCCTTACAGCAGGTGGGAAGCAGGAGGATATCAAGACTGCTTTGGTCTGAGCCAGAGGCTGCACAGTGGGAGAGATTCTCCAAACAAAAGAAAGAAAAAAAGAGAGCAAAGAGCATTCCTACAAAATTCCAGCAGTTCTTATTGTAGGTGGAACTGGTAGCCCCACAAGGCTCTGGCTTCGTTTGCTTTTAACTTTGCCGAACTCTGTCCACTTGGGCTGAGCTTTTGTAGACTAGCTTCATGTTAGCTAGAATAGTATCACCATTTGCAAGGACCAGGCTACGGGAAAAGAGGGGCGTTATCTGTAAGACAGCTCTAGCAACCTTCTGCTGTGGCAGGGAGATGTGCTTCACGCAAAAATGTGTATTCTGGCGACAACGTGAAAACCTGCCCAGATGTGGCCAGGTTATAACCTCTGGAAAGGTGCTTTCTGGCTGCTACATACGGCAACAAAGAGGAGAGGCTGGATTTAAATTCACATCTTTTACAGCCCAGTGCAAAAGGAAATGGGTGCAGCCTTGCTCCAGGGCACCGAAAGCGTTAATGCTGAGCGCAGCCCCCCAGCCCCCCGTACAGAAAGCAGAGCTTTTCCTGGGATGTGGCAACACAACCGCTAAAATCCACACAGCAATTCACCGTTCCAGTCCAAGACAGGGCATCTGCTTTCTTTCTGCTCGCTCTCCGTGCTGGGGAATCGCATGCCAGGAACGAGCCCAACCAACGCCGCTCTCCCAGCCCCGCGCAGAGCGCGGCCGGACCCAGCGCCAGACCCGCGCTCTCCGAGCGCCGCAGTGTCCTCCCCTGCCAAGAACTTGTAGGAAAGTGTTTGCAATAATCAGTCACTCTGCTCTTTCACTGCTTGCCAGAACAGCTTTTACCCTGTGGCCGTGCGGGGATTTGCTCTTCAGACGTGTCCAGGTACGGTTTAAAGCCCGCTTGCTGCTCTGCTCCTGGGGCTGTGCTCGCCGTGCTGGGGCAGGCTTTTCTCCCTGTGCTGGGGCAGACGTGGAACCCCAAAGCTTTCCTCCCTGCAGGGCAGGACCTGCTGCTGAGCGGCTGCGGTTGGGGCCAGATGCTGGCCAGGGCGCTGCGGCCACGCTGGCGATGGAGCTGGCTGCCAGCACTGAACAGCAGCAACAGGCACGGGGTCCTTGGGCTGGCATCCCAATGCAGCAACAAAACCCCTCGTCTTATGTGGGTGTCTCAACACCAGCCCTCCTCGCGGCAGCTGGGATCTGTCCCCCTCCAGCTCCACCTATCATTTCAGAAACTCACTTTCTTGCAGATAGATCAGCAGCGAGGAAGGGAGTTTCTGTCATTCCTGCGCCGATCCATTTCTGACACGTGGAAGAGACTGGGTGGCCAAATCCCTCCTTGCTGCCGCTGCCTGGGGTCTGCTAACATCAGGCGAAGCCTCCTCAGCCCTCTAGGCTGGGATCTGCAGGCAGTCGGCACGTGGCCTGGATGGCCGAGGAGCTCGGGGGGAGCCAGGACCGCAGCCACGATGCCAGAGAAAATCGCACAGCTAAAAGCCTGCGGAAGGAACGAGCGGTGAATGCTCAAATCGGATCCTGGCCGCGGCACCCGAGCCAGCCCCTCACCCTGCCCGGGAGCACCGAGGCCTCCGTAGCAACCTCACCTCAATATTTAGCACCATGCACACGTGCCCAAGCAGCCTTCCAGGGATGCTTCCAGCAGGCTGGAGCATCACTGCCGAGCCGGTTCCACCACTGAGTTACCACCAGCTGAAGATTTCCTCTGCTTCTCCCAGATGAGCCCTTGTGGGCTTGCCAGGGCCTGGTCTGCTCGGTGCTGGTTGAGCTCATGGCCAGCGTGGTGCCTCCAGGAGAAACAAGGCTAGATGGCCCACCATGGTAGGGAAAGCCCAAGTCCAGAGGATAGAGGCCATCCTTCATAGCCACGAGATGGAGAGGAAGGCGATGCGCTTGGAGAAGCAATTTGCAAAGGGGTGAATGACAACATCAGGCAGGAAAGCCTCCGTGCCATCGCTGCTGTGACCTGGGGAAGGATAGAGGAATTGGTGAGGAGTGCCAGGAGCAGAGCGGAGACCTGGGGAAGGTCTGTGGACAGACTGCACCATGCACCAACGGGACCTGAGGGAGAGAAAGGCATGGCCTGGAGACTGGCTGCTCCAGGATGATGGGCAGTACTGCCTGGGCTTGCAAGAGCTGGTGCAGCAGAGACTGCAGAGAAAGTCAGCAGACAGAGAGGTGCAGGGCGCGGAAGCTCAGCACTTGGACTCCCGAGGGGCAGAGTGCGTGGTGTAAGACGAGGACATCTCTTGATGCAAAAGATCATGATGCAAAAGTTACAAGCGATGACAAAAACCAGCTGGGGCTCTCAATCAGGATGGGGCAGAGAGGAGATGGGGTGATGTGCTGGGGAGATGTGTGGCCATGAAGTACTTCCAGTGTAAGGACTTAGGTGGGACAGGATGGTTTTTTTGGTTGGTAAGTGAAAGACTGTTCAGTGAAAGTGAGAGCAGCAGCATGGAGACGGTCAGACCCTGGCCCCCAGTTCAGAGAGGTGAACAGAGCCCACGGCTTGCTACCCCTTAATGACACAAACAACCACAGTTTCAGCTGGCCCTGGCCCTCTGGTACCTCTGCGGTGTCCAGCTTTTGATGGGCTCCTCCCTGCGTGCAGAGACGCTCTGTAGACAGGCTGCTCTCCACTCCTACGAGATAACAGTCTCCTAACAAAATGAGATTTGGGGTGCAGACTGCCCAATGCTCTTGATCCCAGGGGCTGTGTGAAGCCTACCTCAGAGCTTGGGACCCGGTGAACCCTTCAGCTTTGCCTGCAGCCCTGCACCTGCCTTCAGCCTGAAACCTTCCCCTCGGTGCCCCTGAGCTTCAGGGCGGAGGCACGGCGTGTGCATGGAGAGGAAACAACCCTGCTCCGAGCAGGCAGAGGGGGGGTGTTTTATGAGAAGCAGTTACAGCCGTTCTTAGAGGACTTTGGCTCCGAGCCCCCCTGCCACATTCTTAGGAGAGATCATATCAAAAACTATTTTTACTAAAAATGTAGTGGTAACAGGCTCCAGATGTCTGTTGTTATGTAATAGGGTTTGTTTTAATGGATCCGACTTCCAGATGTGCTGCTTGGACTCGAGGCGTCTGCTTGATCCTCTGCGGAGCAGAGGGAGCAGCCAGCCCCCGAGCCGCTCTGCACCGGGCGAGAGGGGCAGCTGCCTCCGTCGGGGACGGCATCTTCCCAGAGCATTGCTTTTCGTTATCTTTCTTTCCAGCACAGCTTTAGTCATCCTGGGCAGCCGTCTTGGGTCCCACATTTCATTTTTGGAGGTCAGTAAGAAGGGTCGCTGAGTGCTGGTTTGCTCAGCAGTGCATGAGAAAGAGGACTGGTGGGCAACGCTGGGGTAAGGAGCAGTTCCTGGGGACACTGTGGTCTCCCATGGGGCTCACTAGGACTGCCTGTAGGCATCACATTGCCATCACACAGATGGGGAGAATTATGCGTTTGGGGACTCAAAATAACTAGGGATTGAGGAATTAATGAACTGACCATGTCTGGACTTCCCAGGACATGTTGTGGGCTTTCCCAGCTGTGAGAAAAACCTGGACACCACGGCTACTAGGAGGAAGGAACCAGTGTAGGGATTCCTTGGACCTGGAAGTGGAGAGGGAAAATGAGGGGAGCTGAGGAAAGAGACTGCCACCTTCCCATTGAGCCTGTGCGAACGGCTTGGTAACCATCAATGAGCCCAGTCCGGGGGGAGTGGTGGGACGTGCGCCCATCCTGCAGGTGAAAGGGGTTCTTGCAGGGCTTGCTTGCAGAGCAACAGCAGGCAGGGCTGTGATTTCCCACCCTCTTCTGTGCCTCTCCATCCACAGCTGACATAAATGTATCAGCTGGAGCCCTCGTGCAGGCATTCGGTGTTCCGGGCTCATCCTCAAGCCCAGGTGGGACTTGGTTGCTCTCCCGTGCTCCCCGCTGCATCTCCACAGGTTGGACGCGGGTTCGCCCCTCTCCAGAGGCACCTGTCTGGACCACTTCCTGCGCTGCCATCGATGTCCACCAGCTCAGCTGTTGCCTTGGTTCATCTCGCCTGGTAGAGGCCCACTTCCCCGGAGAGTCCAGTGGAGGTGGGAGGGAAGGGTTTTGGAGGCACTTTCGGACACGGTGGCTTCTCCTTCTCTTGGTGCAGGTCTGGGTGCTGCGGGTTTGGTGTCCCCCCTCTCCAGCACTGCTGGCCCTGGTTAACAGCCCTGGTGAGATGCAGCCTGCAAGCAGCAGGAAGCACCGACTGCCCACCCCTGTGGCAGGAAGGGCTCCACGTATGGGATGCGGGAGCTGTCTGCTTCCGAACTGCTGGGCGGACAGGGGGATGAGTGGTGCATGCTAAGCTGAGGAGGATTTGAATTCCAAGTATGCGGCTCTGAGCCATTGCTATTAGCATCCTCTAATAAAACACTAAGACTTATTAAGCGGCCAGATCCAGGGGGGAGATTTAAGTGGGATGCACTTGGACTGGAAGCAAGAGGTTTAAGTGCTTTCCGGAGACCACAGAAATGTGAGTGGCCGGGCGGCCGGACTCAGGCAGATTTGCACCCTGCAGAGGGGATGGAGCCGAGCTCCTGCGTGGACACCACAGACCTCCCAGGCTGGGATTTTCAAACAGCTCAGGCAAAACTGCAGCAAGAAAAACTCCCCTTGGGTTTGCTTTGTCTCAGTTTGAACCTCCCTAGTGTCAAAAAATAGAAAAAAAAATTAAGGGGCAAAATCACTGATCAGCTGGAGGAAGCCCAGGGTGGAAAAGAGCTGCCCTGTGTTCTCAAGTTCACATCCCCTTCTTTGTTTCATTTTATCTGCAACGAGACTTTTGCGGAGCTGGTTTTGCTTTGCACTGCAGCCATGTCTCAGCATTTTGATTTTTCTTCACCGCTCTGCCCAGCAACACAAGGCGGGCTGCAGGTCTCTGCCGTGCACATGCAGACCTCCTCGGCCGCGGAGTCGATCGGAAACCCATCTGCTCGCACACTAATGAGAAGGTTTCCGTGGTTTTGTGAAAGAAAGGGACTCCTCTTCTTTCTTTTTTTTTTTATCCCCCACTTTCTTCCTGTGATGAAGCCATACGTGTGCACAGAGAGCAATGCCAGGAACAGGGGGTTTGTTGGAGGTGCATTCTCCACTCCGACACGGGGCAAAGCCCCAGTGAAGGGGAAGAGGGCGGAGGGGGAGAGGAGAAGGAAGCAAACGCAAAGGCTTAGCCAGACCAGGAGGCAGCCGGTGGAAGTTATGGAAACCAGCTCCGTGAAACGAATGAACGCTGCAGCTTGGGCCTCCCCCACAGCAAGCCCATGTAAAATGTGGAGATTGGGTGGAAAATCCATGTAGAGAGGAAATGCATGCCTTTAACAGAGCGGGTCTTCAAACAGGCCAGCTAGCTATCCTGAGTGGATGTCCTGGCACACGGAAAGTCCGCGCTCAGTTTCTTTCCCTGCTCTGGCCAGCGTCACTGCCGTTAACCCTTCCTCCGCGGGAGGACAGCAGGTAGCAGAGGGGACTGTCCCCAGCCTGGGCGCAGGCTCATGGGGAAGGGGGAGCAGGAAGAGACCCAGCCAGGCTCCTCGGGAGCTCCAACACCCCCAGACGCCTTGCATGACCCCCCCTCCAAACAGGCTCTCAGCAGAGACCCAGGGCAGCAACGTGGCTGTTTAACCAGGATAGCAGCGTTCAATCCCTCCAAAAGCTCCCAAAAGTCACAAGGGGGGGCAACATTTCAAGATGAGATGTGAGGGTAAACACACGGTGCTGCCAGCACAGGGCCAAGGGAGGGGGAAGCACTCTTGCTTGTTTTCTGGCTGGTCCCTGGACTGGCGGGGATGAGACCTGGAGGAGCTGAACTCACTCCCAGGCTTCACCATTAGTCATTTTTACAGTGGAAATGGATTTCTGCAAATACCTTCAATGTCAACACTCTTGGGGGAAAGAGGCTTTACATGGCATTCAGAGAGGCTGAGTGAATATGGAAAGATGAGCAAGAAAGAGATATCCAGGCACTCTGTGAGCAGGACATCACCTCTGCCAGTCTCCCAGCAAGCTGCCTGTGCTGGACACACTGGTGTATGGCCCGGGAAGCTACTCCCAAGGCTTTGCTCTGAGCCATTCCAGCTCACACGTGGTCTCCTGCATGGTAAAAGGGAGATGCACAAGGGAAAGAGAAGGGAGTGTTGTCAAACATGAGAGTAGGGCAAAGTGGAGAAAGCTGATGTCCTGGAGGACGTTCTCCCAGGTCACACCAAACACCCGTCTCATCCAAGAGCCAACTCATCCAGGGTCACCAGCACCTGGGCTTGAGTTGCTCACAAAATCTTGGAAAGGGAGAAGGAATTGTGCGTGCGGTGGCAGGACAGAGAGGCACAGTGAGGGGCACACAGGCCCTGCCCCGAGGTGCCCCAGGCTGGTGGGACCTGGTGTGCTCCCGGCATCACTTCTTGCAGGCAATGCAGGGAGGGTGGGAGAGCCCAGCTCTTGCCCAGTTCAGAACAGATCCATCAGATCTCCCACCTGGGGAGGGCTTCTTTCCATGAAGGACCATGAGGAGTCCTTCCAGCCTTCCTTGGGGAGCATCGGGGAGTGGGGCATGGGCAGGCAGGAGGGCGCGGGGCAGGACATGCAGTCCTGCTACGGCTCAGCTCCACCGCATCCCTGCAGCAAAAGGGGAAGGATTTCTTGCTGCGGGGCCAGGCACCAAGTGAGGTATCCCATGGGCTGTGAGATGCCGATTGCTGTAGCTGACAACTGCAGGCAGGCAGAAGGGTCCTCCAGCACAGGACCTCATCCTGTCCCCAGGTCTGCTGTGGGCCACCAGGCAGGTTAGGGTGAGGCACATCTGCTCTGGCTGCCTCTGAACTGGGGACTGGAGTGACGAAGGAGCTGGTGAGCCCTTATCTCCTGCTTTGCTACAGCCATGCTCAGCACTTCTGCGACACAGTCATTTTATAACCCCCCCACCAGCTCACAGCCACGAACGGAGGGTCCCAGGAGGTGCAGTAGCACGGGACAGGAGGGCAGAGCACAGTGCAGGCTGCGCACCACAGCGTGTTGAAATACTACTGCTAATTACACAATGGGTTCCTTATGTTCCCTGGAAATGCAATATGCAGGAGGACTCCCAGCCAATTCATGTTTTAGGACAAATTAAGGCAATATATTACTCGACTCAGCTCCTAAATTTGGTCATACTTCAGCTAGTGCTTTCAGATATTTGTGAGTTAGGTTGGCCAATGCCACAGAGAAAAGTGATGGGGCAATTATCCTAATTAGGAACAAATGCATTACTTCTGCAAGTTATTTGGTGCTTGGAAGAAGACCTCCCCATTGCGTGACTACTTTGTGCAGAGTTAACCCCTGCTGAGACCCCTGGGAGGTCATTTTTCTGGAAGGTGAGGAGGAAATCCAGTGCCCATCAGATTACTGGGGTTAAAAGCTGTGCAGGGAGCTTTCATAGCATCCGGCAGCAGGCTTGATGGCTTCACTGGCACTAGGCAGCTTTTCCCCTTCATGGGCAACAAGGACGGGCTGTGTGTCCTGCAGAGGGGTAAGGGACTGGCCCGTGGAAGCTCCACCACCCTCCAGCCTGGAGCAGCACAGCAGCGGTCAGGCCAGGCAGCACGAGTCAGGTAAGGCAACATCTTCATCATGCAGGTGAGCAAGGTTCCTCTTGCTCCATCCTGAAATCACAGCCTGGAGGTGCTGGTAAAGCCATGTGTTTTTTTGATCCCAGAGACGAGCAGAAGGAGCTCAGCCAAAAGACCTGACTCTTCCCAGCCAGCGCAAGGCTTTGTAGATGTGCCCAGCACTAAAGACCTGTCTTGCATCCCGAGCCGTCTGTGCAAGCAGATCTGGTGGGTGGAGGCAGGATGGTCATTACTGCCCCTAACTTTGCAAGAAGCTGCCTCTACATCAAGAAAACAAGGTAAAATTGGCTAAATGTGATGGTGAAGAGGAGTTTCTGACCCTGGTTGTGCAGGAAGACCCCTGCATATGTGGTCGGGGCCAGGAGAGATGGCTCCGTGTCCTGCAGGAGGTGTGCCATCAGGTGGAAGATTTATGAGAACAGGTAAGTATGTTGCATAGCGCCAGAGAAAATGAGTGGGAGATACGCAGGCTCTTTGCGACACATCAGCCTGGATGGTGCTTTAAACCAGGAATGAGGCGGGAGGGAGGGAGTAACCAGCAGTCCTGTGAGAGAGTGACGGGCAGGGCTGCTGCGCCAGGGCGAGGGGTGATGCGGGGGAGGAATCACAAAATCAGCAAAACGGGGGTTAAGCAGGGTCACCTCCAGCATCCGCAGGTTAGCAAGGCAATACCTGCAAGGCACCTTCACGGAGAAATCCCCCAAACACTTTCCAGGAACCCAACGTGCTGGGGTGCCCCCTCTTAAGTGCGTGTACACCAATGCACGCAGGATGGGGAGTAAACCCGCTAGAGACGTGCATATGGTTGGAGGGCTGTGATGTTACTGTGATCACGGAGACGTGGTGGGATGGCTCCCAGGAACAGTGGAAGGCTGCAGGCTCTTTAGGAAGGACAGGCTGGGGAGACGAGGAGGAGATGTTGCACCAGCGGGAGTGCGTGGAGCTCTGCCGGGGGATGGGTGAGGAGCTGACTGAGGGTTTATGGGTTAGGGTTGAGGGACGACAGGGTTAGGTGACATTATAGTGGGGGTCTGCTGCAGGCCACCTGACCAGGCAGAACAAACAGATGAGGCCCTCCACAAGCCCTCTGGAATGCACTGATGAGAACTTCCTTCTCCAAGTGATAACAGAGCCAACGAGGAGAGGTGCTCTGCTGGACCTCATCCTCACAGCACAGATGGGCTTGTTGGAAACGTGAAGGTCAAAGGCAGCCTTGGCTGCAGTGACCATGAGATGGTGGAGTTCAAGATCCTTAGGGCAGTAAGGAGGATGAACTGCAAGCTCACAAACCTGGACTTTGGGAGAACAGACTTTGGCCTCTTCAAAGATCTTCTTAGTACAGTCCCATGGGACAAGGCCCTGGAGGGAAGAGGGGCCCAAGAAAGCTGGTTAATATGCAAGGATCCCCTCCTCCAAGCTGAAGAGTGGCACATCCCAACAAGGAGGAATTCAGGCAAAAATGCCGGGAGGCCTGCGTGGATGAGCAAGGAGTTACTGGCAAATCTCAAAATAAAAAGGAAGCGTACAGAGGGTGGAAGCAAGGACACACAACTTGGGAGGAACACAGAGATATTGTCTGAGCATCCAGGGATGAAGTTAGGAAAGAAAAAGCCCAAATGGAATCAAATACAGCCAGGGATTTCGATGGCAAGAAGAAGAGCTTCTATAAGTACATCAGTGGCAAAAGGAAGACGGGAAAATGTGGGTGCACTGCTGGATAAAGCAGGAGACCTCATTAAACAGGACGGTGAAAAGGCCGAGGTACCGAATGCCTTCTTTGCCTTGGTCTTTACTACCAGACCAGCCTTCAGGAATCCCGGAGACCGGGGGAAAGGCTGGAACAACGCTCACACTGGGGCTCCGCGCTTTCGCTCTCTCTTCACCGAGCCCTTGTGCTGCTGGGGTACTGCTGGATGCTCTCACCCCTGCCCACGGGAGAGCCACCACGAGCCATCCCGGCGGTGTGGGGAATGCCAAGGGACATGGGGGGATTTACCAGGGGCAGGCACAGCCTGGCACCCCCTGACCTGACCAGCCGCGGGGCGCAGGGACAAAGGCTCGGGGAGCTGCTTCTATTCCAGTGCCTTTGCTTCTGCATTTTCTTTCCTTCTTCTTTTCCTGCTTTCTCAAAAGGGCCCAGATGCCTTTACTTTGGCTGGACTCCCTTGGCCGGCAGCCCGAGGAGGCACCAGAAACGCTGTGTGTGAGTGTGTGAGCATGTGAGCGTGTGTGTGCAATATTAATACACAGAAATGGAAGGCGACCAGCATATAAACATTCTTTACTGTTTGGGTCACAGCCCAGGGATCTGTAAGAGCTTTTGTGCAGGGTTTTGAACACAGACTAAATAGACTGGGAGCGAGAAGGGCAGAGAGGAGGAGAGGCTGGGAGAGAAATGGTGGGAGGAGGAGAGGGAAGGAGGACCCAGGAGGACCCTCGTGGGGCCGGGGGAGCTGTGCAGGGGGGTCTGCAGGGCTGGGAGCTCCCGAGGACCCTGACGCTGCTCCCCGGAGAGGACTGGCCTGGGAGGGGGCGGCACCAGGGCTTGAGGCTTCCTTCCACGCATGTACTTTTTTTGCATTAAAACACAAGATAAATAATAATAACGATAAAAGGCAACATCCGCTGAAGGCTGAAATAACCAGGATTCCAGTGCAAATCTCGTTAGAGGGGCTTAAGTGTCTGTTTGGGAATAAGGAGGAGGGGGCTGTGTGGAAGTGTTCCTGCAGCAGCCAATGGAAAGGACAATCTCTCCGGAGCTAATGAGACCCATCTGGGTCTCGACTGCAGCCGAGAGTGTTAAATCAGAAACTATTCCGTCAACAGCCAGTTTGGCCAAATATGAAACATTTACAGGGAATCAATGGCCAGTGCTGGTGACGCAGAAGCCAATAGTCCTGACTTCTTTTCCAGAGCCTCCAGAAATATATTCGTCATTTTGGCCTTAAAGGGACAGGCTGCACTATTTCCACTGATCACGTGGCGCTCCGCAGAGCCTCGCTGAGAAATCCAGGTCCCAGCAAGGAGAGCGATAGCTGGGCTGCTTTAATCCACTGGTTAATGCTTGCAAAGGGCCCCAGGGGCGTGTGGACCTGCCAAACTGCTCCGCATTACGAATCCGAACTGGACGTGTCCTCCCCAAATGTTTTCCGTGGCGATGAGCTCAAATGGAGGACTGGAGCTTTGCGCAGCTGAGCGCTGACCACCGTTCTCGTCCTCCTCTGGCCTCTGAGCCTTTGCCCACCACCTGCACTGAGCACAATGGAAACCAAACGTTCAGGCCTTGCACATGGGGAAAAGGTGTAACTTTCTGTCCAGGTCCCCATCCCCTCTGGTCCTCTCCTGCTTTCCGAGGCACCGGGCATCCTGGTGGCTTATCCCAGCCCTCCTGTCAACCTGGGTCCTGCTCATCCGATCCCGGCCAAGAAACAGCATCGGTGACATATCCCAAGTCACAGCTAAGCAAGACAGATAAATCATTACCTTATGAAATGGGGATAACACAGAAGGGGGAAAATGGCAAAAAAAGAGTATCAGATAAATGCAAATTACTTGGACAATGGAAGAGTAAGCTCTGTGGAGCAGTGTTTGCTGCAAATCAGCCCTTATTGCTGCTTGGAGCAATGCAGCACCGTCCTCCTGCCCAGCTCTGAGCTTTGCAGTGCACTGGTCTGCTACCTGGTGTCTGTGCCTGGAGCCTGGCCCTTGCATCCGAACCTATCAGCATCCTCAGACATCCTCCCCATCTCGGAGAGGTCCTCCCTCATCCCCGTCTCCAATGGGTCATGTCGTCTGTCAGAGGAGATCTAGTTGTGCCCTTTCCCCACAGTGGCTTCACTGCAGTTGAGGCATGCCCACACCTGCATATTTACTCTGCAAAAAGCCCTGGAACCAGTCCCCTGCCATGCCTAACCGCGATTTTCCTCCGTGCAGCCAAGCGGTGCTGAGCGGGGCACAGCAGAGCAAAGCTCTGGACAAGGGTGGTGTGCTCAGGAACACGCGGGTCTTGTTGCTCCATGCTCAGCTCCAAGACCAGCAGGTGAAGGGCACTCTGCAGCCACAGCATCATTAGCTGAACGTGAGTTGCCGGTTGTGGCTGGACTTTAAAGGCCTGGTTGGTGGTCTTCTCCAGTGGACATGAAGTTAGCGTGGCTTTTATCGGGGGCCAGGGAGCTGGAAAAATGAGCCAAGCATCTTGTTTCTCTTTCCCTGCTATAGGCAGCCCGCATTCCCACCAGCTGCTAGCATGCAGCTCTGGCAGCAAAAATAATTCTGGGAGTTCTCCTATTAAACAAATTTGGGGAAAAAGCAAAGAAGATGGGGAGATTGACCTGGGGAGGGACAGGGTGCACCCAGAAGCTGGGCAAAATTAAACGCCAGAGAAGAGGCATCTGTGGCTGTCCTGAAAAAGGGGGCTCCGCTGGGGCATCTCAACTGTGTCCCATGGTTTTGGAGGTGATGATGGAGCAACCTCTGTCCGGATGGCACCAGGTGACACATGCCCTAGCCAGGGCAGGGATCAGCTCGGCTTCCAGCCTCCGTGGGGTGGCCCTGAGCAAGGTGAGGGCTCGGGATTCAGTCTCACATGGTGAGGGCAGAGCATCGGCAGGGTGAGCCAAGCTGGGAGGAAAACAGAGAAGCCTGTCCACGGGCCATGTCCCGATCCGTCCCCCGTCCTGCTGTGCCTGCACCTATCGCTCGTGCTGGCGGCTCCCTTCGCTGTGTTTCCAGAGGTACTTCCAGCATGGAAAGTTCTATTTAAAGGGCATTTTTCCTCTCTCTTTTTTTTTTTTTTCCCCTTTGGATGAGAAGCCAAAGGTCTGTAAAACGCAGTTTCCCACCTAGCTGAACCAGAGGAAATGATGCTGACAAAAAGTTTAATTTACCCCACTGCAGCAGTACCAGGCACCAGTGTTTGGAGACGCGTTGTGTCCCTGGGCGCTGAGCAGGAGACCTCTCCCGTTTGAGCCAAGCCCACTCCTCGAGCCGAGCCGAGCACGCCGCAGCTTGGCCCTTGCATCTCCCAATGCTTCAGGCACCCCTCCTGCAGCCTCTGCTCCCAGGGACGCAGCTGTGGAAGAGATGCAAGGGTAGGGCACCGCAGCCTGCAGAGCTGCAGCCTGATGAATGCTCAATCAAACCATGTTCAGTGGGGAGGTTAATCAGCTTTGGGAAACCTCTGGGAAAAGCAGGCTGGGGGCAGGTCTGCCAAAAAGGCACCGAAGGGCAGGAGAAAAGCATAATTATTTTCTTCTTCTCCTCCCCTTGCCGGCTGGGAGCGCAGAGCTGGCATTAAGGTCCTTGCTCGCTGGGGCAATGCCAGGACCTCACCGGGGTCCCTGGGCGAGGGGCAGCCCAGGACCCCCCGCCTGTCTGGGGTACAGCACATCTGAGCCACGCACTGGGCGATCCCCTGGGAGGTTAGGCTTAATTAATGCTAATTCCTCTGCTGTGCGGAGTTTTTCTGGCCTTACCTGGTTTTAACACATGCTGTGGGACCCTGCTGTAATAAGTGGGCGGTTTTCTTGATGGCACTAGTGAATCTGCTCCCATCGGGACAGCCACTTTGAGCAGTGGCTCCTGAAGTCACCCAGACACCAGTGGGACATGACTGGGGACCAAGGAGAGACAGCGAGAGCCCTGTGTCCATCTGCTGCTCAGACCGGGCAGGGAACACCCCACGTCCCTGCAGGCACAAGACGCGCATGGATGCAGAAGCTAGGGGCAAATCCCTGCTCCCAAGAGCAGGGAAGCTGCGTGCCTGAGAGATTTCAGAGATTTGGGCTCTCCTGAAAGAGTGATGGCTGGAGGCAAGGCCAGGTCTTGTGAGGGCAGGCTGCAGGACGGGGCTGGCCAAACCCGGACCCTGAAGATCCCTGCTCTATGTGCTGACCTGACGATGTAGCCAGCCCCTGCTGGGACTTGAATTTCTCTCTCCGCACCAAGCAGAGCAGCGTTAGTGAGAATGCTATTCCACAGAGCAGAGGGTCGGGTCCTTCCCTGGTCCAGCCCTGCTGCGTGGCTTCGGGAGCCCATTCAAGGCTCAAGACCACCCCAGCGTGAGGGCTGCAGTCAAAAGAGCCCTGCAGCCGTCCCGTGCAGCAGGAAGGGGCAAGCTGAGACGTGCCAATGCAAATGCCCGGGGCAAGAGGCCAAATCCAGCTCCAGGCTCGGTTACACTGGCACTGCCAAGGAGCACAATCCTGGCCCTCATCTGGCTGCCCTAGCCAGCGGGTAAATAAAAGGCATCCGCTCCTCCCTGAGCCCTCGCCGCTCTGCAGCGTTTGCAGGCAATGGGGTCTGACCAAGCCCCAGTAAACGCTGAAGGTCAGGGCCTCCTGGAACCACTCGTTCCCAATTAACAGGTTGGCTGCACACCGAGACCTGCCGGGTTTTGCAGGAAAGCAGCCAGGGAGGCAGCCTGGCTGCGCGAGCGACGCGCTCCTCTGCCACGGGGCTTTGCTCCTGGCCTTTTCCACCCCGCATCTCAATGAAGGGAACATTTGAATTCAGCCTCTCCATGGTGAAACCTTGAAATGCTGTAGCTCTGCTCCAGCAATTCCTCTAAATGCTGTGCTCTCCCATACTGCTAAATATTTAGGATCTAGGCATGAGGAGCCAGCTGCCCCCCCAGGTTCGGAAGCCACACCATGCAGACCAGCCGGCTTTGCATCGTGTGACACTGGGAGGAAACGGAGATAAAAACATCCTGTAGAGCATGAGCAGGATGGTGATTAATCCTTGGAAAAGGCTAACTGACATGACCATCAATAACTACAGTAACTTGTTATGGCTGCCTCATTCCAGGAGGATTACATGCCTGAACACTCCTTAAAACATCTAATGAATGTCATTTTGTTTTTACTTTCAGTGCTCATGCAAGTGAAGCACTCAACAGTGCTGGCCAGAACCATGGTGAGAGCCGGCAGGGCTGCTCCGAGCTTCCCACACACCGATGCCCCACGCACCTCCGCACTGACCCGAAATGTCCTTGCTGGGTGCAGCCGCAGGGTCCCCCACCACAAACCACCTGCTGGAGCTTCATGGACAGCCACACACTGGCTCTCACTGTCTTCAAGTGGCTTTGGATGATATCTCGATGGAGGTCACCTACCCTGTGGCATGGATGCCATGGGTCAAGGCTTGCTCTTCCCGGTGACCTGAACGCAGGGCTTTAGTCAAGCAGAGCACGGGTCAGGTTTCCGTGTCTGGTGCCCGTGTTGGGGTTTCTACAGCAATCCTCGAGGAGGAAGAAGGCAAAGGCACAGCTCTGACATGAGATGTGCTTGTCTGCTCCATCTTCAGGCTTCTCCTTGTCCTTACTGAGAGAAGAAACCCAAATGGCAATGGACCTGCCACTAAAGTCCAACAGCCACGAGCCTTGCAGGTGTCAGAAGATACTCTCAAGGAGCCAAGGCTGAAGTGTAGTGTCCAGGGGGGATTCCCGATAACAGCTGTGTTCTGGCTCCTGGCATGCCACTTATCTGGGGCTCTCAAATCCATGCTAATTACAATTCCTTTTATTTTTGCTAGGGAATGTTACTTAGAATGGAAGAATAGTGGAAGCAAAGCACAAAAGGCATTTTTTGCACTGAAGGACCACGTCGTTTTGCCTTTCCTGCACAGACAAGCCATAACACACGGTGTCCCATGGCTCAGCCTTGCCTGGCTGGGAGCTGTGAACCAGCACGGAGCTGCTCACCCGAACTGCTTGTGTGGTGTTTCAGGGAGAAGGGGCTTGGACAAGGTTATGTACAGCTGCAGCGCCCCGTGGTTACTGCTCTGTCTGGATGGTATCAGTGGAATGCTGTTGCCATTGTCACTAATGTGTCAGATCCTCCACAGACCCAACACGAATCCATCCAGGTCAGGGGAGCCGCTGGTCAAAGTAGCTGAAGATGCAATCTCTTGTTCCACGGAGGGCACGGTGGCGGTTCTCAGCCACCGCAAGTCATCACCGGTAGCTGCTCCTTAGCGTGCCCGTGTCTAGCATTCCCCCTCTCCGAGGTGACTCTAGGGAAGGCATTTTTATTGCCTACTGGCAAGGCTGTCTGGGTTCATACCCGCCTTGCTCCTCACTCCCAGACGAGGGGCAGCCCTCAGTCCTCCCTCCATCCCTCCCTCCCCGTTTTTTCAGGGTGCTGTCAGCACACTTCACCTCTTTGCTGATGACACAGGAGACTTCCTGGGCCCTGACCAAAGCCTCCCTCTAAGGTTTGGAAACCCTCCGGCTTCGTGCTCTCTTGCCCCGTTGATGCTCCCCAGCCTTCTGCGGGGCACCAAAGCGGAGCCCCGCCACCGGGCTCCCACCCGCTGCTCCCCACATCCTGCTGCGCTGCCAGGGTGCGCAGCCCCATCCGCTACGGACTCCGCTCCCCGACACGCGAGAACGCCTGAGAGACGCAGCCGGAGCCCAGCCCCTGCGGCAGCTCACACCTGACCTCCCCTTGCTTCCTCTCCCCCAGTGGCCTGGCTTTTCCTATTAGCAGAGGACCTTTTTGCCGCTTCTTGTACTCTCAGCCTCATATTTCAAATTCCTTCCGAGCCGTATCTGGTTTTCATTTAAACATATTGCATTTAAATATATATGTAAAAAATACAATGAGAAAGGATTTTCAAGGTAATAAATGGAACATGCGAGCCTAATTATTCAGGATGACCCAATGCAATTCGGTAAGTCCAGGGAGTTGTTTATATTGGCAAGATGAGAGCAAAATATCATCGGATACGGTCATTACTCTTATAAGATTTCAATATATATACATTGTCAGGAGGCCCTGAGTTATGAAGTCCTCCTTGCTTGAGGAATAAACACGCTGGGTAGTAATCCTGGAAGCAATCAAAATGCCTGCAGCGCTGAATGCGAAGCCCCTCTCTGCAGCGCGGGACCCCGGGCTTGGGTCACAACCCAGACTCCCAAACAGATAGTTTGTCTCGCTCTGAGGCCACGGGCGGAGCTCGGCGAGCGCGCGGAGGCAGAAATACGATTCTTGGCATTTCAGGTTGAATTACTGGAGCTGTCTGTGAACAGCTCCGCTGGCCGGATAGGAAAAGGTGTCAGGAGGGAGCTGGCTTGGTTCTCAGTGTGGCTGGAGGAGCCTGAGGGGCGTCTGCTCCTGTGCACTGGCCTGGAAACCTCCTTCAGCTGCTTTGGTTTTGCGGAGCAGGACTGGCTGCTCTGCACCTTGTGCAGGGCATCCCACCCGGGGCCTGCTGAGCACCCCCGGGTGCCAGCTCGCCCCGCGGTGGTGCGAGAGCCGGCGTGGCCGTCTGGGGGGAGGACGGAGGGAAGGGCTGCCCCCGTTCCCACCTCTCGCGCACGCCTTCCCGTGGCTTGAGAAGAGCCTTCCAGCACCCTTGTTGCTAAAATCTGCTGGTGACCCAGGGGAAACGGGCCACTAGGGCGACGTGCGTCAGGCCAGTGCTTTGCCAGCAGATGTTAGAGATGCAACAGCAGCCCTTCGGCTACCCTGGGAAGCCTCCAACCGCACAGAAACAATTTGGTGGCGGTGACACACGAGCTCCTCCACGGCGCGGGGACGGTGGCAGCTGAGCTGCGCCCTCCCAGCTGCTGTGCGCAGCCCCGGGTTTGCCTCTCCCAGGACACTGGGGACTGGTGCAGGGTGCAGGGGCTCTGGGGCTGAAGACGCTCAGCGCATCAAGCAGGGGCTGTCGGCGCAGCGACACACTGCCTACCCCCGCCGGTAAAACCCTGCGCATTCCCAACACAACAGTCTCTGGGTAGCTAGAAAAATCCTGGGAAAGCTCTCTGACAGCACAGGAACCCAGGCCTCTGCTGGTCCTGTGTCTGGGGGATATAAATCATCCCCAAAGACAGCATTTCTGTTTCAGGGAGAAGTTAACTTTCCACCAAACGCGCTGAGCTGACAAGCAGCGAAGCTTTGGCTGTTTACCGCAGAGTACAGGCTTCACGGTCCGCACAGCTGGAAGTCTCAGCGGGGCTCTATTCACTTTGATTTTACACCAGGGTTAACCAGACCCTGGTAATTATCCCCTTTTAACAAGGCAGTGTTTACACCTCTGCGAAAGGGTCAGCTCCTGATGTGCTCACTGCGGCTGGAAGCAGAGTATTGCTGATGGCAGCTGGAGAGGTGGAGTGACCACGGAGGGGGAAAGAAAAGATGGGAAGAAAGAGAGAAATAGAAATAAGAAAGGTGATATTAAAGCCCAGATGGAAAATATTGCCCACGATCTCTGACTCCACGGCTGCTCACTCCTCATCCCTCCTTCCACCCGCCACGCTGCAATGCAGCCAGCAAGAGTGGCCCTAAGAGCGCACACAGAGATAGCTGGAAGCTGGGATAGGTTGATGGATTTCCTAGCTCCTGGGCTATTAAAAGTCTGGACCAGCTAATTTTAAAGCAAACAAGCAAAGGCCAAATGACAAATTGTTTGGGAGGCCCTTCGGCAAGAGGATGGAGTTTTATGAGCACCGAGGGCACTGTTGCTGCCATTAAATCTGTGGACATAGGGGAAAAATAAGACCTGATTTATTTGCTGCTGGTGAAAAATATTATCCAAGCTATAATTTATTGATCATTGCATCCTCACAGCTTTCAAGGCCTCTTTCTTGTACATATGGAACATACACATATTTTTCCTCGTATATGAGGCTGAACACAGCAGTGCTCCTGCATTTGAGGAATTTTTGCATGGTCTGCTGGCCATGGCGCAGGAGCCGGTGATGCCGACAGGCTGGGGCAGGAGAGGGGAGCAGCCTCTGCCCCGAGGGACAGCTTGTCTCGGTGCGGGGCTGACGGCGAGGAGCCGCGCGCGCACGGGGGATAACGCCGCGCTGGCAGGAGCTGCCCCTCGCGTGGGGCTCCCCCAGGACACACAGCCCACAGCCTCGGGCGTCCGTCCCCCTCCTCCTTCCCGCCGGACACCGCATCGCCAGATCGCCTCCGCAGTCTCCTTCCTCTCCCGTTTCCTCTGGGAAGCTGTGTTTTAATGAACTGGGTTGCCACCAGCCAGCGACAAGCCGGACGCCTGGGTCTGAGACTGTCTCCGTCAGGGACGTGCGTGTGGGTGCCACGCTTCTTCCAGCCGCCCCCGCCCAGCTGGAGCTGGCTGGCGTTGCCTTGGAATTGCAGGACTGAATGCAGAGGTGATGTGTGCGTCTGTGTGAGCAGACCTACGCCGGAGCCCTTCTGGGTAAGAGTCTGTGCCAAATCCCCCTGGCACAGCCGCAGCCAGTACCGCCGGGCAGCAGATGCTTTGCTTCCTGCCCGTCCCTGCCCTTGCTCCATCCCAGGCATCTCAGCGCTGGGTCCTGGTCTCCTGCCAGCATGGTCACGACCTCAGGGACGCCCCGTGCTCCTCCAGACCCCATGGGTTACCTCCGAGGCTGGTGATGCTCCCCGCGTCCCTGTGCCTGCCCTCCCTCCTGCTCCCCGTGGTGGCCTGGAGACACATGGAGCAATGCTGTCCCTGGGGAAGGACAAACTGGCGCAGGGTCCCTTGCACATCCCCGGGAGAGGGCAGAGCTCGGGGAGGTTTGTGGTTTGCAAACAGGGACACGCTGCTTTCCTGCTGCAAACCCGTGCCGCGTTAGACCCCCCGAGCCATCGCCTCGGAGCGTCCCCAGCGCTTACCCCAACCTGCATGCAGCAACATTTCCCAACCGCTTCCAGCCACAGGCTGTGTATGGTTTTCATTTTCCAAAGCAAACAAGGGCTCGGTGTCTCCCTGAGCGGGGGCGGCAGAACCCAGCTGCCTCCCTTACCTGGCTTCGGCAGTGAGACGGCTTCCCGCTGCGAGCCCCGTGCTGGGAGCAGAATTCAACATGGCAAAGGAAGAGAGGGCAGCGGCGGCCTGGGGCCCCCGGGGAGCCACACTGGAGCTGGAGGCTCTGTAAGCCAGCCCATCTGGTGAGGAGAGAGCCGGGCTCTGCAGGGACAGCCGGAAATAACAGCAATTTATGCAGTTATGTTTCCAGATTTTTTTTCTCTAACCATCAAATAATACCACCAAAAAAAAAAAAGGAAATAGAGAAAGCAATATAGGGACCAGAGTTTTTAATCCTCCTTGCTTTTCCAGAGAAAGCCAGAGCCTCTTTCCACCCTTTAACTCGCTCCTGCTCTCTATCAGAGCCTCCTCCAGCAGACCCAGCAAGAGGAGCACAAGCGCTCTGCAAACCGGCCGGGCCGACCGGAGGGGCTGGGGCTGGGCTGAGGCGAGGGGCAGGGGGTACCCAGGCTGCGTGGGGTCCGAGTGGCGTTCGGGTGGGTGCCCGGAGGAGTCGGGTGGGCACCCTGCCGAGCTCCCAGCGCCGTGCCGTAGCCAAAGGAAGGGAGAGAAAGGGATGAGGAGACACGGGTCATGCTGTGCAAAGCTCTCGGATGCAAAATCTGATCCCTGCCGCTGTGGCTGGTGACCCTGGTGGCCTTGCTGCGGCAGGTGCAGCTTGCAGGGCACCGAAGCAGCGCAGGGACCTCAGCCTCCCCTAGAGATGATGAGCATCGCTCCCAGCCTGATGCCGTCTTTCCCTCCGGTACCTCCAGGACTGACTCACTAGCAGTTATCGCGGCCGTCCTGGTGTGCTGCTGATCCCGCAATAGCTGCAGCTCCACATCACCAGGGAATTATGAGAAATCAGCTCAGAGAGGGGGTCAAAGCCTTCCCAGCCTCTCTGCTGAAGCCGCGTGCTCTCCTCCGAGCCCTGCAGGAATACTGCGGTCCCTACCACAGCTCGGGACATGCTTGGGCTCGGTGGCGAGCGATGGTTTGGGTGGTGCCGCCCGGGTGCCGGCGCGGTGGCACGGCGATGCTCCGAGCTCCCGCTGCCCGCTTCGGAGGACAGCGCGGGGGAGAAGCAGCCGGGAGCCAGCATGCTGGAGAGCGCGAAGGCGGTGCGGTTTGCAGCGTGGCTGCTGCTCACTTGTTCTCATTGATTTGGGGAGCAAAGGCCAGGGGCAAAAGTGGGTCACCCAGACCACCCGCAGCCCTCCGTGGTGACAGGGGCTGGTGGGACAAGAGGGACCCGCCATCCCCTCCACGCAGAGCCGCGGACGGGTGGATGGCTGCGGAGCTGATGGACACCAGCTGCGGCACTGATGCCCGGCTGCTCAGCCCCTGCTCCCAGCAGCCCGAGGATGGGTGAGAGAGCCCGGACAGCAGGGCTGTGTCTGGCCGTAGGACCGCTGCACAGCCCATCTGTCCTCCAGCACCTGGAAATGAGGCGAAGAAAACATTAGTGAGTGGGAGGGAAGAGGGTGGACCCATCTGTCAGGGTGGGAAAACAAGGACAAGATGGATAGCTGCGTGCTCCCACTTTCCGTGTGCCCGGAGAGCTCCTGCCTGCGACAAAGATGGACCACGTTACGGGTCCCTATGCCCAAATCTCGGCTTAGCTGGGGACCACTGAGGGCATTTGGTATAATGAACATCCCGGTGGATGTATCTTCCTAAGCCTCTTCCTTGCTAGGAGAACGGGATGTGGTACCTGACCGGGGTGTCCCAGCTCAGTGGGCAAAGGGGTTCCTGGCAGTGAGGATTTCCTGCTTTGGCACTGATTTAAAACAGCAAGGTTTTTTTTCTCTCTCTCTTTCTTGGAACAAATTGAGAAGAGAGCTGTGCTGCTTCCAGGAGACAGCAGTGCCTTCCTGCATGTGTGACTCAGGGCAAAGCGTGCCGCGGGGTTCCCCACATCATCCGGGTCACTGGGCAGGGTCCCAGGGGTGCGCTGGGACTGGGGGGAGCCAACCCCCATAGCATGAACCCACCTTGTTGGGAGGAGGCCGAGGGCACGGAGCAGCCCTCACTGTGCAAACAGGAGAGGAGCAGGCTTGGCACTGGAGCTGTTTTCCCTTCCCACAGTAAGATGCCCAAGCATTTGCTATATTTAGGCACCGAGTTTTTTCAGGAAAGAGGCTTGTACAACTCCGCGTCCACCTCCAGAGATGGCTCATAGCCTCCAGACCAGGGCACCAGGGCTGCTCCCAAAGCCCATCGCTGGGTCGGTGCAAACCTTCTTGCAGTTTCTGCCCTGCCAGCCCTTCCTGCAGGCATCAGAGGACCCCGAAAAGCCTGTCACCCTGGCCAGCCCCTCCTCCGCACATGGGGAAAGGCTTAGAAAAGCTGGCGGAGGGCCAGCGCTGCAATGGGAAAGAGCAGCAGTGCCTGACACGGCTGCCACCGAGGCTTTGGTGCGGCTGCCACCAAGCCCTGGGATAGAGGTCTGCTGGTGCCAGGAGGCAGGGGACACTGAAGGTGGTGAAGCTAGACCATAATAAGAGCATCTCCAGCTTTCCTGCCACTTCTGCTTGACAGTGAGAAGAAGCCTGCCTTTTTTCCTGATTGATTGCTAAACATTTGCCACCGACGCGGTGTCCGAGCTCGCCAAGTGCCGGGCTGGGGTTGCCATCGCCTGGCCTCCCCGCCTCGCCTCCCCCGGGCTCCTCCGCCGGCTGGAGGGCTTCCAGCGAGCGGCAGCGGCAGAAATCTTGGCTTCTGGTGGGGAAACGCAGCCAGCGCCAGGGAAGGGCGGGGAGGTAGAGCGATGCGTTTCTAATGCTCGAGCACACCATCCTCGCAAGCATCCCTGTAATTGCAGCCACATGCCGGCTCTCGCAGCCCTCACCTCGCTGGAGCCCCGCATCCCCCTCCCCACTCACGGGGTGGCCGTGCAGCCCCGCTGCCCCGGCCCTGGCCTGTCCTTTATCTCCTGCCCCAGGCCGAGGGCGCGCTGCACCCGTTCCGCATCCCGGACCTGCAAACCCAGCGAGGCCGGCGCAGAATTTCCCGCACACCCTTTAGCTGCAGAGGAAAATCACAGACCCTGCCGTACAGCGGTCCCCAGGCCCTTCTTTCTCTTTCTTTCCTCCCTCTCTCCCAGCACATGAATATTTATCCCCTCGTCCCGGCTGCCGTTGTGCCGGCCATCGCCATCGGCATTCCTGCAGGAATTCCTCCTCCTCTTGCCGCAGAGTGCAGCGTGGGGCCGGGGCGAGGGGGGCAGCCCCTTTTCATTTCCAATCCCCCCATCCTCGACGGAGAGTAAACATTGTTCCTCTCACAAAGGGGGTATTGTGGCAGGACTGGGGGTAAAGGCGACGGGCGGGGGCGCGGGGGGATGGAGTGCAAGCAGGAGAGCGGGCACAGGGGAGCCCCCGGAGAGGAGGGCGAACGGGATGTGAATACAAATTCTGTAAATATTTTCTTTAAGGTGCTGCACGTAATCCCAGGAAATAGATCCAGTTTCAGAGGAGAGCGGGGGGAGCGGGGCTGACTTTGCCGCTGGTTTCTCCCCGGTGATTAAAGCCCTGATGCAGAGGTGGGGGGAGCATCCTGGGCTTCTGGGGCCCCCGAAACTCGGCGAGCACCAAGACCCCGCTACCTTCCCTGTCCTGTCCATGAACGTCCCCATGATGAAGGCTCTGGGAGGGATGGTGCCAGCCTGGACATCGCCATCGGGAGGGAGCCCCGAGGCTCTGGCTGGCAGCCGGCAGGATGAGGGATGCGCTCCCATCCAGCCTCCCCAGCTGCCTGGGGCTGCTGGCGATTGCACGTCTGCAGGTGGAAGCAAGGGCTGCCTGCGGACACCGGCCGGGCTGCGCCTGCCCTGCTGGCCTGGCCAGACAGCACAGCGGTAAAGCGAAGAAAAGTGGGCTTTGAGTGGAGCAGCTAAGGGTTTATCACCCAGCAGCCACGCTGCCCCAAGCAGGGACCGAGTCCTGAGCTGGGGTGGGCGCGTGTGGTGGCCAAGGGAGAGTGCAGGGACACCTTTGGCAGGTGGCATCCACAGCCTGGCCATCGCCTGGTGACAGCCAAAAGTGGAAGGCTTGAGGTTTGTCTGAAGGGGACATCCCTGGCACTGAACATGGGCATTGCCGGTAAATCCAGCAGCAGCAGCAGCTGCGAGATGGCCCCAGCAGCCCCTCTGCTGCTCGGGAGTCGCTGGTGCTGCCCTTCGCCCACCCTGGGACCCCGGAGCGGCTCCTCCCTGCCCAGGGAGAGGGTAGGAGCTGGGGCACCCGGTGGCCAAGCCAGCAGGGCTCCGCAGGGCAGCCGGGGCTCTCCCAGCCCTCCCAGGAGCGGATGAGCCGCTGCCCGTTCCGGTCCGATGGGCCGTTGTGTCTCCTTCAGAAAGGGATTACAAAAACATCCAATTATGCTTTCCCTTCTGCCTCCTTTTGACGCTTTTTGGCACTGTGTGAAGCAACTGTGTCCAGAGGCCAGGATTTCCGTGGACTCTTACTTTAATGTTGGTTCTTCAGTTTCCCAGCTCCAGCCCCGCGGCCAATTTATCCTCCTGAGAGCACAGCTGCTTCCCCAGACTGCAGCCTCCTTGCCTCGGGCACCACACAACCAGAGCCGGGGGCCAGCATGGCCGGGGACCGCGGCTGCCACCCGTGACATCCCCGCGATGTCCCTGCGATGAGGGGGGTGCGAGGCTGCGTGGCCACCGTGCCACCATTCCGATTCTAAGGCGATTCTAGGAATTCAGCAATTACTCTCCGTCATTTATGCCTCCAAACCCACTCGCTCACAAGGGCCCTCCATCCCCGTCAGTCCCAGCTTCCCCGGCCAACGGGCGCCGCGGCTGAAGCCCTCTTTCACGCGAGGCACCATTAAATGTGACATTCGTTCTCCAGGGCGCCGGGGAGGTCAGAGGCGTAAACGCATTGCAGAAGAGATTAGAGAGGTTTGGGGAGGTGGCAGGGCTGCCGAGCCCCCTCGCAGGGGTGCCTGCACTCCTTCACTGCCGGCTGGAGCCCAGCACATTTCATTCCTCCTCTGCCAGTCCAAGACCTGGGAGCAGACGCGGGCTCCTTTGATCCGCTCCCATACAGCTGTCCTCAGACCCCTATGCAAGGGGCTAGAAACGTGACAAATAGCTGCCAGAGTGAACAGAAGCGAGCGTGAAAGGCTATAAATTAATATGACACAATAACCGTGGTCTATGCTAAGTTTTAGATGGAATTAAAGGTATAAATAGGGTTGAAAGCAAAGGTGCCATGAACAGATGACACAGATTGGAGGCAGGGAGCGACCAGCGAGATGCTCTGACCCGCGTGGCACAGACCTGTGGGACGGCAGTGAGGGCTGCACGTGTGAATAACACGGTGCAGAGCGGCGTGACCGAGCACATCTCCCCCAAACCTCCTTTCTGCCTGTAGCCCGCATATGTTCCTAACTGACCCGCGCCATCCACGCCGTCTGTCGGTGATGGATGCGGTTATTCTGTCCATTCCTGCTTTGGGGGATTGGCTACAGCCGATATTTGGGACTGAGTCGCTCCAAGGGTGCGAGCGAATGGGAGCTGGGTGCAACAGGAAAGTCCCGCGGGGCAGCACCGGCTGCAGCAGCCGCCCTGTCCTGTTCCCCACCATTTGCCCAGCCCCAGGGCAGCCCCACCGCGCGGCGGGACCAGCGCGGGCAGCCCCGCCGTGGGTCCCTGGCCGCTCTCCCCGCTGGGAGCCCCTCTCGCCCCCCAGAGCCCACCTGGGCAGCCAACAGCCTCCCATGTGGCCTCCAAGCAGCCATAAAGCAGGTTTCAAATTTCACTTTCAATGTTTAAAATCTCACTTTCAATGTTTAAAATCTCCTCTCCTTTACATTTCCTTTGCCTTCCTTCCCCAGCATATGTGCTTAACCCCGGCTCCAGCCGATCGCGGCCCTTCGCGGGGTCATTCCCGACCCTGTTTGCAGCAAGAGCTGGGCAGCGTGACTCCCTTCGGGGCTGATGCAGGCAAAAGGCGCTCCTTGCCTTGAGCCAGCCAGTCTGCATGCATTCCTCACCCTGCGGGTACCCAAATGCTCCGAACACCTCAATCCCAAACCCGCACAAGCGCTGAAGAGCTGCGTCTTGTGTGGCATGACAGCCGTGCAGCTGGAACACCATCGCATGCCCTTTGTCCAAAACCACAAAATAAGGAGCAGAGCCCAGCAACATGCCCCTCCTGGCATCCCAAAATGCCAGCAGTGTTCTGCTGGGCACAGTGCTTCACCCACACCCCAGCCACTGGCTATTGAGCTCGTCCCCGGGAGATGCCGCGGGGCTCGCACCTCTGGCTGCCCTCAGTGCCTGCTCAGGATGCTGCCAGCGCTGCCGTGCTGGGAGGGGATGCAGAGGATTTATCTGCAGGGGCTTGGACCAGCTCCTGGCTGGGTGGGAAATTTCCCCTCCATCTTTTCTGCTATCCTTGCTATGGCCCCAAACCTAATCTGTGGGTCAGCTAATCGCGGTGATCTCCATCCCGATGCAAATCTGGGCATGTTGCACACACCCTTGGCACGGGAGCATCCAGCTTGGTTCGGTTCAATGCAGAGGGCTGGAGCAGGGGGAGGTGGGGGAAGCGGGGGGGGCATGTGTGGGAAGGAAGGGGGCTGCAGATCAGGGCTGATATGGCCTGGCACTTTTGCAGAATTTTCTAGGACAGTTTGTACAGTGTCCTCCCTATACAATGGTTGTGTCTAGCCGCTGCGGTACAGCTCTCATTTCCATGAGCAAGGAATTCAACCGAAAAGTAAACAGGAAAAAACGTTACATCTCACAGTTTATAAATATATACAGAATTATTTAGGCAGTCAGGCCAATTTGCACAGATGCCGCATATATGCTGTGACAGATCTCTGTGTTGTTTTGGAGCCACCCCTTGTGAATGGGAAACAGGGCTGGTTTCTCGCCATGTCTGCGTGAAATATTGGTATCCTCCTGCAAGCTGGCTGCGAGCAGCGAGTGCTGCGGCTCTTGGGAACAATGCTATGAGCTGATGTGAGCTATTTGCACGTAGTGCTATGAGACTCAAGGCCCCACGTTTCCAGCTCGGGCTGCACAAGGCTTTCGGAAGAGGCAGGGGAGTTTTTCGTGGGGATGTCAGGGCGATGGGACAAATCGTCCCTGGGGCAGCGGGGAAGGAGCTGCCCTGGTGCACATCTCCACTGAGAGCGAGGGGTCCAGGACCCCAATTCTCCACGTCCCAAGGGCTTGCAGGGGCAGAGGCGGGTGCAAGCAGGGCAGACAAATCCCTGAGTGCAGGGCACCAAAAACTCGCTGCCCTTGGGAAGGAGAGACCTGAGCCCCGGGGAGCATCCGTTCGACCTCCTCCACAGCCAGCAGCTGAAGGCACCCCCGTCCCGTGCCAGCAATGCAGATAGAGACACTGTGACCGGGCGCTTTTCCAGCAACGTCCCTTCCTCCCAGCTCGCACCAGAGGTTTATTCAACCTGACAGCCGAGCGACTTGATCGTTCGAAGAGACATCTTAATTATAGGACGTCCTCCATGGTGTTTTCTGGCTGTGGCCAGCAGAAGAAACTTCTCCTCTCCGTCTCCCTCTGCCCCCCCAGCAGCGCCGAGCCGTGCGGAGCCGCGCGAGCAGCTCAGACAGTGGGGATATTGTTTTGGCTGTTGCCTGAATGGCCCGGCCTCCTCAGCTGTAAAATTACCTAGAGGATAACTAAACAAACCCCAGACAAACACTTCTTTAAACGCACTGCTTACTTTGCAGCAGCGGTTTTCCCCTGCCCGCCACATGTGTGCACACTGGGTTTTCTTTTCCTCCCGCTCATGGGCAACATGCTCACCGTGCTCTGGCGTGGTTTTGAGGGGGGACGGTGACACACGGAGGGGTGTGGGGACACCACGGGCTCTCCTGGACCAGGCGCTGCTCAGCCCCAGCCCCACTGTCAGGGCTGGAGAGCTCGCGATGAGGAAGCTTCAAGGAGCAGAGACGGATGCTTTGGGCTGGTTGGTGTCAGAGGTGGTTCAAAAGGTTCGTTCCTGACCCATTGCCTTGAGGACTGGGGTTTTCCCCAAAATAGTGCTGCTGGCCCAGAGGGGAACTGGTCCCAAGTCCACCAAAAGCAATGGAAAAACTGCCCCAGATTCCAGCATCATGCACAATCCAGTGGGACCATCAACTCCTGGGACTGAAATCAAGCGTTAAGAGACGATGAAGCCCCTCCAGACAGGGCTGGGTGAGCAGGGAGGTCAGGACAGGTCCCATTTCCCTTTCCAACTACCCCCAAAAACAGGAGGAAAGCTGTGGCCAAGTCACCTTTTATAGTCAATGCAAGCATTTCCTGACGCGGTGTTGATTTCACAGATTAAAGCTAGTCAAAAATGACCTGGTCGAAATCCAGCCAGCATTAATTTTTGGAAAAACATTGAGAAATTTCATTTGAGTTTGTTCTAAGGGGAAGGGCTATGCTTTTGCCACCCAGAAGATTGTTTGCTCTTGAAATATGTGCAATAAACACACAAGTGTCGAGCTCCAGCTACAAGCAAAGAGGCTGCCTTCTGGTGCAAATGTGTCAGGCATTATTTTCTGGTAAAAATAGAGGATCTTAGTCAATCTGGGGCCATGCCTTTCATTTCGGGTCAGCTGGTGAACTAGTAACTTATATTACAACTGCACCAAAGTTTCCATGTTCATGAAGGCTGCCTGGGATTTGGCACAGGGAAGCTCTACAGGATTTCAGAACCAAACCTCTCCTTGATCCCAAAATAAAGGCATGTTAAATAAATCCCCGCATATTACCATGGACAGAGAGGCTTCCCTTCCTGGCCTTCTTGACCTGTTGAGATAGAGCATGCCCCCACAAAGACACGGGTGGAAAACCAAAACACAACACTGCAGTGTGTGCTCTGAAAGTATCCGCAGTCCAACTGAGGCAGATCCCAAGTTTTGGCAGATCCCTAAGATCAGGAAATTCCTTGAGAGTTCGGGAAGTTCTCCAAGACTGAACCCAAGCTATTTCGCTTGCAGAAGATATCAAGTTCTCCTCCTCTTTTTTTTTTTGGGTGATGGGTCAGTGGGACCTTGGCAAGCACGTGTTACTGTACAGTGAGAAAAAAGATTAGCAAAACACCGCAGAATGCCAAATGCAGATGCAGGGCCCGCAGGAACAGCTGCTTGCAAAGGGAAGCCGGCGAAGCCAAATATCAGCCACGAGGTCCCAGCTCCGGGCACGTCTGGAAGCAGCCCAAGCTGGTATCAGTTACACTTTCTTCCCTGCTCCTTTGCATGCGCACAAATAACCACCCGTTATTTGTGGCTCCCACTGCGCACACTACATGCATGCCTGCGGGGTCACCCCGGAGGATGGGGCAGAGCTGGTTGCAGCAGGGAGGCCTGAAGGGCTTCTCTTAGGACCTGAAAATAACTCCCCCTCGTCCCCTTGTCGGAAGGGAGGTGGATAACAGCGGGGTTCAGCCCAGCTGTTCCCATGTTTGGTCTTTCCAGAAGTCACGCAGCGCTTAGGGGTGTGTGGGAGCCACACTGCCTATGGCTTGGAGCAAGAGCTCTTGGCAAAGGGCAAGGAAAAGCAGCCCCAAGGCACGGGAAACCTCCCTTCTTCCCCAGGATCCCATCTCCAGGAAAAATGACCATGACTTGGCCAAAACAGGCACAAACCAGAAGATCTGCTGTGGAGGATAACTGGCGCCTTGTCCCACGTGGGCTTTTGTGCATTTCTGGGACAGAGAGGTTCTCATTTGCCACCGAGACAACCCTCATCCAAGCAGGCTGTTGGAGCAGCCGGGAGAGCTCCATGTCGCTCCTGCCCCCAAAACACTGGAGATGGTGGAGACAGAGGACAACCCTCGGGCTGCTGCTTTGCAGATCCCTGCAGCAGCCCCTGCACGTGGCCATCACTCCCGTGGCCAGGAAAACCCCTCTCCAAAGCTGCCTCTCAGGTCCCTCTCCCGCTAAGGTCACCCCAGCGGACATCACTCTTGCCTGCAGGAGCCAGGCAGCCCTCCCAAGCGTTGAACGGGATGCTGGGCGATCCCTTAGCTTTGCAGGATTGTGGGATTGTCAGAGACATGGCTCAAAGGTTACAATTAGCTCAACTGTGCCCTAGTGCTGGCTTTTCAAGTACAGCAAAAAGGTCAATTCATACTAGTGTCCTTCAGTATTCCCCAGGTCCGGAAGGAAAAGTATTTTCTTTCCGCTCTTGCGGTGTTTTTCTTCCACTGTGTGCAGCAATGAGGTCACCGAGCAGAGGTTTTATGGCTAAATCACTGGGCTGCTGCCATCAGTTCACAGGAAAGGCAGAAGTTGGCCCAGCTGAACATGCAGCCAAGGAAGAACATGGGTTTTCCCGAAAGCCAGAGGTACAGCTCTGCAGAGTACATCAGCTTTCAGCAAAAGACCCAGCCGAGTCCTGGAGAAGAAATCAAATGCACCAGTTTGCAGCATTTCTTTAAACCAAAACTCCAGGCTGCTGCTCTTTCCACTTCCCATGGAGAGTTTCTTGCACTAGGGACAGTCCCTGGGCAAAAGCATCACACAGGAGAGGTGGGTAGGACCACCTGAAGTGCAAGCGCTGAGCCGCTGCAGCGGTGCGGAAATACTGAATTATTTTGGTAGCACACAAGGTCACCATCTCCTGCTGAAGACAGCCTCCCTGCAGCACGCGCTGGCTGGGATGTGGCAGAGCCGCTTTGGGGAGCCCTCCCCGAGCGCTCCTGGCTGCAGGCAGCCCTGAAGCCGTGCAGCTCCCCCAAGCCAGGGCTCCTCGGGCACTGCAGACCGGAGTGCTTGCAGGATAACGTGCTGGCGTTGGGAGAGGAGCCAGCACCGAGCCCCTCTCCCGGTGGGGTGGGCAGGTCTTGAGGCAGCCCAAGCGCCTGACCCTCACAGCTGACCCTGCTTTGAGCAGGTTGGATCGGGGACCCTCGGAGGGCCCAGCCAGGCTGGATGAGCCCCTGGTCTGCTGCCAGAGCTCCCGCCAGCAGACGCAGGAGGGACATGTGCCTCCGCACATGGCCCCATGCTGGAAGGAGTGAAAGCTTCCCAGCTGCACCAGTGCTTCCCTCTCAGCGTGCCGCTTCAGCCCAGATCCTGCCAGCATAGATCCACGCCTAGCCCAGCTACAAGCCCCCACCTTGAAGCAGTTTTCCTCCCCTGCTGCTTTACCTTAGCTCCAGAGATGTCCTCGCAGGTAGGCAGGAGCCGATGGGCTTTTCTCTTGCAATAGAGATGCTTGCACACCCTGGGTGCAGAAACACCCAGCCCCAGCTGCCCACTCACAGCCTTTTATAGCAGTCCTGGCTCCTGCCCAGCCGACCCCGAGCTGATGGGACCAGCTGAGGACAGAGCTGCTCCTCCTCGGGCTTACAGGGCCAGCCCAGAGCAATGCTGGGGCCCCCAGTGCCCCACCACCAACCTGCTGGGGTTTACTGGGGGAGCATCACCTCCTTCATCCTTGCTTGCTCTTCATCCTCCTCGCCCCGCATCCTTGTGCTGCTGAACCCAGCTGAGACTGCTTCTGGGGAACGCTCCTGCTCCATCCCCACGGCTGTCGCCTGTTAATGCACACTTGTCCCCAGTGTGCTGGCGTGGCTGGGAAAGGCTTTTTTAAACCCATTGCCCCTGTCCCACACATCAGACCTCCTGCCTGCCCCTTGCCCATGCTAAATCTGCCCTGCCAGCCTTCCTGGAGGAAGGACGCTAGCGGATACATAAATAAAGCAACCTGTGTGTTGTCCCCCCCCAGAGCTGTGTAACCTGTGGTTGACCCCTCCTGGCCCTCCCCGAACCACAGCCCCAGCGTGTGCTGCCCGCTGCTGCCGCTGCTCTGGCATTTTTATGAATGGCCTTGAGCCCAGGGAAGGGATCTGAGCGTGGGTTTGGAACAGCTCCATGCCTTCTACCGCACGCGCTAATCTTGACAAATGATCAGCGTGTGGCTTTCGAAACCAGAGATAAGGCTCTCCGACCACTTCAAGTCACTACACTTTCCCACGAAGAAAGGGTGTTTGTTCTCAGCCCCCGGCCGCAGCTTCCCCTGGAGCCCGGGCAGACCCCGGTGCCCCCCGCCCCATAGAGGGGCTTCTGCCGCGGGTGCAGGGCAGCAGCGCGGGCTTCCTGCCCCCGAGCCTGGCGGGGGGGCTGCATTCACACCCCCTGGGAGTGGGGCCAGGGTCTGACTCTGAACAAAACCTCGGCAGCCTCCGAACGAGGCACATGTTGCGATGTCGCTGGGGTTCCTGATGCATGGCTGGACCCCAGCTGCCTCCTGCCTGCGTGCCAGCCCCTGCTTCCCAGTGGGACCAACGGGAGAGCTGGTTCATGCCCAGCGTGGAGCTGTGGGGTGGCCGAAGCATGTGCTGGGAGCCAGCAAGAGCTTCCAGTCCTGCGGCTGGGCCATGCCCATGGTTGGCTTTCTAGCTGGGAACTGGAGAACCTGGAGAGTTCCTGGCCCACCAGGTCCTGCTGGGGACACCGCTCCCCTTGGACTGGTATCTCACTGGCATTACGGTGCTGCACTCCTGTGGCATTTGGGACATCTTGCCTGCCCATTTAGGCAACACAGTGTCCTCACCCCGCCTTGGGGCTCCCTCCCTGGCTGGGGAAACGGCCGTGGGATGGCGGCACTGTCTTCCCAGAGACACTGGAACAGCAGAGATGGCCCTGGGTAGATCCTGTTGGATGCGCAACTGGGAAAGCTGGGGTTTCCGGAAGTCTCCTTCTCTCACATAGACACGGACCCGCTGCCAAGGGAAAAGGCCTCGGTTAGTGCCAATTCAAGGAATGTTTCTGATCCAGGGGGAGTCATTAGGGAGAAACTCTGCCTCTAAATTGGGCTGCTCTCTTGCCTTGCCACTTTGGGAAATGAATTTGTATTTGGAAAAACTCAGGCTGGGAGAGATCTTGGGAAGACATCCAATCCATTTCCCCACCCCAAATTGGTCCTGACAGATTTTTTTTTATCTAGCCTTTCCTTTAAAGTCTCCAGATGGCTCGACACAGTCTCCTCCAGGGCTATATTAATTTTGCTACCAGAATATATTTTTTTTATTAATACGCAACTTAAATTTCCCTTGCTGCGATCTGCTCCCATCCCCTGGCGGCACAGAGGGCAACTGTATTCTCACCACTGCGCCCAGTGCACCCCACCCAGCCGTGCTAGCTCAGGATGAGGATGGACAAGGCCGGTCCCGGCCAGGAGCAAGCAGCCTTGCGGAGCCCCTGGACTGTCCTACCGCTTCTCCCATCGCCACGTCGGCCCGCAGGAGGGTTTGGTGGTGCAGACGCACACCCGCTGCGCTGCGCCCCACGCAGACAACAAACATCGTACCCAGGTGGGAACGGGAGGTCAGAGGCTGCTGGCTTGTTGACCCGTGAAGGCAGGCAATTATTCAGCTGGTGAGGCCATGCAGGTGTTAATTAAAAACCATGTGAAGCAGAACAGGTCACTGTTTGGTGTCATCCGCTTGTGAAATCAGCCTCGCCACCCAGCCCGCCCCCGGGGACAGAGCAGGGGAAGAGCTGCCCGCAGGACATCTCCTGCTCTCCTCTGCTCCAACCGAGCTCGTATTTCTGAGCACCACTTGGGTCCTCCACGATGTCCCTGCTTTTTAGCCAAATGTCTGCTGGATTCTTAATAGGGAAAAACATCTGCTGTCCACCCCTAGACAGCACAGTCATGCACAGGGACGGAGTACAGGTCCTGACACCCGTGGCCAAGCTCTGGGCAGTCAGCCAGCCAGCAGGCAGAAGCCGTGCCCTAGGGACATGGTTTCCTGCTGGTGTGGAGCTTTTGGGCTGCCCTCCCGTGCACCGCAGGCAGGACCTGTTTGCCTCTGTCCCCACTTCACTAGAGCGAGTGGCAATGCAGAGCAGAGCTCGCTGTGTGCACCCCAAGAGCGAACTGAACCCATCACCGTTCCCCTGCGTAATAACAGCCTGAAAGTCTTGGCGTCCTGCAGCAGAGGTGAAATCCGGCTCTTCCTCCGAGTGGTATAACAGAAACACCCAACTTCTGGCAGTCGGAGTGGAGAAACAAGCTCCCCATCACACACTGAGCTGAGCTGCTGCAGGGATGCTCACGCAGGGAGTGCTGGTGGACACAGCCTCCCAGGCCAGGCACCCCTGCGGATGTCCCTCGGTAGGGTCTCGGCTCTGCCCAGAGGCCAGATTTGATCTTCAGCAGCAGCTCTGACATGATCCCCTTTATTCTCCAGCCAAGGCCAGGAGGGAACGCTGAGCTTTCTTCTGGCAGGCACCAAGGGCTGGTGCTCCCTGATGTGAGGTTTACCAAGGAGTAGGTCTGCAGAGCCTTTTGGTGGCAGTTCAGGGCGGCAAAGCCCTTCTGTTTTGCTTGGAGAGCTCAGCGCTCAGCACACGCACGTTGTGACTCCGGGAGATGAAGTCTGGCATCTTCTCTCTTAACTTCTGGGGCACGTCCATGTCGGGAGGATGGCCTGGTAGGAAGGAGCCTCCTGCACCTGCTCCAGGTGAGCACTCCTCCAGAGCGGGGAATCTGGCCAGGCTCCACACGGGCACCCTCCTGTGCCCAGCCAGAGCTCGCGGGGCGATGAGGAGCGGCAGCAGCACAGCTGAGCACCAGAGTAAAAACGAGCTGCTCCGTGAGAAGTGCAACTTAACGAATCCCGGTTTCCTGCCGCTCTGTGTCTCATGGTTGGATTAGCTCACGGCTAATAAGGAACATGAGAGTTTTTCCCATGGTTTGGGGCACTCGTAATGGCTCTCTCCTGTGTGGATTCTTTGATGTCTTATAATAGAGTTGATGATGAATCCATTTCCTCAATGGGGACCCAAGTTTGGCTCTCTCCTGTCTACCCAGATGCTTTTTTTCATAAAACAATTAGACAATGGAACAATACAATGTAATTCATTCTCTCTGAGGATCTTGCCTGGCTATGAAATCTGGCAGAAAGTGACCCAGGGTTTCAGAAGTGGGGTTGGACAGCAGGGACAGACAGACAGAAAGTCTCATGCACCCGCAACCCTACAAGGGTGATGGCTCACACCTCCTTCCCCTTCAGAGCCAGGCTGGCGAGGACCAACGAGCGCCCGTAACTGCCCTGCTGTACCCAGTCAGCTTGCCACAGGCTTGAAAGGCAGGAGCAAGGGCTTCTGAAACTGCGCGGCAGCAGATGTTTTTTCCTGAGACCTCTGACATGCACGTGCAGCACGCTGTTATTAAAAGTGGGTCATACTCCCTGCACACAGGGAAAAACAAATTAAGGCTGTGCGCAAGGTTACTTCTCGACTTTGGCATCCAGCATTAAACCATGCAGGCTCGGTAGACTTTTGTTTGTTATTATAGAGTTGCTTATAGACCGTCCCTCCTGCAGTATCCCAGGGGGCTGGGACAATCAGATGCCAGCTGGACGAGCGCTGCTTCATGTGCTGCCGAATATACCATGCAGAAACCAGAGCGCAGCCACCTCCGGGGTGCAGCCTGACAAGCCCTTAGCGGCTCGCAGCAGCACCCTGCCGCAGGTCGAACGGAGACGGGCGAGCCTTGGCTCATTGTACAGACTTCCTCCTCTGGCTTTCCTGCCTGGTCTCTCCAGCCTGCCTCCCCCGGCACAGCTCTCCTATGGGTTTTCTTCTCCTGCTAATGTTCCTGTATTACCTCAGACCCAGCCAAAGGCTCATTTTAACTAAAAAAGACTGTTTGTCTCGGTATCTTATCATCTCTCAGCGTCAGCCCAAGCCTTGGTGCCTCCTTCCCCCAGCAGCAGGTTTCACTCTTGTGTTAGGGATCCCACCCAGCCACCCTTTCTCAGCCGCTTGTTTTCCTCCAAGAATTTCGGAGAAGCACTGCATGCCTTGTGGTGGAGTTTCCCTGCCTGCGCTGGCCTCTGCCAGACAAAGCAGGAGCCTGTGGAGAACCTGCTCTTGGTGAGGTGCCCAAGCGTGTGAGCATCCCGGTGCTGTGGGATGCTCAGCCCAGGCTCTGCTGATATGATGAAATCTGCGTCGCGGCGGCCTTGTCTCTGTGGGGCTATGGGCTGACCTCTACTGGATAGCACCAGGGACGTTACCCCACAGGTGGGGTCCTCTCCTCTCCCTGCTGCCCCTCACCCAAGGGCAAAGGCCCCCATGGCTCACACGAAGCGTGGGGAAAGGTGCCGGGTCTAACACCTCTGTGGTTAATGGTGCAGGGAGTGGTGTCAGGGCAGGGTTGGGACCCAGCACCCGCTGCCACAGGTCAGCTGTGCGTGGGGGCACGGGGTTGCAGGTTAACAGGGATCTCTGCAGCGCTCAGGAAGGGTAGGAGACCCGAGCCTGCCTTCAGAAGCCACCTAGGAAAGCCACGGGTCTGCACGCAAAGGCAAAGGATTCCCCCCGCTGCCCTGCACATGCAGCTGTGCCCCTTGGCTGCACATCTGGGCACCTGGAAAAGCAAAAGGGGAGGCCTCAACCAAAGCCCAAATCTTGCAGAGAGGGCCGATGTCAGCTCCAAAACGCCGCTTCCCTCGTCCCCTTTCCGAAAAACCCAGGCGCTGGGCTCGCTGGGCCCTCGGTGGCGGTGCCGGATGCAGCAGGACAGGCTGACGCCTGTCCGCCTGCAGCGGCAAGGACCGCCCGGCGCCCGAGGGGCGGCGTGGAGGCTCCCCGGGCTCTCCCGTGCCGGGCGGAGCGGGCTGCGGGCCGGGGGCAGCACGGGGAGCGCCGCGGGCACCCGCGACTCC